>CM024592.1:48966596-49523172 GCA_014182565.1 Eucalyptus marginata | reverse complement strand
CTAGTCGAGACTAACATTGGGCTTTTGCATTTAACCAAATGCTGAAACTTATTTTTCTTCCAAAACTACCTTCACCAATTCTTCAAATTTCTAATTTTGTCCCTCATTATTTTTTTTTAATTAAAAAAGGACCAAACCCTCTGCTAGTCCGGCAAAGGGCTACGGCGCGCCGGTGAAGTATATATGGTGCGCGGCCCCGTAGGCGTCGGTCGAGGTCGCCTGAGGTGGGGCGACCTCCAGCGAGCGTCATGCAACGCTAGCAAGGGCCGTCAAAGGTCGCATGACCTCGAGCGACCCAAGCAACCATTAGTCACGTGACCCTCGCAAGACCTAGGCAAGGGTCACGAGACCTAAGTGGTGGTCACCTAGGTCACGTGCCGCCTGGGTCACGTGACCTTTGCTCAGGCGAACTCCAATAGCCCTTGCTAGGGGTCGCAACGACCCTAACCGAAGGTCGCCCGACCTCGGGCGATCTCAATTGACGGCAACTATAGCCCTTCGTCGGACCGGGAAGGGTTTGGTCTTTTTAAAATTATACATATATTTGATTTTTTAGCGTATTGTCAAAATTTATATTTAAAAATTTGCATATATTATTTTTTTCAATTTTAAACAACTATAAATCAAAAAACTAATATTAATCACCCAAAGGGTTTCTCACATGTGTTTTCTACCAAATGACTTTTGCACTTGCCCAAAGCCCTCTAGGCTAAACTACTCTACATTTCTCTAATGGATTTTCAAAATACTAAATCAAACGCACATTTAATCCTTCCACTTTGAGGCCATCTTCTCAACAAACAGAATGCGTCGACTTCCCTACGAAATTACCTCTTTAGACTCATTCATTCGTCAATTTGGGAAATTATGAGGATTCTATGACAACAAAGATGGAAAAGGTAGACAAATGTGGGCATGACAAATAATCGGAAATAGCATGAAGAAAAGTATGTGTTAGTGTTAGGATTTGAACTCTCGCCTTCTAGCTTGATATTCTAATAAATTTACACAGTTGGAAACCAGAGATAAAAACCTACTACTTAGTACTATAAATCCATTAAGCAGGTCGATTAGGTCGGGTTTGGACCAATTCGAAAATAATTCGACCCAAATTGACCATTTTTTCTATAAAATATAAATCTAGTAATACATATCCAACCCGATTGAGTCCCCGGTCCCCATACATGACCCGATCCATATTGTTAAAAATTTAGTAGAACTCATACTTAAACTGAGGTGAGAATATGGAGTAAGCGAGTGCAAGATTAAGTAGACAGAGTCGTAAATGGGGGTTGGTCTAAGTAATTTGTGAACCTATTTAACATCCATATTATTTTGGGTTGTACCATTCTTAGCCCATTTATTGAAATAACTAACCCAATATAACTACTAAACCTATCAAATATGAGTTACAAAAAATGAGTTTATGAACCATTTTGACAAGTCTAGTACTACATAGACACAAAGGATGCATGTGAAAAAAAAACAAACAAATCTATGTAATGCAAAATTCGCCATCCGCAGCTATCACAATCCTTTTTACCGATGGAAGAGATGTTAAGTTATTAGTAAATTAGAAACGAAAAGAAGTAAAATGAATCTAATCTAACGCCACGTGAAATTGATATTCCAAGAACTCCAAACCAAGCAAAGAAGAACAAAGTCCTTCACAAACGACCAACAAGTGCCTGGCTACAATTATCCTGAATGTTTCTTTTTTTTGGTTTATATTTAAATATCAAATATTAAAAGTAAAATGAATAGTATATTCATGTTTTGTTGTCTTGAGAATTTGATTGCGTGGTGATCATTTCGGTGATGTCAAGATACTTGTATTATTTACAGAGTGTTTCTATTATTGATAAAAAGTTATATCTTGGACATGAAGAGGAAGATGGGGAAAAAAATTAAAGCAAAGGGAAGCGAGGTGATTGATCATAAAATATCCACATGTCAACTCTCCATAAGTCCCTCAATGGAGCACCAAAATAATATAACAATAACAGTTGAATTCAGTAATTCAATCCTCTCTGATCGTCAGAGTCAGAGTTTCTCAAGCCTAATAACTAAAAACCCGAGGGTGGTTGCCGGTGACTTCAGCGTGGGAGGGGAGCCGTGTACTCAAGCATGGCCTCGGGAGACCCGAGTATGACCGTAGGGATCTCGAGCCTAACCTCAAGGAACCGAGGCCTTGCCATTATGGACACAACTCGAGCCTTGATGGGCTTGGGCCCAAATGCCAGTGACTTGACTATGGAAGCTAGGTACCTAAGCATAGACGGCAACAACCTAGGCATCGATTAGGGTCCCAAGTCCAACCACAAGGAACTCAAGCTCAGGCTCTATGAACCTATGCCAAGCCCATAAGGATTTGGGCACAGGCGTCGGTCCCTACTCTCCAACGACAAGGTCTAATTATATCTCCAAAAATAATTTCTGATTTTTAAAAGATAAAATTACTTTTTTGAATTTGAGTATAGACTTTGGTGAAAGACTTTCTGTTGGACATTTTTCTTAAGCATCCAAAGTCAAAATATGAGGAAAAAAAATTTCGTTAGTAGATTTTTCTGGAAATAAATGGATATGTACTATTTTCTAAGAAGCTTTGGTGGCTTTTAATGAAAAAAAAAAAAAGGAATAAAAGGGATGTCTTTCTTTTTTACCCATAGTGTAAAGTTGTTTTTTCCCTAATCAGAGTTAACACAAGGCATTAAAATTCAAACCGTTGCTTGTTAATTTCTTCACTTAGGGTGTATTTGTTTCGCGAATGATTTGAAAAATATTTTCTTAAAATAATTGTCTGTATCACTTATAAAAATGAATGAACGAGAAATATTTTCATTATTTGTAAAAATGTTTAGATATATATAGTTGTCGATAATGGAAAATTCTGTCATTGACTAATTATTTCAAACAACATAATTTTTAGGAATATCAATAAATAATCTCATCTTTCATGAAAACATTTAGACATAGAGAGTTGTTGATGATGAAAACATTTGTCATCAACTAATTATTTAAACAATACAAGTAAAAGCAATCATTTTTAGAAAAATATTTTACAAGTCAATCATTTCCGCAAAACCAATGAAGCCTTATTTTTGCTTAAAGTTACATGGTCAAGGATTTGAGATGTTGCATAACTTATTTGGCCTCGCTGAGCCAAAACTCAAATTACATGGGAAAATTACCCATGCCAATTTAGTATTAAATATTTTAATTATGCCAATTGAGTCCACTTCAATAAATTCCAATCAAAATTGATCGATAGACTCAATTGACAAAATATGTAAAGGTTTAAAACTCAATTGGCACAATCAAAAGATTTAGGACTCAATTAATTAAAGTGCAATAAATTTATGAGTTTTCTGGTAATTTTCCCCATATTACACACAGCACGAAAGGTTTTTCATTCACCATAATGTTCCAAAACTTGAAGGTCTCCTTTGAAGATTGGAAACATAGACCGAATTCGACAATTTAAGGGTTCTAAGAGAGCGAGATGACTATAACGATCATCAACTAAAGTGTCGTGCCTGCAAAATCAAACCATCCGATTGAGCATGTAGCCTAGATGGTCAACTTATGCGATCGATATAGATCAGAAAAAAGAAGATGAAACTCATTTATAGCTCATGAACTTGCTACGGAAGAAGAAAAGGAACATGTTGGAGGTTGAACCTGAGGTTCCATACTGAATTTTACAACCTGACATTTTTTACAATCCTTAAAACAATCGATTGTACATGTAAAGTTTGAAACTCCTACATAACTCGACAAACACTTTATGCTATATTTGCTTTGTGGTTATTCATGTTTCACACTTACACTAGCTTTCATACCAGAACAGAGGAACAGTTAACAACGAACGAACAAGAAAAGAACAGGCATGCGTGCACAAGTTCAGATCGAGACGCTGTTGGGAATTCCCTTGGCAGTCACTCCGCCTTCGCTGGTAGGGTAAAGCAGCATATAGGGCACCTCGACTGGCCCGACCCGGTTCCTCCACCTCTTGTCCCCATTCATCCTCATAATCCTTTCCTCGACTTCTCCCAACTTCTTCCCGAACCTCTCGAACGCCTCCAAAGGCTCAGCATCTGCTGTCCACTCCGGAGTGTCTCTCTGCCCAAGATACACCTCATCGGTAGAATGCATCGAAAGGATCTCTATAAGCGAAATTCCTAAAAGTGTCTGAAGCTGGGCTGTTATAGTTTTCAGGAAAGCCTTGTCAGGATTTTGCTTGAGCTCTTCGAATTCGGGAGTACCTTCCTCGGGCATATAGCGACGGCTGAGGGTGGGCCTGTTCGGGAGGTACCCTGCATAAGGGTATTGCCCGAAGTTCACAGCCGCATGGAGAGCAGATGCGATCCAGATGGTGATCGCACATGTCTCTGTTAGATCTTTCACAGTCTGCATTTTAGGCCACCAGGGCTCACCCTTCTTGTCGCCGTGTCCCTTCTCCACGAGTTCCCTCCACCAGGATTGGAGTTCCTCATCCTCCTGTACCGTCTCATCGCTCTTGTAATAAAAGGAGCAGTAGTCCTCAACCCACGTCTTGATCGCAGACCAGATCTCGAGCCCATCTACCGCGTAGGGGTAGTCCTCGATCAATAGGTGGAGGCCATGCGGGAGTTCGCATCTTCTACAGCAACTCCCCTGAAGACAAGAAAAGGTAGAATATTTTCATCACACTCAGTCTATCAGAATAATTCAAGTAAAACAAACGATAGCTATGTTGATATGTATCTCAGCACGAGCCTTGGCTATTCCAAGTACATTTGCGCAATCTTCATCGGCCTTGATTTTTCTATCTTTTTGAAGCAATTTTAAATAGAAGTCCTATGGATGATTTATATGTATAGAACAGTTTATATACCGCTTGATGAGGTCAGCAGGAAGCGCTTGCTCGGGAAAATCCAGTTCTTGTAGATGGCGGAAGACATCTCCATGGAATACTTTGCTGGGAATACAGTCGTCTCCAGGATTCCACCCGCATTGATCACAATCTGCCTGGCGATTGCATTTATCTCCATCGTGTCGCTGAAATGGGGATGCAAAAGCTTGTATATTGGGTGAAGCACACTCAATTGTCTATTTGTTGCAATCACAAATGGTTCAATCGCCGCGTGAGTATTCAACCTGCGGTAAGAATAAAGAAAATTATCAATATGCAGGAAATAAATAATAAAAATTTCCCTTCTTTATATAGGTGAATGCTCCTCTGAGATCTTTACCAGTGGCTGCTGAGTTGGTGATAGCCTGCGTCGTTAACTGCCACATAAGCTTTAGCCAGTTGCCAGATGGAACCTTCGACGCCTTGATCGGCCGGCGTGTACACCTTGCTTATCGCACCAAACTCGTCTCCCCCAGGATGCGGCATGCTAAGCTCTATTGCCAGCGGCTTCAAGGTACCGTCATCCTTCAAGTAGAGGAGTGTTCGAGTAGCATACGTTTTAGTGGTGGTTGTGTTTATCCGCCTTAGATATGGCATGATCGAATCGTGGTGATCCAATATGAACAATTTGTTCATCTTGATAGCCTGCATTTGTTATGCATCGTTTCAATTTGGATATTATAACTTAAATGAGCTCGCCATCATCTTTTAAGCAAGTATATGGACGCTCTTAGTGATGTGAGATGCGATGAAGGTACCTGTTCGACAGTTAATCCATTCAGTTGCTCCTGAATGAGCTCTTCCCTTATTGAACTGCTCTGGTTGCCATATATATTAGGGTCTAGCTTGCTTGCCGGAGGGAATTCCTGAAATCAACAAAAAATGTTTAATCAATTAGACAACCGGCGGAACTCTATTCCGCACCTCATTTTAATATTAACTGAATTTGTTTGAGCTGTAACATGAAATATATTGTTATTTACCTGGAGACAGCGAATCACGACAGGGTTGACTCCAGCGAGCATTTCTCTACCGAATTCTACATCGGTCCTCCAGGCAGTCTTATCCTCTGCACAGGATGATTGCTAAACGTTAGGAAAACAGCCTCGAACTAATCAGATGAAAAAGGTCCCATAGATATATGTATCCATTACCTTTGATCACTTGAGGCATGGGGTACTCGAGAAGCCCTTCCCCGTCTGTCCGAAAGAGTATCTTAAGCATCTCGAGGGGAATGTTCTCCTTCAGACTCTCCAGCAAAGGGCAATCGGGAAGCATAATACCGCCCTCATAGAGATTGAGCACATCCTGGAAGGAGTCAAACTCACTGGGCGTGCTGTCGAATATACTCTCTAGCTCGGGCTTCAGAAATTGACCCACGGCTTTTAGAGCATAAGCAAGGAAGTCAGACATCTTTAAGTGGCCAAACCGTTCGTCCCTTGGAACGTATGTGTTTAGGCTCATGAGCAGAGGCAGCCTGCTCTCAGTATTCGGATCTGTTGATGACATCGTGAAAATTTCAGTAAAATATACTTACAAATGAAGCATCACTGCCAAAAAAAAGAAGCCATAATAATCTCACATTGAATTGGAGATTCATGATATGAGTGCATTATCTAACCTGTCTCAGTCGGAGGTCGACCGGTCCTTCCTCTGCGAGGATAGGGATATTCAGCAGATCCTCCTAGAACAGGGCGGGCATACTTCATGCCCTTGTCTGGATCGCCCAAATCGTTGTAGTAAGCATAGTCGTAGACCCTGTCCCACTCCTGAAGCTCTCCCGTACCGTCTCCTCTCAAGTTAACTAACTCTTCCTCTCGGTACTTCACTAGAGGCGCTGGAGTTTGGCTTGGAAGATACGTCTGCAATAACGTGCTATCTTATTAGAGACAACCTAAGGAACCCGGTCCAATCAAATTGCTATTTCATGTGACAGAATAGAACAGAGTCCAAAACTGAAATGCGTTCAGCCAATATTAAGTGCAATTCCTAAGTGAAATGCCGCATTTCGGCGAAATCGGAAAGCTTACAAGATGCTGAAACTGGCTAAAAGTAGAGCTTAACCTGGAAAATTCCTAGGAATGAGATCCTACTCCCCAAATTATGTTTTCGGGAAGCTAGGACCGCTTGAAAAGTCACTCCTTTCTGACCAATCGGCTAATCCTTTAGGACTACTCTATGTAAAACAAGATTTAAGTCTTCATGTCGGAGGCAATGTCTTTTATTTTGTCCGATTGAGACTCTAGAAGCAAATCATAAATTGCGGCTACAGCTTAGCTTCATCAATAAAATTATTGTGATCGAACCTTGTTAGAGAAGAAGACCCGGTCCTTCTTGTACTGGTTGGCAGGATAGACCCACGAGTTGCAGACGAAGTGGACTCGACCCTCACCGGGCACATCTTCGAGCGTGATCGTCTTGAGGTAAAACTGACTGTGATGGTTGTTTTGTACGATGATCGCCCCAGGAACTCCCACCTCCTTGTCCCAATTGAAAGTGACCTTATACGCCGAGTCCCCTGCCGTTAAGGGAGTGATGGTAGTGATCCATCCTTCCAGATGTGCAGGTTTTCCCAATTTCCCCCGCAAATAGTTTTCTGCAAAGCACGAAAAAAAAAAAATTAAAGGTTTCAAAGCTTTCGAACTTTTTGTCCCAGCGAATGAGAATGACGTTCATCTTTAACATGGTAAAGGGTCTGGATCTGATCAATGATCCGCGCAAAGTCATTTGCATTTTGTTTCCAATTTTTAGTTCAATGCCACTGATATTATGTCATCCATAATCTTCTTGCTGTCGCAAGAATGGATCCGTTTCAACAAACAAGAACCTGATCTTGTGCTGAAAACCAAAAGGAAAGAACTAGGACCCGAACTTGTGCTCAATGAAGTGATTTAGAAAGCACATCCTTGCGGTATACGGCACAAATTTCCAGTCAAAAGTGACAAATGACAGCTTATATAATTATATTATTGGCCAATAACCAGAAATTAACTACAATAATTGCTAATGCCGTGCACCATTGGTTAATTGGGTGGTTTGGTCCTAGGACATGACGTGAGGGCCTCTCTACCTCCTTATATGGTTTGACTAAGGGCCTCTCTATTTTCCCGATCAAATCATTTTCCAGCTTTTGGTTTGCCAGTTATCAAAGAAAATGCTCTGTTTCACTTTACTTTATCATGAAAGCTATGTACTTCTGTATCATTTTGAGTAATAAATACAATTTTCTTTCAAAAAAAAAAAAATAGAGAAAGAACTTGAGATTGGGCCATTGACCAGAGGAAACCGTTGATTGATTGTTTAAAAGACCCTCTTTGTTTCGCAAAAAATATAACGTTTCTAGAAAATATTTTCCAGAAATCATTTTCTTGAAAAATTACAATATTTTTTAATATTTGGCTAAAATTTGAAATGAACTGAAAAATATTCTCCTCCATTTGGTATGGAAATTTTGATTTGATTTTCCTAAATAAATATATATTATTCGAGCACTAGTAACTTGACTGTGGATAGCTAGGGAACCAAGTACGGGCTCCAGAGTCCTGGTCCGACCTGAATGGACCTCGACCTGAGCACCAAGGATCAGGGCATAGGCAGGAGCAACTTGGTCTTGGGCCCAAACTTGAAGGATCAGCATGCAAGCGCTTGCATACCAGCTTTAGCCTGGATGGACCCAGGCATGAGCATCGAGGTCTTGGACCTTGGCCTTGCGAGCACCAAGGGCTCGAGCTTCGAGGACTCGAGGAGTGTTGAGCACGGGCTCCAAGGTCATGAGCCCAACCTCAATAAAACTAGGCCCGAGCACCGGAAACCTGGTCCATATGCTATGGATCTAAGGACGAGCATTGGAGTTTCATGCTCTAACACAAAGTTTCGAGTCCAAATGCCAACACCTAGTCATATATTTGGAAAATAATTTTCGATTTTTGAAATAAAATCATTTTCCTGAATTTTAGAAAAAAATTTCCGTTAATCGGGAAAATATTTTTTGTTGACTCATTTTCTTAAGCAAATCAAAAGCTGGAAAATGAGGAAAATATTTTCCTAGAAAAAAATTTGCGAAATAAAAGGAGCCTAAACGATAAAGACTAAATATATGGCTACGGGATGGGATATCGACCGGAGAGAGAGAACCGGAAATTGATTTGATCTTTTTCTTAATTAAAAAGTAAATTTAAATAGAATAAAATAAAGCGTGAGTGGAAAATTCAAAACATTCCAAAACAAATAGGAAGACTTTACTTTTGTCTATTTTAAAATTTGGACTGGATTGAGGAAAACCATTCGTGATTCTGATTTAGGCTTTGATCATTTCATGAAAAATCTTTTTTCGAAAAACATTTTCCTCATTTTGCCGCATACAGTTTTGCTTTAAGAAAATGAGTCAACGAAAATATTTTCCTAATCAATGAAAAACTAGGCTCAAATTTAGAAAATAATTTCTCTTAGAAAAAGTTGGAAAACATTTTCCAAATATATGACAGTATCGACGCGACCCAAAACTCTACATTTAAACATAGAAACCCAACGCTAGTTCCCAAGTCTCCAATACTCCGGGCCAGGTCCATCAAAGCCAAGCATGTGTCCATCAAGGCAAAGGACTAGGTCTCTAATGTTTGAGCATGAGTCCATCGGTGAGACCACCAACGTCCATCGGCGCTAGGGCTCAAGCACCTATTCCTAGGCCCAGGCCCTTAGCACTTGAGCCCAAACCCCTGTTCTCGTGCCTTGTTCCCCGGCACCCGACCTTGCATCCATAATGGTCATTCTCGGCCTTCGACACTTGAGCTCTAGTCCCTACTACTCAAGCTTGGCTCCACAAAGCCGTGCGTGAGTTGTTGGCGTTCAAGCATGGGTTCTTGATTAATGAAACGTTCATTCTTATAAAAATATTTTTTTCCTATAATCGAATTTTATATTATTTTAATTTTTAAAAATTTGAATATCTCATTTATAAGAGAATCCTAATTATAGTGCAAACACCGAAATGTACTCAAATTTTCTGTCACGTGAAACTGCAAGATTTAATGATTACTCTAAACTTACTATGATCCATCTATTTAAATATGAAAAATTGTCGAAAAATATGTGGGTACATACTGTTTATCTATCTCTATAAACGTGTGCATAATAGAGTCATCCTATCAACAAACATGCGGTAACTAAGTTTGACCTATCATAATTCAGAAAAAAAAATTCTAATTTTTTTCTAAGTCCATCAAGATTACACATGTTCTCTAAAGTTCCACAGAAAAGATCAAACTTCAGAAGATAAATTCAGTAGGGAATAAGACAGATCAGGTTGACTGTATCGCATGCATGGCCAATTTCCGAATCTTGAATCCAACGCGAGAGTACCGTGCAACAGAACCAAAAAGCTTAAAACACAAATTGCACAACCATACTCTTGTCAATAACACGCTGCAAGTAAAGCGAAGATGCATATGTTACACTTTCTTGAAATCTAAGCAAAAAGTTGAGATATGCAAGTTATGTGAAATACTTATTATTTCCTATTCTTTGTGGGGAAGAAGATCGCTTGTCATGATGACAAACAGTTTGTTTTGTTGCCATTCATCAGATTTTGTCGACATAAATGTACAGCACAGTCTAGTACCAAGAAAAGCCATTGAAAGAACTTGTTCCAGAAATGAACGACAAGAAGATAGCGTGGAGGTGGGTCATGACTCACCGGGATCACCGTGGACGGCGCTCACGAGTCGCAGAGAGACCTTCTTACCCAGCAGCTCGTCGACGTTGTCAAGGACCGACGCGTTGAAGTCGTTGAAGTCCAAGACGTACTTCTTCATCAGCACCACGGTCCCCTTGACCTTCTTGGACCTGCCCGCCTTGCGCCGGTGGCCCGCCTTGTCACCACGGTCGAAGGCGTGCAGCATCCCATGAAACAGCTTATCCATTCCGGAGAATTGATTGAAACCTTTGTTGCGAAGCTGATCGAATGAAAGGAAAAGAAAGATGGGTATGTGAAAAGAATGAAGAAGCGAATGCTGCGATGGAGGGCATTTAAAAGGAAAAGTCCGACGCTACGGCATCACCGAGAAGCTTCCCTTCTTTATGGGAGACCTGGAATTCTTTCCTTTCTCCTTTTTTTCCTTTCCCTCGATCTCAAGGACGTATTTTCGTGTATACTCAATAAGAAATATTTGATCCGTAAAGCAAAAGAAGTTAGCCTACATTTGGTAGTTGGGATAGGATATATCATATCCCGTGTTTAGTTCTTACCCAAGATCAGATAAAATCGGATATAAAGTAGACGGCCTTCATGAAGATACTTATGGAAGAAATATGATAAATGTGGATAGAATATATTATATCCATGGCATAAAAGTTATTTTTGTCGAATAACAAACTTTAAATTAAAAAATTTAAAATATGAATAATATTTGGATTCTAATATAAAAAGAAAAATCAAAATAAGAAAATAATGGACAATTTTGTTATTTATTCTATTTGTATATATTTGAATTTCTTTATATTCTATAATATATATATTCTATATATATTTATAATTCATGTTGGAATTTCACAAAAGTGGCAAGAGAATCAAAATACTATACTTTTCCGAATCACGAAAATGAATAATCATGTTTTCTCTCCTTTATTAGATTTGACTTTTCTAGTTGATCTACCTAGTCAATGTTGTTGTAGTCCATTTACATTTCTTGAAAATGTCAAACGTGTGGCTCTAGAATGCTGCAGTGAGCCCTTTTCTTTGTTTAAGATGTAGATCGTAATGTAGATGATACAATAATTATGAATTGATTGATAAAGGTCATCTGTTTTTGCACTTGTGATTTCTTTAGTAGTGACTCATGAGAACTTCTCACTATTTTCATTTGTACATTTTCAAATTAATTTATATCAATATGTTGCTCATATCAAACAATGGATAAAATAGGATATAAAAACATCTAGATTTATTACTGCAGTTCACTAAACGGTAGATAAAATATAACAAAATCCCTAAATTATATTGTATTCTATCAAATCCTATCTTGATAAGATTATCAGACGACCAAACGTAGCCTTGTAATCTTGAAAACCTAGGTTTTCTCATCTAATTGAATGATTAGTATCTTAGGCACTCGTTAAATAATACTTTTTTATAGATTTTTTCGCTTCTTCTTTTCTTAAATGAGGAGAGAAATTGAGTTGGTTTTGGTTGAATTAATAGACCAAATCTTGTGGAGATGGCGCGTTCATCCACGCGTTGATTCAACGATGCTTACCCAAGACCCATTTAGGGAAGACGACCCGCGAAGATTTGGTGATGATCAAGGGATTAATTAAGTGATTAGCACGCGACTTGCTTTGACTCTTAGTGGCGTTGCCTTAATCCTCGGGTTATCTTGCGTCAATTGTATTCGTTTTTGACACGTTGAGATTATCCGAAATGACAAAAGGCTTGAAAGCTTGACAAATGATGCCAATGTTCACTTTTGGTAAAGATCATCTTATCTTCCGTCTCGAGTTATCTCTTCTGTCCAGATGTATCCATTTGAACGAGAGCCCGATTAGACAATTCGTTGATCACATAACATGATATCATACATCGAGCGACCTCTCGCGAAATTCTAACATTTAACTTACTTTTTAAGGAAGAGGGATAGAATGCCAAATCATCTATTCCATGTGTTATTCATCAGCCGCTGGTCTAGAAAGGATCGGCCTCGCCTGCCCTAGGTAAGGGCTTGCAAATCCTCGTCGACCCTTACCAACAGCCAGCGAAGTCGCCCAGCCCTCGCCGACCGCAGGTGAGGCCACCCTCGCAGATCTGGTGAGGGTCGGCCTTGCTTGGGGCCGCTGAGGGCCAACCTCGCAGATGACCCCAAAGTGAGGGTTGCCTCGCCCAAGCAAAGCCATCCCTTGCCTGTGGCCGACATGGATGGCCTTTGCCGGTGAGGGCGACTTTCGCCCAACCCTTTGTGGGCATCGCCAATGGCTGGCCAGCTGCTGGTGAAGAGGAAGAAGAAAAACCAGACAAAAAAAAAAAAAAAAATAAAGAGAAAATGAAAAATGATGAAATTACCTTTCACCGTTCAGAAAATTTAATTGGTCGGCAACCAGCTAGATGAGACCCTTATTTGAAACAACTAAAGTTACTCCATGCTCTTATTTGAAACAACTAATATCACTTTAAGTCCTTATGTGAAATAATGTCCATTTCGAAGTTTTTATTTGAGAAAATAATGGCACTCCAAGTCTTTTTTGAAATGTTTCCAAGTTTCAATGCAAGAGTTATATCTCCGTCTTGTCTTTCTTATCCACATACACAAGTAAAATCGAATCAAATCTATAAAAGAAAGATAAAACGTCACAGCTAAATCTATTATAAAATTTAAGGGTAGCTATTTTTTTTTTCTAGAGTCACAATGACAAAAAAAAAAAAAACAATGAATTATGTTTAGTTTATGATTAAACGTACATAAGTTAGACAAGTCATGTCGAATTTCTCCACAAATAAGGATCAATAAACGACATGCACACTCGCGTGCTCTTTGTTGACCACGTGATTCGTGACCCTCAACTAATTTAGTTCGCACACCAATCAAATCAATTAACATAGCATGCATGGTACACGAAACAATAAAGAAAGGAATTCCTTGCAAACATTCTAATTTAATTTTCGGGCAACAAAACATTCTAATTAATCGAATTAGCCCCTTATGATTTGAATAAACATTTTTTATATAACAACTTTGACCAACGAAGGCGCAATTTAGTCGAGGGATCTCACTAGGACAGCTACAGAACTGTACAATAGATTTTTATTTTATTTTTTTGGGTGGGGGGCATTTACTATACATAGATTAAGTGAAATTAAATATTTTTTTAATCAATTTGACTTTAGGTACCATGAAAAATTGATGGTGACAATAATCTAATGCTAAGCCCCAGAATCGATTGCTTCCTTGGCGACTCCCACGGGTAGGCATTGCACCGAAGCATCTTCTTTCGTCAGTGCAAGAAAATCGAACTACTGCATTGAATACGAATATATCCGATTCGCCTCGCCAAAAAAAAAAAAAAAAAAAAAGATAGCGATCTCACGTATCACACACATGACCTAACTTTTGGTTGAGCTAACTAGCATTTTATTTCAAATTCTTTAGAGGTTTCGCCAAAATGTGGATTTCGTAACCTCGACACAAGGCGGGTTGAACTCGAGACTGCATCAACACGTGCGACGACTTGGTCTAGGGTGTTGGTTCTAATTTCATTAGCAAAAGAAATAAAATCACTGCCAAATTTTTTAAAAATATTCTACTGTTTCAGCTAATTAACATTTTATTTTAGATTCTTTAGAGGTTTCGCCAAAAAGTGGATTTTGTGACCTCAACACGAGGCAAGTCGAACTCAAGACTGCATCCACACGTGCAACGACTTGGTTTGAGGTGTCAATTCTAATTTCATTAGCAAAAGAAATAAAATCACTGCCAAATATTTTAAAAATATTCTATCGCTTCCCCTCATGCTTAATCTAGTTTTTTTTAACTAGTATTAATGTAGTGCACAAATTTAATTGGGGGAATGAGGCATAAAAAGATTTGAACTCAAGGCCTCTTATTTTGTGAGATCATTGACAATTATTCTAAAAGCTCAAATTATTAGATAAATGAGTTGTTTATCATTTAAATATTCTAATACTTTCTATTAGTATAATTAATATTAAACTATGGCTTCATCTAAAAGTTTAAACTTTTAAAATAGTTGGTAGTAATCTCACTAAATCCCACATAATAACAGAGTAGGAAGTCCCGATTTTAATCTTTCCAAATTCCTATTTACAAAATTAAATCATGCATTCATCTAAAAGTTTAAATTTTTAAAATAGTTGGCGATTCCACAAAAATCTCACATTTTTTTAATCTCGAAAACATATTGTATAAGAATAAAATGTATGGAGATGCTTGTGGTGTTATTGCCTCTTGACAAAATAATACTAATAATAGTGATAAAGGACACAAATTCCACATCCCACGAAGTAAGGTTTTTGGACGTCTTTAATTTGCATCAACATATATATTTATCCTAAGTAATAACAGATCGTAACTTTGAGATTACATATACATATAGGTGATCACACCATTACTTTCGCAAATGCATAAATTTGGAGATACTAGTCGAAGTAACATTAGTAAACTTCTCCCAAAAGTTTAATTTATTTTCAACCGAGATGGTTTATTGATATGTGTATTCAAAGTTTGGTAGTAGCTTATAGGTTTATGTATTTTTACGGGTTTCACGGGTCACCTCGAGCTAGCGTCATTAAAATCGATCCTACGCTAATGAAGCATAATTGATCAAAATCAGACGGTGGACACTACGCACGGATTTGGGAGTCTGGTGATCGTGGGCCGGTGAGATCCTGCCTCGGCGAAGCTCGTCTGTACTTCGAAAGTCAAGTCAATGAAAATAATTTAACGTCACGTGTATTGATATTCCAAGACCTCCATACCAAGCAAAGAAGAACAAAGTCCTTCACTAAACGACCAGCAAATTGCCTGGCTACAATTATCCTGAATGTTTCTTTTTTTTTGGTTTATATTTAAATATCAAATATTAAAAGTAAAATGAATAGTATATCCATGTGTTGTTGTCTTGAGAATTTGATCGCGTGGTGATCATTTTGGTGATGTCAAGATACTTGTATTATTCATAGAGTGTTTCTATTATTGATAATAAGTTATATCTTGGACATGAAGAGGAAGATGGTAAAAAAAAATTGAAGCAGAGGGAAGCGAGGTGATTAACCATAAAATATCCACATGTCAACTCTCCATAAGTCCCTCACTGGAGCACCAAAATAATATAACAATAACAGTTGAATTCAGTAATTCATTCCTCTCTGATCGTCGGAGTCGGGGTTTCTCAAGCCTAATAACTAAAAACCCGAGGGTGGTTGCCGGTGACTTCGGCGTGGGAGGGGAGCCGTGTACTCGAGCACGGCCTCCAAAGACCCGAGTATGACCGTAGGGATCTCGAGCCTAACCTCAAGGAACTGAGGCCTTGCCTCTATGGACACAACTAGAACCTTGATGGGCCTAGGCCCCAGATGCCGGTGACTTGACTATGAAAGCTAGGTACCTAAGCATAGCCGGCAAAAACCTAGACATGGACAAGGGTCCCAAGTCCGACCACAGGGAACTCAAGCTCAGGCTGTATGAACCTATGCCAAGCCCTTAAGGATTTGGACATAGGCGTCGGTCCCTGCTCTCAAGTGCCAAGGTCTAATTATATCTTGAAAAATAATTTCTGATTTTTAAAACATAAAATTATTTTTTTGAATGTGAGTATAGAATTTAGTCAAAGACTTTCTGTTAGACTTTTTTCTTAGACATCCAAAGTCAAAAAATGAGAAAAAAAAATTTCGTTAGTAGATTTTTCTGGAAATAAATGGATATGTATTATTTTTTAAGAAGCTTTGGTGGCTTTTAATAAAGAAAAACAGGAATAGAAGGGATGTCTTTCTTTTTATCCATAGTGTAAAAGTTGTTTTTTTCCCTAATCAGGAGTTAACACAAGGCATTAAAAGTCAAATCGTTGCTTGTTAATTTCTTCACTTAGTGTGTTTTTATTTCCGAATGATTTGAAAAATATTTTCTGAAAATGATCGTGTGTATCACTTATAAAAATGAATGAACGAGAAATATTTTCATTGTTTGTAAAAATGTTTAGATATATATAGTTGTCATCATTGACTAATTATTTCAAGCAACATAATTTTTGGGAATATCGCGAAATGATCTCATCTTTCACGAAAACAGTTAGACACAAAGAGTTGTTGATGATGAAAACATATGTCATCAACTAATTATTTAAACAATACAAGTAAAAGCAATCATTTTTAGAAAAATATTTTACAAGTCAATCATTTCCGCAAAACCAATGTAACCTTATTTTTGCTTAAAGTTACATGGTCAAGGATTTGAGATGTTGCATAACTTATTTGGCCTCACTGAGCCAAAACTCAAATTACATGGGAAATTATCAATGCCAATTTAGTCTTAAATATTTTAATTATACCAATTGAGTCCACTTTAACATATTCTAATCAAAATTGATCGGATGAACTCAATTGGCAAAATATAAAAAGGTTTAGCACTTAATTGGCACAATTAAAAAGTTTAGGACTCAATTAATCAAAGTGCAATAAATTTATGAGTTTTTTGGTATATTACATACAGCACAAAAGGCTTTTCATTCACCATAATGTTCCAAAACTTGAAGGTCTGCTTTGAAGATTGGAAACATAGGCCGAATTCGACGATTTAAGGGTTCTAGGAGAGCGAGATGACTATAACGATCATCACTTAAATTGTTGTGCCTGCAAAAACCATCAGATTGAGCAGATAGCCCAGATGGTTAAGTTATGTGATCGATATAGATCAGAAAAAAGAAGATAAAACTCATTTATAGCTGATGATCTTGCAATTGAAGAAGAAAAGGAACATGTTGAAGGTTGAACCTGCGGTTCCATACTGAATTTTACAACCTGACATTTTTCCAATCCTTAAAACAATCGATTGTACATGGAAAGTTTGAAACTCCTACATAACTCCACAAACACTTTATGCTGCATTTGTTTTGTGGTTATTCTTATTTCACACTTACATTAGCTTTCATACTAGAACAGAGGAACAGTTAACAACGAACAAACAAGAAAAGAACAGGCATGCGTGCACAAGTTCAGATCGAGATGCTGTTGGGAATTCCCTTGGCAGTCACTCCGCCTTCGCTGGTAGGGTAAAGCAGCATATAAGGCACCTCGACTGGCCCGACCCGGTTCCTCCACCTCTTGTCCCCATTCATCCTCATAATCCTTTCCTCGACTTCTCCCAGCTTCTTTCCAAACCTCTCGAACGCCTCCAGCGGCTCAGCATCTGCCGTCCACTCAGGAGTGTCTCTCTGCCCAAGATACACCTCATCGGTAGAATGCATCGACAGGATCTCTATAAGCGAAATTCCTAGAAGTGTCTGAAGCTGGGCTGTTATGGTTTTCAGGAAAGCCTTGTCAGGATTTTGCTTGAGCTCTTCAAATTCCGGAGTACCTTCCTCAGGCATATAGCGACGGCTGAGGGTGGGCCGGTTCGGGAGGTACCCTGCATAAGGGTATTGCCCGAAGTTCAAAGCCGCATGGAGAGCAGACACGATCCAGATGGTGATCGTACATATCTCTGTTAGGTCCTTCACAGTCTGCATTTTAGGCCACCAGGGCTCACCCTTCTTGTCGCCGTGTCCCTCCTCCACGAGTTCCTTCCACCAGGATTGGAGCTCCTTGTCCTTCTGTACTGTCTGGTCGCTCTTGTAATAGAAGGAGCAGTAGTCCTCAACCCACGCCTTGATCGCGGACCAGATCTCGAGCCCATCTACCGCGTAGGGGTAGTCCTCGATCAATAGGCGGAGGCCATGCGGGGAGTTTGCATCTTCTACAGCGACTCCCCTGAAGACAAGAAAAGGTAGAATTTTTTCGTCACACTCAGTCTTATCAGAATAATTCGAGTAAAACAAACGAGAGCTATATTGATATGTATCTCGGCACGAGCCTCAGCTATTCCAAGTACATTTGCGCAGTCTTCATCGGCCTTTATCTGTCTTGCTTTTTGAAGGAATTTTAAAGAAAAGTCTTATGGATGATTTATTTGTACAGAACAGAAACTTTACCGCTTGATGAGGTCAGCAGGAAGCGCTTGCTCGGGGAAAATCCAGTTCTTGTAGATGGCGGAAGACATCTCCATGGAATACTTTCCCGGGAATACAGTCGTCTCCATGATTCCACCCGCATTGATCACAATCTGCCTGCCGATTGCATTTATCTCCATCGTGTCGCGGAAATGGGGATGCAAAAGCTTGTAGATCGGGTGAAGCACACTCAGTTGTCTATTTGTTGCAATCACAAATGGTTCCATCACCGCGTGAGTGTTCAACCTGCAGTAAGAATCAAGAAAATTATCAATATGCAGGAAATAAATAGACTTTCTTTCCCTTCTGTGTATAGTTGAATGCTCCTCAGAAATCTTTACCAGTGGCTGATGAGTTGATGATAGCCTGAGTCGTTAACTGCCGCATAAGCTTTAGCCAGCTGCCAAATGGAACCTTCGACGCCTTGATCGGCCGGCGTGTACACCTTGCTTATTGCGCCAAACTCATCTCCCTCAGGATGCGGCAAGCTAAGCTCTATTGCCAACGGCTTCAGGGTACCGTCATCCCTCAAGAAGAGGAGTGTTCGAGTAGCATACATTTTAGTGGTAGTTGTGTTTATCCGCCTCAGATATGGCATGATCGAATCATGGTGATCCAATATGAACAATTTGTTCATCTTGATAGCCTGCATTTGTTATGCATCGTTTCAATTTGGATATTGCAACTTAAATGAGCTCGCCATCATCTTTTAAGCAAGTATATGGACGCTCTTAGTGATGTGAGATGCAATGAAGGTACCTGTTCGACAGTTAATCCATTCAGTTGCTCCTGAATGAGCTCTTCCCTCATTGAACTGCTCTGGTTGCCATATATATTAGGGTCTAGCTTGCTTGCCGGAGGGAATTCCTGAAATCAACAAAAATGTTTAATCAATGGGACAACCGGTGGAACTCTATTCCGCACCTCATTTTAATATTAACTGAATTTGTTTGAGCCGTAACATGAAAGATATTGTTATTTACCTGGAGACAGCGAATCATGACTGGGTTGACTCCAGCGAGCATTTCTCTACCGAATTCTACATCGGTCCTCCAGGCAGTCTTATCCTCTGCACAGGATGATTGCTAAACGTTCGGAAAACATCCTCGAACTAATCAGATGAAAAAGGTCCCATAGATATATGTATCCATTACCTTTGATCACTTGAGGCATGGGGTACTCGAGAAGCCCTTCCCCGTCTGTCCGAAAGAGTATCTTAAGCATCTCGAGGGGAATGTTCTCCTTCAGACTCTCCAGCAAAAGGCCATCGGGAAGCTTAATACCGCCCTCATAGAGATTGAGCACATCCTGGAAGGAGTCAAACTCATTGGGCGTGCTGTCGAATATACTCTCTAGCTCGGGCTTCAATAATTGACCCACGACTTTTAGAGCATAAGCAAGGAAGTCAGACATCTTTAAGTGGCCAAACCGTTCGTCCCTTGGAACGTATGTGTTTAGGCTCATGAGCAGAGGCAGCCTGCTCTCAGTATTCGGATCTGTCGATAACATCGTGAAAATTCAGTAAAATATACTTACAAATGAAGCATCACTGTCAAAAAAAAAAAAGAAGCCATAATAATCTCACATTGAATTGGAGATTCATGATATGAGTGCATTATCTAACCTGTCTCAGTCGAAGGTCGACCGGTCCTTCCTCTACGAGGATAGGGATATTCAGAAGATCCTCCAAGAACAGGGCGGGCATACTTCGTGCCCTTGTCTGGATCGCCCAAATCATTGTAGTAAGCATAGTCGTACACCCTGTCCCACTCCTGAAGTTCTCCCGTTCCGTCTCCTCTCAAGTTAACTAACTCTTCCTCTCGGTACTTCACTAGAGGCGCTGGAGTTTGGCTCGGAAGATACGTCTGCAATAACGTGCTATCTTATTAGAGACAACCTAAGGAACCCTGTCCAATCATATTGCAATTTCATCTGACAGAATAGAATAGAGTCCGAAACTGAATTGCCTTCAGCCAATATAAAGCGCAATTCCTAAGCGAAATGCCCCACTTCAGTGAAATCGGAAAGCTTACAAGATGCTGAAACTGGCTAAAAGTAGGGTATACCCAGAGAATTCCTAGAAGTGAGATTCTAATACGCAAATTAGGTTTTCGGGAAGCTAAGACCGTTTGAAAAGTCACTCCTTTCTGACCAATTTTCTGCATCAGCTTATTTTTTTAGGATTACTATATGCAAAACAAGATTTAAGTCTTCATACTCGGAGGCTATATCTTTTATTTTGTCCTATTGATTTGAGACTCTAGAAGCAAATCATAAATTGCTGCTATAGCTTAGCTTCATCAAAGTATTGTGATCGAACCTTGTTAGAGAAGAAGAGCCGGTCCTTCTTGTACCGGTCGGCAGGGTAGACCCACGAGTTGCAGATGAAGTGGACTCGGCCCTCGCCAGGCACATCTTCGAGTGTGATCGTCTTGAGGTAAAACTGACTGTGATGGTTGTTTTGTACGGTGATCGCCCCCGGAACTCCCACCTTCTTGTCCCAATCGAAAGTGACCTCGAACGCCGAGTCCCCTGCCGTTAGGGGAGTGATGGTAGTGATCCATTCTTCAAGATATGCAGGCTTTCCCAATTTCCCCTGCAAACCGTTTTCTGCAAAGCGCGAAAAAGAAATAAAATGTTTCAAAGCTTTTGATCTTTTCGCCCTGCTGAAAGAGAATGACGTTCATCTTTAACATGGCAAAGGGTCTGAATCTGTTCAATGATTCGAGCAAAGTCATTCGCATTTTGTTTCCAATTTTCAGTTCATTCCCACTGATATTATGTTATCTATAATCTTCTTGCCGTCGCAAGCATGGTGCCGTTTCAACAGACGAGGAACCGCGCTTGTGCTCAATGAAGTGATTTAGAAAGCACATCCTTGCAGTACGCGGCACAAATTTCCAACCAAAAGTGACAAATGAAAGCTTATATAATTATATATTATTGGCCAATAACCCGAAAATTAACTACAATAATTGCTAATGCCATGCACCATTGGTTGATTAGGTGGTGTGGCACTAGGACGTCACATGAGGAAAATCACCACATGTTTTGCGATGAAGTCTTTCCTTGTTGCAGTGCACGCCATGGGTAATCGGTTTTAAAATGGGCAAATTTCAAAACCGGAACCTTGAACCTATCATGTTATAATCAGTTTCTAGTTTTTGGATACCGGAACCTATTCTATTTTGTTGAAACCGTCTAGAACCTATCCTGTTTTTCTGGTACAATTCCAAGGTCCACCCAAGAACCTTCTTTTTTTTTTTTTTTTTTGGTTCATTTTTTATAGCAAAATCATAATGAGGTTATGAGTAACAAAAAGTTTCAAAACAAAATGTGAACAACAAAAATCTATATTTACCAAAAACAACAATTAATAAGATGAATATATAGTCATGTACAATTATAAATAATAAAAAATTCAAACACATAACATAAAACATAAATTATAAAACTCCATTCCCCACTTGTCTATAAAAATTTAAGAGAAGAGGAAAATTGGCGAGAAGTTCAAAGATAAGACAAATGATGAAAGAGTGTTGAGGTTAAAATTTAGAGGAAAAAGAAATTAGAGTTTTGGGTTTTGGGTTTTTAGCTTATAAACTGGTCCCTACATAGGTATTCACTCAAAAACTTTTCTAGGATTGGTTCCAGTGGGAACCTACTCCTACACCAAATTTTTGGGCGGTCCGATCTAATTGTCGCGTAGAACCAATTTAGTTGCACACCTCTCATGCACACAAGGCAAAGAGCCATTTTATTTTAGAGTGAAAAGACGGTAAGATCTGAGCACTCTTGCATCGTCCTTCATGGCGATGGCCCATCGTATTCAATTCATGCATCATCTTCATGATGTCAATGCAAACCTTAACCTGTTAATCAAAACCCGATTCAACCATTCATAGATGAACGCCGGCTCTACCCACGGTGAGATCTTGGCTCTGTTGCCGGCACGCGTAGAGGAAAATCCATACGTAGTCAAGAAACATAGTCATGCAGAAAAGAAACTTCAAATTCAAGAAATATGTTCGGTCAATAATGGGAAATTCGTTTGGTCAGAAACGATTAAAAAGAAAAAAGAATGTAGAGAACTTGGCATTGGGCTATTGGCCGGAGGATATCATTGACTGTTTGTTTATAATGCTCTGTTTACATCGCGAAAAATATAACCTTTCTAGAAAATATTTTTCGAAAAATAATTTTCATGAAAAATAATAATATTTTTTTTATATTTAGCTGAAATGTGAAAATGAGCTGAAAATATTTTCCAAGATTTGATATGAAAAATCTAATTTGATTTTCCTAAAAATATATACATTATTTGGGCGTGGGCGCCAATAACTTGCCCAAAGATAGCTGGAGAACCAAGTATGGGCACTAGAGTCCCGATTTGGCCTCAATCAAGCACCTTGGTCTCGAGCCCACAGGTAAGGGTGTGTAAAATAATCGGAATTCACCTCAACCACTCATGACCGGGCCAAAACCGACAGTTGTGATGAGTACTAGTCATGTTCCCAGTTCCAAATTGCCCACTCGGACCGAACTAGTGTGTGTATATATATTAAATCCCATCTCTCTATTTTCTCTATCTTCAATTAGCACAACTCTCTCTCTCTCTCCTTTATGCCTTTCAAAAAATATAAACCTTGTATCAATCACCAACTCCCCACTTTTCTCTCTCTCCTCATTCAAACTCCTGCATTCTGGCTCTTCAGTTAATACTACACACTCTCTACTATTTCTTCTACGTCCCTTGCATGATCGACAACATCTCTAGAGTGAGCTACGTTCATGGTAGTTTCTTCACTCTCGCTGAGTTGGGTTTCAAGAACCTTCAAAGAAAAAGTATGTCATTACTCTCTGTACTCTGGTCTTGATCTGTGTACTCCATTATCTTTCACAACCTTGTTGGATCGAGTCACCTCGAACTAATGTCCATTATCTTTCATTGTTTGTGTCCATTCTCTCTAGAGAGATGTAGATCTTCTCTCCGCCATCTTCACTCCCTCAACCCACATCTCGCACTCCACCTCATCATCACCCCTCGTCTCGCCCTCTCCCATCTCTACTCCACTCCACCCACAACCTGTGCCCGCCCTTCCCTTACTCCTCCGCCCCTCCCTACCCCTTCTCCACCTCCCTTGGCTAGTTCCATGGACCAACCCAGAAACTGACCGAACCAATGGTCTAATTCCCCGGTGGATTCCAATTTCTTGGAACCAACCCTTACCAAGCAATTCTCGATTCCAAGGTGAGAATCGTGCATGCAGATATTGCTCACCCCTATTACCAAGCCTAGCCTCAATAGACCCTTGCACAAGCACCAGGACTTCGAGCCCAACCTCGATAGACCCTGTCCCCAATACTGGGGTCTCGAGTCTGGATCTTGATAGACCCTAGCTCGAGCACTGAGGACCCGGGCTCAAGTGTCGAGGACCTAAGCTCCAGTGTTTGAGCTTTGGGATCAACCTCATTGGACTCAGGAGCAAGCATCGGGGATCTAGGCATGGGTACCAAGGTCCCAAGGGACACAAGCACAGGACACAAGCCTAACCTCGGTATCCAAGCCCAGGCACCGAAGACCTAGTCCTCGATGCCTAGGACTCAAAAGCCAGCATTGGGGTTCGTGGCTTAGCGTAAAGTTTTGAGTCCAAGCACCAAAACCTAGTCATATTTTGGAAAATCATCTTTTATTTTTTAAAGAGGAAATCATTTTTCTAAATTTTAGCATAGGTTTTCCAATAACCAAAAAAATATTTTCCACCATTAATTCATTTTCTTAAGCAAATCAAACATCAAAAAATGAAGAAAATATATTTCCAAAAAAAAATTTCTGTGAAGCAAAAAGAGCATAGACGATAAAGACTAAATCCACGTCTATAGGACGGGATATGGACTGGAGAGAGAACCTGAAAAATGATTTAAGCTTTTTCTTAATTAAAAAGTAAAATTAAATAGAATGAAATAAAGCGTGAGTGGAAAATTCTAAACAGTCCAAAACAAATACTGTTGTCGATTTTAAAATTTGGACTCGATTGAGGAAAACAATTCATAATTCTGATTTAGTTTCATCCACTTCTTCCAGAACATGAAAAAAGATGGGACACATGTTTACTCGAGTTTACAAATGTTGCATAAATATAATACATACATACATGCATACACGCACACGCACTTATCATGTATTGTATTTTAAAAGAGAGAAAAAGTAAAAGCGCCTGACGCGGGTGCTAAAATATGACCTAACTAACTTTAGCCCAAATGGTCAACACTAAAATCAAGTCAAGATACTTAACCTAGTTTGAACGTTTGAGCTTTTCAATTGACTCTTCTTCTTCTTCTTCTTCTCTTCTTCTTCTTCTTCTTCTTCTTCTTCTTCTTCTTTGCCTCGGCTTGAGGTTTCAGAATTAACATAATTTTTTCCTTTAAATTATAAGTTGGTTTAGAAAGTCTCTCATATATAAGAGAATCCTACCCATAGTGCAAACACCTAAATGTACCCAAATTTTCTGTCACGCGAAACTGCAATATTTAATGATTATTCTAAACCTACCATGGTCTATCTATTTAAATATGAGAAATTGTCAAAAAAAAATATGTGGGTATATTCTGTTTATCTATGTCTATAAATGTGTGCAAGGTAGAGTCATCCTATCAACAAAAATGCGGTAACTAAGTTTGATCAATCATAATTCAAAAAAAAAAAAAAAAATCTAACTTTTTTTCTAAGTCCATCAAGATTACACATGTTCTCTGAAGTTGCGGAGCGAAGATCAAACTTCAGAAGCTAAATTCAGCAGGGAATGTGACAGATTAGGTTCACTGAATCGCACGCATGGTCAATTCCCGAATCTTGTATGCAACGCAAGAGTACCGTGCCACAGAATCAGAAAGCTTAAAACACAAATTGCACAACTGTACTCTCGTCAATAACATGCTGAATTAAAGGGAAGATCCCCATGTTATACTTTCTTGAAATCTGAGCAAGAAGTAGTTTGCTTTCTCATAATAAAAAATCGAATCGCGAGTGATCCACTTCGACATGTGCAAGTTACATGAAATACTTATAATTATTATCTTTTCTTTGTGGGGAAGAAGTCCATGTTACGCTTTCTCGAAATCTACGCAAGAAATTGCTTTCTTTTTAATTATAGAGCGTCGAAACTCCAGCCATCCACTTCGACATGCGGCGAAATACTTATCATTATTGTCTTTTCTTCGTGGGGAAGAAGATCGCTTGTCATGATGACGACTAGTTTAATTTGTCGCCATTCATCATTTCGCCAACAGAAATGTCCAGCATAGTGTAGTACCAAGAAAAGCCATTGAAAGAACTTGTTCCAGAAATGAACGACAAGAAGATAGCGAGGAAGAGGGTCACGACTCACCGGGATCACCGTGGACGGCGCTCACGAGCCGCAGAGAGACCTTCTTACCCAACAGCTCGTGGATGTCGTCGAGGACCGACGCGTTGAAGTCATTGAAGTCCAAGACGTACTTCTTCGTCAGTACCACAGTCCCCTTGACCTTTTTCGACCCGCCCGCCTCGCACCGGCGGCATGCCTTGTCGCCGCAGTTGAAGGCGTGCAGCATCCCATGAAACAGCTTATCCATTCCGGAGAATGTGTGGAACCTTTTTGCGAAGTTGATGGAATGAAAGGAAGAGAAGGATGGGTATTGAAATGAATGAAGAAGGGTAAGCGTTGCGATGGTTGGCATTTATAAGGGAAAGTTCGACGCTACGGCATCGCCAAGAAGCTCCAGTTGTTTACGGGAGACATGGAATTTCTTCCTTTTTCCTCTTTCCGCGGTCTTAAGGACGTATTTTCATGGATACTCAATAAGATGTATTTTACAAAAGAAGTTAGGTTACGTTTCATAGTCAAGATAGGATTTTATCGTATCTTGAGTTTGGTTCTTATTCAGAATAAAATAAATTCAGATATAAGGAGAATATAGTATGAATAAAGACATTGCATGAGGAAGATATGATAAAGGTGAATAGAATTTATTATATCCATGGCGTAAAAGTTATTTTTCTCGACTAACAAACTTCTTAAATTTAAAATGCATATATTGATTAAAATATAAAAATATTTGGATTCTAATATAAAAAAAAAAAAGTCAAAAGAAAAAGTAATGGACAAATTTCTTTTTATTTATTCCTATATATATTTGAATTTTTTTCTAAACTATAATATTTTATATGTGTGAGTATGTATATTTAGTAAGTATTTATATTCATTACACATTTTAGGTAATATTAGTAGTTCTTATTATTTAAGAAAATTTATATTAAGGAATGATTGAAGGGAATAAACATGAAATAGAAAAAAAGAGAGGGAAAATTCATTAAAAAATAAATAAATAAAAACGAAGTAGAAGAACCTCGATTTTAAATGAATAAATTCAAAGCTGAGACGGATCTTTCCAATTCACTTTGCCTCCTTCTTCGTATTTCTAATTCATGTTGAAACTTTACTACTTCTCCGTAGTTTTTAATTCACATTAAAGTTCCACGAAAATGACGAAAGAGTCGAAACTCTTTTGCTTCGAAACTCTCTAGCTCACGTCAAAAGTTCACAAAAGAAGCAAAAGAGTCGAAACTCCTCCTTTCCGCTATTCTTTGGTTCATGTTGAAATTTCACAAAAATGACAATATAGCCAAAGCACTATACTTTTCCAAATCGCAAAGATAAATAATCACGTTTTCTCTCTTTTATCAGATTTGACTTTTGCTAGCCGATCTACCTACTTGATGTTGCCATAGTCCATTTACATTTATTGTCATTGTTGAACATGTGGCTCTAGAGTGCTGCAATGAGCTTTGTTCCTGTTTAAGATGCAGATTGTACAATAATTATGAATTGATTGACAAAGGTTATCTTCATTTGTGCATTTGTTATTTCTTTAGCAATAAATCATGATTCCGATTGTACATTTTCATATCTTGTTCATATCAAACAAGGGATTTTATAAGATATAAAAATATCCGATTTTATTACTACTGTTCACTAAACAATGATAGAATATAATAAAATTTCTAAATTACATATTCTATTTTATTAAATTCTATCCCGATTAGAAATTCAAACGACCAAACGTAACCTTATAATCTTGAAAAGCTAAATTTTCTCATTTAAATGCTTGATTGGTATCTATGGCACTCGTTAAATAATACTTTTTAATAGATTTTTCCCCTTCTTCTTCTTTTTTAAAATGAGGAGACATTGGGTTGGCTTTGGTTGAATTTATAGACCTAATCCCGGGGAGATGGCACGTTCTTCCACGAGATGCTTCAATGATGGCTACCGAAGACCCATTTATGGAAAACGACCCACGAAGACTTGGTGATGATTTAGGAATTGATGAAGTGATTAGCACGCGGCTTTGAATTTAGTGGCATTTGCCTTAATCCTTGGCTTATCTTGCGTCAATTATATTCATTCGAGACGCGTTGAGATTATCCGAAATGACCAAGCGAGACCCGAACCTACGTTGCTTTGAAGACCGTCCGATGGGGAGTTGAGCATTGGATCGAGAGAGATGGGGGGATGACAAAAGGGTTGAAAGCTTGACAAATCATACCAATGTTCACTTTTGACAAATCATACCTGGGCATTGCCTCTGGATCTGAGTATGAGCACTGGGATCTCAAGTTTGGCCTCAGGGAATTTGGGTCTAGCCTCTGTGGACCCAATTCCAGTCTCGATGGACCTAGGCCTAGATGCCAATGACTTGACTGTGGGACTCAAGTCCCCAGATATGGCTGTCGATAACCTGAGCATGGGCACTGGAGTCCCAAGTCCAACCTCAAGGGACTCAAGCTTGGCTTCTATAAAACCTGGACCAAGCCACGAAGGATTTGGGCACATGTGTCGAGGTTTAATTGTATTTTGAAATTTAATTTCTGATTTTTGAAAGACGAAATAATTTTTTCAAATTTAAGCATAGGTTTTGGTTGGTCATGACTTTTCGTTAGACTATTTATCATCAGCATCAAAAGTCAAAATATATATATATATTCCGCCAAACAAATGAATTTTTAATGTTTTTTTAATGGAGGAAATCAATAACAGAAGGGATGGCTTTCTTTATAACCCATAGCGTAGAAATTGCTTTATTCTAAACCAAGGGTTAACACAAGTCGTTAAAATTCGAATCTTTGCTCGTTAAAATTCAATGGTTGAATTGCAGTAGTCATCAGCACCAATTTCTTCGCTTAAGATTGATTTCATGAAAAATGAATAATATATAAAACATTTTCCTAAAATGATCATTTGTATTACTTACAAAATGAATGAACGTGAAATATTTTCATTGTGTATGAAAATGTCTAGACATAGATAGTTGTCGATAATGAAAAATCTATCATTGACTAATTATTTCAAGCAAAACATGCGATTAATTTTAAAAAATGAGAAATATTTTCATCATTCACGAAAATATTTAAACACAAATAATTGTCAATAATCAAAATATATGTCATTGACTAATTAGTTCAAGTAATAGAAACGATCTTTTAAAAAACAAAATTCAAATCATTCCTTTTACGCAAGATAAACGGAACCTTATCCTTGCATTAAAATTACATCATCTAGAATTTGAGATGCCGCAAAACTTACAAGGCTCCGTCAAGGTCAATACTCATATTACACACCAACATGGAAGGCTTTTCTTTCATCTTAATGTACCGAAACTTAAAGATCTCCTTCGAAGAAATAAATATAAGCCAAATTCGACTATTTAAAGGTTCTAGGAGAAAGAGACGAGTATAACGATCATCAGCTTAATCGTTGAGCCTGCATAATCAAATCATTAGATCGAGCAGGAAGCCTAGATGGTTAAGTTATGTGATTGACGCATATCAGGAAAAATAAAAATTAAAAATTAAACTTAGTTCATGAACTTGCGATGGAAGAAGAAAAAGGCCAAGTTGACGGGTTAAACCTGGGGTTTTCAGGCTGACTTTCACAACCGGGCATTTTTCCAATCCTTCAACAATCGATTTTGTCTGTAAAGTTTGAAACTTGTAGATAATGTCTGATTCTTGTAAAAGCAAAGCTCCAGAACAATCAGTTAGCCTGGCAAGTAGATAATTAGCAGACTGAGTCCCAAAACTTGACAAACACTTATTTCATATTTCATATTTCATATTTCATATTTACAATAGCTTTCATCCTAGAATGAAAGGAAAGTTAACAACGAACAAACAAAAAAGAACAGTTGTGCGTGCAAAAGTTTAGATCGAGACGCTGTTGGGAATTCCCTTGGCAGTCACTCCGCCTTCGCTGGTCGGGTAAAGCAGCATATAAGGCACCTCGACTGGCCCGACCCGGTTCCTCCACCTCTTGTCCCCATTCATCCTCATAATCCTTTCCTCGACTTCTCCCAACTTCTTCCCAAACCTCTCGAACGCCTCCCAAGGCTCAGCATCGCTGTCCACCCGGAGTGTCTCTCTGCCCAAGATACACCTCATCGGTAGAATGCGTCGAAAGGATCTCTATAAGCGAAATTCCTAAAAGTGTCTGAAGCTGGGCTGTTATAGTTTTCAGGAAAGCCTTGTCGGGATTTTGCTTGAGCTCGTCAAATTCGGGAGTACCCTCCTCGGGCATATAGCGACGGCTGAGGGTGGGCCGGTTTGGGAGGTACCCTGCATAAGGGTATTGCCCGAAGTTCACAGCCGCATGGAGAGCAGACGCGATCCAGATGGTGATCGTACATGTCTCTGTTAGGTCCTTCACAGTCTGCATTTTAGGCCACCAGGGCTCACCCTTCTTGTCGCCGTGTCCCTCCTCCACGAGTTCCCTCCACCAGGATTGGAGTTCCTCATCCTTCTGTACCGTCTCATCGCTCTTGTAATAAAAGAAACAGTAGTCCTCAACCCACGTCTTGATCGCAGACCAGATCTCGAGCCCATCTACCGCGTAGGGGTAGTCCTCGATCAACAGGCGGAGGCCATGTGGGGAGTTCGCATCTTCTACAGCAACTCCCCTGAAGACAAGAAAAGGTAGAATATTTTCGTCACACTCAGTCTATTAGAATAATTCAAGTAAAACAAACGATAGCTATATTGATATGTATCTCGGCCCGAGCCTCGGCTATTCCAAGTACATTTGCGCAATCTTCATCGGCCTTGATTTTTCTTTCTTTTTGAAGCAATTTTAAATAGAAGCCTTATGGATGATTTATATGTATAGAACAGTGAATTTACCGCTTGATGAGGTCAGTAGGAAGCGCTTGCTCGGGGAAAATCCAGTTCTTGTAGATGGCTGAAGACATCTCCAGGGAATACTTTACTGGGAATACAGTCGTCTCCAGGATTCCACCCGCATTGACCACAATCTGCCTGGCGATTGCATTTATCTCCATCGTGTCGCGGAAATGTGGATGCAAAAGCTTGTAGATTGGGTGAAGCACACTCAATTGTCTATTTGTTGCAATCACAAATGGTTCCATCGCCGCGTGAGTATTCAACCTGCGGTAAGAATCAAGAAAATTATCAATGTGCAGGAAATAAATAAGTAAATAAATTTCCCTTCTTTATAAAGGTGAATGCTCCTCTGAGATCTTTACCAGTGGCTGCTGAGTTGATGATAGCCTGCGTCGTTAACTGCCACATAAGCTTTAGCCAGTTGCCAGATGGAACCTTCGACGCCTTGATCGGCCGGCGTGTACACCTTGCTTATCGCACCAAACTCGTCTCCCTCAGGATCCGGCAAGCTAAGCTCTATTGCCAGCGGCTTCAAGGTACCGTCATCCTTCAAGAAGAGGAGTGTTCGAGTAGCATACATTTTTGTGGCAGTCATGTTTATCCGCCTCAGATATGGCATGATCGTGTCATGGTGATCCAATATGAACAATCTGTTCATCTTGATAGCCTGCATTTGTTATGCATCGTTTCAATTTGGATATTTGAACTTAAATGAACTCGCCATCATCTTTTAAGCAAGTACATGGACGCTCTTAGTGATGTGAGATGCAATGACAGTACCTGTTCGACAGTCAATCCATTCAATTGCTTCTGAATGAGCTCTTCCCTTATTGAACTGCTCTGGTTGCCATATATTTTAGGGTCTAGCTTGCTTGCCGGAGGGAATTCCTGAAATCAACAAAAAATGTTTTATCAACTAGACAACTGGTGGAACTCCATTCCGCACTTCATTTTAATATGAACTGAATTTGTTTGAGCTGTAACATGAAAGATATTGTTGTTTACCTTGAGACGGCGAATCACGACAGGGTTGACTCCAGCGAGCATTTCTCTGCCGAATTCTAAATCGGTCCTCCAGGCAGTCTTATCTTCTGCACAGCATGATTGCTAAACGTTAGGAAAACATCCTCGAACTAATCAGATTAAAAAGGCCTCAAAGATATATGTATCCATTACCTTTGATCACTTGAGGCATGGGGTACTCAAGAAGCCCTTCCCCGTCAGTCCGGACGAGTTCCTTAAGCATCTCGAGGGGAATGTTCTCCTTCAGACTCTCCAGCAAAGGGCCATCGGGAAGCTTAATACCGCCCTCATAGAGATTGAGCGCATCCTGGAAGGAGTCGAACTCATTGGGCGTGCTGTCGCATATACTCTCTAGCTCAGGCTTCAGAAATTGACCCACGGCTTTTAGAGCATAAGCAAGGAAGTCGGACATCTTTAGGTGGCCAAACCGTTCGTCCCTTGGAACGTATGTGTTTAGGCTCATGAGCAGAGGCAGCCTGCTCTCGGTATTTGGATCTGTCAATAACATCGTGAAAATTCAAGAAATTATACTTACAAATGAAGCATCTTTGTCAAAAAAAAAAAAAAAATGAAGCCGTAATAATCTCAAGTTGGAGATTCATGATATGAGTGCATTATCTAACCTGTCTCAGTCGGAGGTCGACTGGTCCTTCCTCTGCGAGGATAGGGATATTCAGCAGATCCTCCTAGAACAGGGCGGGCATACTTCGTGCCCTTGTCTGGATCGCCCAAATCGTTGTAGTAAGCATAGTCGTACACCCTGTCCCACTCCTGAAGCTCTCCCGTTCCGTCTCCTCTCAAGTTAACTAACTCTTCCTCTCGGTACTTCACTAGAGGCGCTGGAGTTTCTCTCGGAAGATACGTCTGCAATAACGTGCTGTCTTATTAGAGACAACCTAAGGAACCCTGTCCAATCATATTTCTATTTCATGTGACAGAATAGAATAGAATCCGAAACTGAAATGCCTTCAGCCGATAAAAAGTGCAATTCCTAAGCGAAATGCCCCACTTCAATGAAATCGGAAAGCCTACAAGATGCTGAAACTGGCTAAAAGTAGAGCATAACCCAGAGAATTCCTAGAAGTGAGATTCTACTACGCAAAATATGTTTTCGGGAAGCTAGGTCCCTTTTGAAAAGTCACTCCTTTCTGACCAATTTCCTGCATCAGCTAATTCTTTAGAACTACTATATGTAAAACAAGATTTCAGTCTCCATACTCGGAGGCAATGTCTTTTATTTTGTCCTATTGAGACTCTAGAAGCAAATCATAAATTGCGGCTACAGCTTAGCTTCATCAATCAAATTATTGTGATCGAACCTTGTTAGAGAAGAAGACCCGGTCCTTCTTGTACCGTTTGGCAGGGTAGACCCACGAGTTGCAGACAAAGTGGACTCGGCCCTCGTCGGGCACATCTTCGAGTGTGATCGTCTTGAGGTAAAACTGACTGTGATGGTTGTTTTGTACGATGATCGCCCCCGGAACTCCCACCTCCTTGTCCCAATCGAAAGTGACCTTGAACGCCGAGTCGCCTGCCGTTAAGGGAGTGATGGTAGTAATCCATTCTTCAAGATATGCAGGCTTTCCCAATTTCCCCTGCAAATCGTTTTCTACAGAACGCGAAAAAGAAGTCAAAATTTTCAAAGCTTTCGATCTTTTCATCCCGGCAAATGAGAATGACGTTCATCTTTAACATGGCAAGGGGTCTGAATCTGATCAATGATCAGCGCAAGGTCATTTGCTTTTTGTTTCCAATTTTTAGTTCATTCCCACTGACATTATGTTATCTATAATCTTCTTGCTGTCGCAAGCATGGTGCCGTTTCAACAAACAATACCTGATCTTGTGCTAAAAACCAAAAGGAAAGAGCAACGACCCGAGCTTGTGCTCAGTGAAGTGATTTAGAAAGCTCATCTTCGCGATACCCCGCATAAATTCCCAACTAAAAGTGACAAATGACAGCTTATGTTGGCCAATAGCCACAAATTAACTACAAGAATTGCTAATGCCATGCACCATTGGTTGATTAGGTGGTGCGGTACTAGGACATGACATGAGGAAAATCACCTCATATGGACCGAAGAGAGAGAACCGAAAAATAATTTGATATTTTTCTTAATTAAAAAGTAAAATTAAATAGAATAAAATAAAGCGTGAGTGGCAAATTCAAAACAGTACAAAACAAATAGGAACACTTTTACTTTTGTCGATTTTAAAATTTGGACTCGATAGAGGAAAACAATTTATAATTCTGATTTAGTTTCATCCACTTCTTCAAAAACATGAAAAAAGATGAGACACATATTTACTTGAGTTTAGAAATGTTGCATAAATATAATACATATATATACATGCGCATATACATATATGCATGTATTGTATGTCGAGAGAAAAAGTAAAAGCGCCTGAAGCGGTTGCTAAAATATGACCTAATTAACTTGTGCCCAGATGGTCAACATTAAAATCAAGTCAAAATACTTAACCTAGTTTGAACGTTTACGTTTTTCAATTGGCTTTTTTTTCCCCTTGGCTTGAGATTTTCGGAATTAACATAATTTTTTCGTTTATATTATAAGAAGAGAATCCTACCCATAGTGCAAACACCTAAATGTACCCAAATTTTCTGTCACATGAAACTGCAAGATTTAATGATTACTCTTAATCTACCATGGTCCATCTATTAAAATATCAAGAATTGTCGAAAATATGTGGGCACATACTGTTTATCTATGCCTATAAATGTGCGCATAGTGGAGTCATCTTATCAACAAACATGCGGTAACTAAGTTTGACCTGTCATATTTCTGAAAAAAAATTCTATTTTTTTCTAAGTCCATCAAGATTACACATGTTCTCTAAAGTTGCACATAAAAGATCAAACTTCAGAAGATAAATTCAGTAGGGAATGTGACAGATTAGGTTGATCGTATCGGATGCATGGGCAATTTCCGAATCTTGTATCGAACGCGCAAGAGTATCGTGCCACAGAACCAAAAAGCTTAAGACACAAATCGCACAACTTTACTCTTGTCAATAACATGCGGCAAGTAAAGCGAAGATGCCTTTCTTGAAAAATAAGCAAGAAGTGGTTTTCTTTCTTATAACAGATCTTCGAAACGCAAGCGATCCACCTCGATATATGTGAGTTATGTGAAATACTTATCATTATTTTCTTTGTGGGGAAGAAGCACACGTTAGGCTTTCTTGAAATCTAAGTAAGAAGACGCTTTCTTTTTTTATAATAGGACGTCGAAACGCGAGCGATGCATTTCGACGTATGCAAATTATGTGGAATACTCGTCATTATTGCATTTCTTTGTGGGGAAGAAGATCGCTTGTCACGACGACGGAACAGCTTAATTTGTCGCCATTCATCAGATCTTGTCGACAGAAATGTACAGCACAGTCTCGTACCAAGAAATGAACGACAAGAATATCGTGTGGAAGAGGGTCATGACTCACCGGGATCACTGTGGACGGCGCTCACCAGTCGCAGAGAGACCTTCTCACCCAACAGCTCGTGGATGGTGTCGAGGACCGACGCGTTGAAGTCGTTGAAGTCCAAGACGTACTTCTTCATCAGCACCACGGTCCCGACGACCTTCTTGGACCCGGCCGCCTTGCGCTGGCGGCCTGCCATGTTGCCGCAGTCGAAGGCCTGCAGCATCCCGTGAAACAGCTTGTCCATTCCCAGAGAATGTATGGAACCTTTTTGCGAAGTTGATGGGACGGAAGGAAGAGTCGGATGGGTATTGAAAAGAATGAAGAAGGGTGTGCGTCGCGATGGTGCTACTTATAAAGTTATAAGGAATATTCCGACGCTATGGCATCACAAAGAAGCTTTCCCTTCTCTATGGAAGACTTGAAATTTTTTTCCTCTTTCTTTTTTCCTCTTTTTTTCGTTTTCCACGGAGGTGGTTTCATGAATACTCAATAAGAAGTATTTGATTTGTAAAGCAAAAGAAGTTAAGCTACATTTGGTAATTGGTGTAGAATATATTCAATTATGTGTTTAGTTCTTACTTAAGATAATCCATGGCATAAAAGCCATTATTTTTTAATAACAAATTTCTTAAATTAAAAAATAAAAATAAAAATAATATTTGGATTATGATAAAAAAATGAAAAATCAAAATAAAAAATAATGGACAATTTTATAATATATATATTTGAATTTCTTTCTATTCTATAATATATATGTATATTCTATAAAAATTATTATGATACGTTGTTTGAGTGTGAGTTTTAACGCCATAATCTTTTGTTCACTCGATCTTTCCTCAATATATTAATTACCTTTCACCAAAAAAAAAAATATATATATATATATATATAATATATATCTCTATAATTCATGTTGAAATTTTACAAAAGTGGCAAGAAAATCAAAATACTATACTTTTCCGAATCCCGAAGATGAATAATTATGCTTTCTCTCTTTTACTAGATTTGATTTTTGCTGGCTGATCTACTTAGTCGATGTTGCTATAGTCCATTTACATTTCTTGTCATTGTCAAACATATGGCTTTAGAACGCTACAATGAGCTCTTTCCCTATTTAAGATATAGATCATACAATAATTATGAATTGTATGATAAATGTTATCTCAATTTGTACATTTGTGATTTCTTTAGCAATGAATCATGAGAAATTCTTACTATTTCCGTTTGTGCATTTTCATATTCATTTACATTGGTCTGTTGTTCATATCAAACAATGAATATAATAAGAAATGAAAATATCTAATTTTATTACTACAATTCATTAAACAGTTGATAGAATATAGCAAAATCCTTGAATTATATACCATATTCCATTGAGTCCTATTATGGTAAAGGATTCAGAAAATCAAACGTAACCTCATAACTTGAAACCTAAGTTTTCTAGTTTAATTGCATGATTAGTATCTTGAGCATTGGCTAAATTATACTTTTTAAAAAGATTTTCCCCCTCCTTATTTTTTTTTTTTTAAATGAGGAGAGAAATTGGATTGGTTTTGGTTGAATTGAGAGACCTAATCATTGTGGAGATGGCACATGACCACGCGCTGATTCGATGATGGCTACCAAAGGGCCCTTTAGGGAAGACGACCCGCGAAGACTTGGCGATAACTAAGGAATTAATGGAGTGATTAGCACGCGGCTTGCTTTGAATCTGGTGGCGTTGCCTTCATCCTCGGGTTATCTTGCGTCAATTGTATTCCTTGGAGACGGGTCATTATTCGAAATGACAAAAAGGCTTGAAAAGCTTGACAAATCACACCAATGTTCGCGTTTGGTAAAGTTCATTTTGTCTCCCGTCCCGAGACAGGAGATATTTTAAAGGCGGTATTTTAAAGGCGGTGATGTCTTTTCTGACTAAACGCATCCAATTAAAGGAGAGCTGATTAAACAATTCAATGATGCATGACATAATATCGCAACCAAGCGACCTTATCATGAATTTTAATGTTGATTGAAAAAATTCTTACACTTAACTTAATTTTTAAGGAAAAGAGATAGAATGTCAAATCATCGATTCCACGTATTCCTCTCACAATAAATTTTTGTGAGATTACGATCAACTATTCTAAAAATTTAAATTATTAGATGATGATAAAATTTATTATTTATATATTGTAGGGTTAATACCCTGAAAAACCCCAAAATGATATACTTGTGACAAATTTGTCCTAAATTATTTTTTTGATCACCAAAAATCCAAAACTAGTATACATTTAACAAATTTACTCCAAACTAGTATACTTGTGACAAATTTATCCTCTATTAGTTTTCGTTAAATTTTACTGTCAAATTATTAAGTTAAATGACACGTGTATACCAATTTGGGATTTTACACTACGTTTGTCATAGTTCACATTTTTTGTGATTTTTTTGTGGCATTAATTCAATTTAGCGATGGATATATTTGTAACAAATTTATCAGTATGTACCAGTTTAGAGTTTTTTTATGGTCAATTGAGTAAAATTTGTCACATGTGTACCAATTTAGGGTTTTTCATTGTCAAAAAAATAGTTTTGGATAAATTTGTCACAAGTGTACCAGTTTATAATTTTTCAAATATTAACCCTATATTTTAACATTCTCCCTCAAATTTAGTCTATCCTTTTTAAGTGCATGAAAATATAATTGGGAAAATAAATGGGGTCTGAAAAAATCAAACTCAAAATCTCCAACTCTAATACCATATAAATTTAATCTCTATCAATTATTCTAAAAACTTAAAATATTAGATAATAGCGTAATTTATTATTTAAATATTCTAATATCTCATCTACATAGTTATCTCATTTATTTTCTTTTCCTAAGTATTCGTTTCCGCTTTGGGTGCACTTCTCGTACTACTAATACAAATTTAATAAGCAACATCTATTGTCGTCGTGTCGTTTCCACAAGGATAGAGCCGTCTAATCGGGGTAGTTTCCTACTTTTAGTGTTTGCGTTGAAAGCCTGTCAACCAATTCGAATTTGTGGAAAACACGTAAACATCATCATTTAAAGCCCCCTCAAACCCATTCGTAATTCTTCTACAGATTAAGATAGGATGTATATATTGCGGATAATTACTAAAAAATTCCTACACTTATTGTACACTTTTTAATTTGATTGATTTAATTAAAATAATTATTTTGATCAATTTTGGCAGAAAACCGTTGCCATATACAGCTCGCGATGGAAATAAACTAATTTAACCCCACATGTATTCATACTTCAAGAAGGGAAAATAATATAAATGGTCCATGAATTTTAGCAAAAAAATGTGCAATAAAGTTTTTGAACTTTTAATTTATTCGACGTAAAAATTTAACTTAATGTGCAATGTGGTCCCTTCATGTTCAATTTAGTCGACTCAATGTTATCTTTAAAATTGAATTAATTGAATGATAATATTGTATATTTTCATATAAATAGAGGGATTAGATTGAATACTTATCAAAAGTTCAAGACCGCATTAAGAAATCATATTGCATATTTGACGAAAGTTTGGGAATCTCTAGGAAGCCGCGGTCCAATTCCCAGTTCCATATTTGTCGGAACCTATAATTTCCGATTCGGTCCCCAATTCCCGAGGGAACCAAACTGGAAACCTAGAAAACCCTAAAATAGAAATTGAGAGCTCAGTGGTGAGGCTTGGCTACATCTTCTTTTCAATTCTTGAGTGAACAAAAGACGACCACATCGTTCTTGGGAAAAAAATCCTTCCTCAGTTCCTCTCCGACCACAAGCCACATCTTCTTCTAGTCCTCCCTGAGATCGCTAGTCGCACGACCCCACGTCCACTGGCTCCATTGCTGGCGCTCTCTCCTTTTCTCGTTCTATTCAATCTAAGGTAGATCTCTCTATTTAGTCGTGATTTGATTTTCTTGCCGAGTACTCCGAGCCAGCCGTAGTTGAAAGTCGAGGTAGCATCTCGATCTATGGCATTAAACTCCCGGAGATGGCACTTCGAAATGCATTAATACTCGCAGCTTGATTCTTTTTGCCGAACTTTCTTGTATGCTAGTGAACCATCTCCGTGTCATCTTCGCAATAGCTAGTGGATCCATCAATGGCCGAGAGACTATTAAAAATTGCATGTTTGAAGTTTGCTCTATATGCTCCGAATTTGATGAGTTTCGTTTGATAAATCTCTGTGAATTTTTATCCGATATATATGTGATTTCCATGACTCTATGAGTTTCGCACTAGTGAAGTCACTTAGATCTGGCCTCCAGACCAAGACGCCCTCTACATGTTAAAGGTTCTAGGAGAAAGAGACGAGTATAACGATCATCAGCTCAATTGTTGAGCCTACGGAATCAAATCATCAGATCGAGCCAGTAGTCTAAATGGTCAAGTTATGCGATGGATGCAGATCGGGAAAAAGGAAGAAAGATAAACTTACTTATAGTTCATGTACTTGCAATGGAAGAGAAAAAGGCCAAGTTCATGGGTTAAACCTGAGGTTACATGCTGAATTTCACAACTGACATTTTTCCAATTTTTCAACAGTCGATTGGTGTCTGTAAAGTTCGAAATTGTAGATAATGTCTGATTCTTGTATAAGTAAAGTTCCAGAACAATCAGTTAGCCTAGCTAGTAGCAATTAGCAGACTGACTCTGGTTATTCAAATTTCGCACTTACAATAGCTTTCATCCCATAACAAAAGAATAGTTAACAACGAACAAACAAGAAAAGAAACACGTATGCATGCGAAAGTTTAGATCGAGACGCTGTTGGGAATTCCCTTGGCGGTCACTCCGCCTTCGCTGGTCGGGTAAAGCAGCATATAAGGAATCTCGACCGGCCCGACCCGGTTCCTCCACCTCTTGTCCCCATTCATCCTCATAATCCTTTCCTCGACTTCTCCCAGCTTCTTCCCAAACCTCTCAAACGCCTCCAACGGCTCAGCGTCGGCTGTCCACTCGCGAGTGTCTCTCTGCCCAAGATACACCTCGTCAGTAGAATGCATCGACAGGATCTCTATGATTGAAATTCCTAGAAGTGTCTGAAGCTGGGCTGTTATAGTTTTCAGGAAAGCCTTGTCAGGATTTTGCTTGAGCTCTTCGAATTCGGGAGTACCCTCCTCGGGCATAAAGCGACGGCTGAGGGTGGGCCTGTTCGGGAGGTACCCTGCATAAGGGTATTGCCCGAAGTTCACAGCCGCATGGAGAGCAGACGCGATCCAGATGGTGATCGTACATGTCTCTGTTAGGTCCTTCACAGTCTGCATTTTAGGCCACCAGGGCTCGTCCTTCTTGTCGCCATGTCCCTCCTCCACGAGTTCCTTCCACCAGGATTGGAGTTCCTCGTCCTTCTGAACCGTCTCGTCACTCTTGTAATAAAAGGAGCAGTAGTCCTCAACCCACGTCTTGATCGCAGACCAGATCTCGAGCCCATCTACCGCGTAGGGGTAGTCCTCGATCAATAGGCGGAGGCCATGCGGGGAGTTTGCATCTTCTACAGCGACTCCCCTGAAGACAAGAAAAGGGTAGATTTTTTCCGTCACACTCAAGTCTATCAGAATAATTCGAGTAAAACGAACCATAGCTATATTGATATGTATCTCGGCCCGAGCCTCGGCTAATCCAAGTACATTTGCACAATCTCGGTCGGCCTTGATTTTTTTTTTTGCTTTTTGAAGGAATTTTAAAGAGAAGTCTTACGGATGATTTATTTGTACAGAACAGAGAATTTACCGCTTGATGAGGTCAGCCGGAAGCGCTTGCTCGGGGAAAATCCAGTTCTTGTAGACGGCGGAAGACATTTCCATGGCATACTTTGCTGGGAAAACAGTCGCCTCCAGGATTCCACCCGCATTGATCAAAATCTGCCTGGCAAATGCGTTTATGTTCATCGTGTCGCGGAAATGTGGATGCAAAAGCTTGTAGATTGGGTGAAGCGCGCTCAGTTGTCTATTTGTTGCAATCACAAATGGTTCAATCGCCGCGTGAGTATTCAACCTGCAGTAAGAATCGAGAAAATTATCAATTTGCAGGAAATAAATAGACTTTCTTCCCCTTCTCTATATAGTTGAATGCTCCTTAGAAATCTTTACCAATGGCTGACGAGTTGATGATAGCCTGAATCGTTAACTGCAGCATAAGCTTTAGCCAGCTGCCAGATGGAACCTTCAACCCCTTGATCGGCTGGCATGTACACCTTGCTTATTGCGCCAAACTCGTCTCCCTCGGGATGTGGCAAGCTAAGCTCTATTGCCAGCGGCTTCAGGGTACCATCATCCTTCAAGAAGAGGAGTGTTCGAGTAGCATATGTTTTGGTGGTGGTCGTGTTTATCCGCCTCAAATACGGCATGATGGCGTCATGGTGATCCAATATGAACAATTTGTTCATCTTGATAGCCTGCATTTGTTGTGCGTCGTTTCAATTTGGATATTCTAACTTAAATGAGCTTGCCATCATCTTTTAAGGGAGTACATGGACGCTCTTAGTGAGGTGAGACGCAAGGACGGTACCTGTTTGACAGTTAGTCCATTCAATTGCTTCTGAATGAGCTCTTCCCCTATTGTACTGCTCTGGTTGCCATAGATTTTAGGGTCTAGCTTGCTTGCCGGAGGGAATTCCTGAAATCAATAAAAATGTTTAATCGACTGGACAACCAATGGAACTCCATTCCGCACTTCATGTTAATATTAACTGAAATAGTTTGAGCTGCAACATAAAAGATGTTTTTATTTACCTCGAGACGGCGAATCAAGACAGGGTTGACACCAGCGAGCATCTCTCTACCGAATTCTACATCGGTCCTCCAGGCAGTCATATTCTCTGCACAGCATGATTTGCTAAACTTTAGGAAAACTCGAGTCCTTAGCCTCAAACTGATCAGATGAAAAAAGGCCTCATAGATATATATATCCAGTACCTTTGATCACTTGAGGCGTGGGGTATTCGAGAAGCCCTTCCCCGTCAGTCCGGACAAGTTCCTTGATCATCTCCAGGGGAATGCTCTCCTCCAGACTCTCGAGCAAAGGGCTGGGAAGCTTGATACCACCTTCGTAGAGCTTGAGCACGTCCTTGAAGGAGTCGAACTCATTGGGCGTGCTGTCGTATAAACTCTCCAGCTCGGGCTTCAATAATTGAGCCACGGCTTTTAGAGCATAAGCGAGGAAGTCGGACATCTTTAAGTGGCCAAACCGTTCGTCCCTAGGAACGTATATGTTTAGGCTCATGAGCACAGGCACCCTGCTCTCGGTATTCGGATCTATCAATAACATCATGAAGATTCAGTAAAATATTCTTATAAATGAAGCATCTTAGTCAAAAAAATGAAGCCATAATAATCTCATGTCGAGTTGGAGATTTATGAAATGAGTGCATTATCTAACCTGCCTTAGTCGGTGGTCGACCAGTCCTTCCTCTGCGAGGGTAGGGATATTCAGCAGATCCTCCTAGAACAGGGCGGGCATACTTCGGGTCCTTGTCTGGATTGCCCAAATCGTTGTAGTAAGCATAGTCGTACACCCTGTCCCACTCCTGAAGCTCTCCCGTTCCGTCACCTCTCAAGTTAACTAACTCTTCCTCTCGGTACTTCACTAGAGGCGCTGGAGTTTGGCCAGGAAGATACGTCTGCAATAGCGTGCTATCTTATTAGAGACAACAAAGAATACAGTCCGAAACTGAAATGCCTTGAGCGAATAAAAAGTGCAATTCAATGAAATCGGGAAGCTTACAATATGCTAAAACTAGCTAAAAGTACAAGATAACCTGGGAAATTCCTAGAAGTGAGATTCTACTAGACAAATTATATTTCGGGAGGCTAGGACAGTTTGAAAAGTCACTCCTTTCTGACCAACTTTCTGCATCAGCTAATACTTTAGAACTACTATATGTAAAACAAAATTTTAAGTCTTCATACTCGAAGGCGATGTCTTTTATTTTTTTCCTGTTAAGACTGGAAGCAAATCAAAAATCGCGACTATAGCTTAGCTTCATTGATATGATTGAACCTTGTTCGAGAAGAAGACTCGTTCCTCCTTGTACCGGTCTGCAGGGTAGACCCACGAGTTGCAGACGAAGTGGACCTGGCCCTCGCCGGGCACATCTTCGAGTGTGACTGTCTTGAGGTAGAACTGACTGTGATGCTTGTTTTGCACGATGATCGCCCCAGGAACTCCCACCTCCTCATCCCAATCGAAAGTGACCTTGAATGCCGAGTCCCCGGCCGTTAAGGGAGTGATGGTAGTGATCCAATCTTCCAGATACGCGGGCTTTCCCAATTTCCCTCGCAAACCTTTTTCTACAAAAAACACGAAAAAAGAATTAAAAGATGTCGAACCCTTCAATCTTTTCGTCCTGGCGAACAACAACTATGTTCATCCTTAACATGGGAAAGGGTCCGAATCTGATCAATGATCAACGCAAAGTCATTTGCATTTTGTTTCCAAATTTTTAGTTCATGCACACTGATATTAAGCTGTTCGATAATCTTCTAGCTGTCACAAGCATGGTGCCGTTTCAACAAACAAGACCTGATCTTGTCCTGAGAACCAAAAGGAGAGAACAAGGACCCAATCTTGTGCTCATTGAAGTGATTTAGAAAGCACAAATTCCCAATTAAAAGTGACAAATGACAGCTCACCAGAAATCAAGTGCAAGAACTGCTAATGTCGTGCGTCCTCGGTTAACTAGTTTTTTTTTTTTTTTTTTTTTGGTGGGGGGAGCTACGTGACAATGACCTGACGTCCTCGTGTCCTACCCGATGTCTTTTCATTGTTGCAGTGCGCAATTCAGAAAGGAGACAATTCGTTCAACCAACTCTCTCTTTTTATATTTCGTTCTACAGTGAAGAGACGACCGGATCCGAGCGCTCTCACACCGTCATTGACGGCGACGGCCCATCATATCCAATTCACGCATCATCTTCGTGATGCAGCGCAAACCTGAACCCATGGTCAAAACCCGATTCACCCATTTTTAGGCGAATGCCGAGTTCATCCGATGGCGAGACGTGCCCACAGGAAGATCCACACGTGGTCAAGAAACATTAGTCATGCATGAGGAAAAAGTACACTTTAAATTCAAGAAATATATAGGGCAATACTGGGAAATTTGTTTGGTCAGAAACAATTAAAAAGGAAAAAAAAAAATAATAGAGAACTTGAGATGGACCATTGACCGGAGGATGCCGTTGACTGTTTGTTTAAGAATTGAAGAGAGGGTGAGTCTTCCGTCGGTGGTGGGTCTCGCCATTTTCTTGCTCGGAGTGGAAACGACATTCTATGATAACGATTAAAGGCTACCCTACGGCTTCGACCAAACAAAGAAAAAAGGCTATCCTACGGCCATGGGACCGGAGGTATGTACCGCAGAGAGACGGAGACAGAGACAGATACAGAGGACCGAAAAACGATTTGAGCTTTTGTCGATTTTTTGAATTTGGACTGGATTGAGGAAAATAATTCATAATTCCGATTTAATTTCATCCACTTCTTCCAAAACGTGAAAAGAGATGGACAGATATTTTCTTGAGTTTACGAATGTTGCTTTTATAGAATATATATGTATATATGTATGTCTATAGTATGTTAATTGAAAATAAGATCAAATTTTTTTAACTAAAGGAGGAAGGAGAATAATTATAAGCGCCCGACGTGGATGCCAAAATAAGACCTAATCAACGTCGGCCCAAATGGTCAATATTAAAATTAAGTCAAAATATTTAACCTAGTTTATACGTTCTAGTTTTGGGTTTGGTTTTTAATTTCCTTCCCGGCTTAACAATTTTCAGAAACTCATATAGTTTCGTTTTGTTTAGAGAACAAAAGTTTGATTAAAACATTCTAATCAAAACCAGAATGTGAATGCATTGATGCCATTATAGTAAAGTTTGACCGATCGCAATTCAGAAAACAAAAAAATTCTGATCTTCTGTAAGTCCATCGAGATCACACATCTTCTCCAAAGTTGCACAGAAAAGATCAAACTTCAGAAGATAATTTCAGTATGGAATGTGATGAATTGGGTCCATTGAATCGTATGCATGGTCAATTTCCGAATCTCGTATTCTGCGCAAAAGTATCGTGCCACAGAACCAAAAAGCTTACACAAATTGCACAACTATTCTCTTGTCAAAAACACGCCTCAAGTAAAGCAAAGATGCACATGTAATGCTTCTTTAAAAATCAAAACGAGAAGTTGCTTTCTGTCTTATAATAGAAAGCCGAAACCCTAGCGACCCACTTCGACATGTAAGCGATGTGAAATACTCATAATTATGTTTTCTCTTTGTGGGGAAGTTATCATGACGACGAAGGTTCATCGCCATTCATCGTATTTCGTCCACAGAAATGCACAGCGTAGTACCAAGAAGAGCCATCGAAAGAACTTGTTTTTCGAAAGGAACGATAGGGAGATAGTGTTTAGAAGAGGGTTCGTGACTCACCAGGATCGCCGTGGACGGCGCTCACGAGTTGCAGAGAGATCTTCTGTCCAAACAGCTCATGGACGCGGTCGAGGACCGACGCGTTGAAGTCGTTGAAGTCCAGGACGTTCTTCTTCATCAGCACCACGGTGCCCTTAACCTTCTTGGACCCGCCCGCCTCATGGCCGCCGTCGAAGGCGTGCAGTATCCCATGAAACATCTTGTCCATTCCGGAGAATTGATCGAAACCTTTTTCTTGCGAAGCTGATCGGATGAAAGGGAGAGAAGGATGAGTATTGAAAACGAATGGAGGGTGTGCGTTGCGATGGAGATATTTATAAAGAAAAAAGGTCCTACGCGTCACCAAGAAGCTTCCCTTCTTTACGCGGAAGACTTGGAATTTCTTTCCTCTTTCCTCATGCCTTTTGCCTTTTTCCTTTTTCCTTTTTCTCCACGTTCTTGAGGACGTAATTTCATGTATATTTGATAGGAAATATTTGATTGGTAAAGCTAAATAAGTCGTTTAGTATCTTGAAAACCCTAAGTTTCCTCATTTGGTTGCATGATTAGTATCTTGGGCACTCGTTAAATAATTCTCTTTTTTTCAAATAAGAAATTGAGTTGGTCTTGGTTGACTAGATAGACAAAGGATGCGTTTAGTTCAATATTTTGAAAGCCCATTGAGAAAATGCAAAATAGTTTAACCTAAATGACTTTTGAAAAATGCAAAAACCGTTTGGTAAATTATGCTTTGAGAATCAATTTTGAAAGAAATGTCGTTTGGTAGAAAACACATTTGAAAAACTCTTTGAGTGATTAATATTATTTTTTAAATTTTATTTGTTTAAAATTGAAAAAAATGTATGTAACTTTTTAAATATAAATTTTGACAATAATACTAAAAAAAAATCAAATACATATATCATTTTTTTAAAAAAAAAAAAAAAGACCAAACCCTTCATTGGAATTTTTTAATTTTTATTTGCTTAAATATGAAAAAAAAAATGATGTATGCAACTTTTTAATTATAATTTTTCACAATAATGCTAAAAAAATCAAAAAATCAAATACATATATACATACATATATATATATATATATAATTTTTTTTTTAAAAAGACCAAATCCTTTGTGGAAATATTTTAATTTTTATTTGTTCAAAATTGAAAAAATAATCTATGCAACTTTTTAAATATAAATTTGAAAATAATGCTAAAAAACCAAATACATATATATATATATATATATATATATATATATATATAATTTTAAAAAAAAAAGATCAAACCCTTCATCAGAATTTTTAAATTTTTAATTTTTTAAAATTGAAAAAAAAAAAAATAATGTATGCAACTTTTTAAATATAAATTTTGACAATAATACTAAAAAAAAATATATATATATATATATAAAAAAAGACCAAATCATTTGTCAAAATTTTTAATTTTTATTTTTTTATATTTGAAAAATAATGCATGTGACTTTTTAAATATAAATTTGAAAATAATGCTAACAAATCAAATACATAGATATAATTTTTTTTTAAAGACCAAACCTTTCGTGGGAATTTTTTGATTTTTATTTGTTTAAAATTGAAAAAAATAATATATGCAACTTTTAAATATAAATTTTTGACAATAATGCTCAAAAAATCAAATATATATGCTAAAAAATCAAATATATAAATATATTTTTTTAAAAGACCAAACTATATTTAATTTTTTTAGCATTTATATATATATTTGATTTTTAGCATTATTTTGGCATTTAAAAAAATAATAATGATGGCAAAATAAAAAATTTGAAGAATGAGTGAGGATAGTTTTGGAAAAAAAAATTAAGTTTCGGCATTTTGGCCAAATGCTCAAAACTCAAAACCCCCTTACAAGATTGAGAATTTTTTCGGCGCCTTCCTAATATTGACTTTCACTTAAAAGCTACTTCACATGGTTGCCAAACAATCCAAAAATCTTGTAGAGATGGCACGCAATTCTAAGCACAGTATTATGTATGTGATGTGATTATCGAATTGTCTAATTAGCTCTCAATCGAATAGATGTACACTTAATAGGAAAATTTGGTTTGTAAAGCAAAAGAAGTCGGTTAGTTTTTTTGAAAAAATCTAAGTTTCCTCGTTTGATTGCATGATTATTATCTGGGGAACTCATTGAATAATACTTTTCAATAGATTTTCCCCCCTTCTTCTTCTTTATTAAATGAGGAGAGAAATTGGGTTGGTCTTGGTTGAAAAGATAGACCTGATCTTTGTAGAGATGGCACGCCACTCCAAACGCGACGACTCATGCACGATATAAATGAGCCCTAGCCTTTGGAGTTCTATTATTTAATTTAAAATGCGCAAAGGAAGAGCACGACCTTGAAGATTTCTAGATTCAATGGTGGCTACTGCCTAACCCAAGACCCATTTTAGGTAAAGGGATTAATGAAGTGAGTAGCACGCGGATTGCTTTGAATCTTGTGGCATTGGCATATGCCTTAATCCCTTGGTTTATCTTGCGTCGATTACATCCGTTCGAGTCACGTTGAGATTATCCGAAGTGACCAAGCGAAGACCCGAACCTACGTTTCTTGGAAGACCGTTTGATGAGATGGTGACAAAAAAGGCTCGAAAGCTTGACAAATGGCACCAGTGCCCCACTTTTGGTAAAGCTTATCTTTATCTTTATCTTTATGATGAATTTTGAAGGTGGTGATGTATCTTCTAGCTAAATGCATCCATTCAAATTAGAGCCAATCAGATAATTCGATGGTTGCATCACATATAATCGCGCGTCAAACAAGTTTATCATGAATTTTAAGCCGCTTGGATCACTTTGACAAATGGTGACAATACCCACTTCTGGTAAAACTTATATTATCTTTCAAGAGACACGAGGAAGTTTGATGGTGGGCGATATATCTTCAAGCTAATCCATTCAAATGGGAGCCAATTAGACAATTCGATGATTGAGTGACTTAATATAGCGCATCAAGCAAGCTTATCATGAATTTCAATATTGTCCTGCGTCAATTTCGCCAAATTATTACATCTAACTTATTTTTTTGAGAAAAAAAGAAGTTAGATTACCAAAGCATCAATTCCATGGGATTCCTATCCCCTTTGCGGTTGTTTCACTTATTTCCTTTTATCAAGTCTTTTTTTCCTCTTTGGGTGCACTTCTCATGGTTTTAAGACAAAATTAATAAAGCTACATCTAACACCACCGCTGGGCCACCAATCTTTCCGTACACGAGATACGAGATCGGACAGGATAATTCTTACTCGCCGACATTAGACAACCCTCAATGGATGAACAGGCATTGGATAGAGCCGTCTGATTGGGGCATTTTTCTGCTTCTAGGGTTTGTGTGTGGAAATCGAAGTTACTTAAATTGTGAAGATGTTTATACCAATTCGAATTTGTGAAAAACACGTACACATCAGCGTTCAAAGCCCCCCTCAAACTTAGTCGTGATTTTTCTATTAATCAAGGTAATATGTATAATGATTTCCCAAAAATAGTCATAAAACTTATTATAAAGATACCAATTCAATCTAAAAAATTTCAATTTGATTAATTTAGTCCTAACCTTTTATTAAGATTTGCCAATAGTCTATTCAACCAATTTTAATTGACGATCACTAAAGTGACAGTAGGTAGTTGTTGGCCAAAATTGATCGAAATGACTTCATCGGTAAATCTTCAAAAGTTTAAAATTGAATTAGCAAATTGAAAAATTTTGATTGAATTTGCATTTATATATTAAGTTTGAGACTTTAAAAAAAAAAAAGAAATTCTCATGTGCATTGGTGGAGAATCCGAGTGCGGTGTCACATCTTTTCATTTGAAATGTCAATGTTTGATACGCATGATGTATTAAGCTATATAACGACGTGTAAATCAAAGTCTGCGCATCATATCTTGAAAGGGTTTCGATCGGCTAAGACAAATACCCAGTTATTATCACCAATGGGAAATTCACCAACCGCGCGGCAGCAAGTCAATGATCTCATCTCAAGAATTCGCCGCCGAGGTGGCCATAGTAGCACCTCACATTTGGCTTTTGTAGAAGAAGAATCAAAGCGCTTTTCTTTTTGGTATATCTATGATGATGATGATGATGATGATTATTATTATTATTATTATTATTATTATTATTATTATTGATCTAATTGTCACGCACTCAATATAATATTCACACATACCACGAGGACATCTAGAGGACCGCATGCACATACGTAAGGTATTCATTTATTTATTCATGGCTTTCCACGTTGTCTCTTCCTTTTTCTCCTTTTTCTTTTTTCATTTTTATATTCCTTAGAAATTAGCAGCCCCTTTAGAAGAAGCCTCTATTCAAGGGGAAGAAATGGTCGTCTCGACTCCCCCCCATCATTGAGGTTCCCACCAAAATGACCATTAATTCAGGTTTTAAATTCAAAGAGATGATCTCAGGTACCAAGTCCTAACAAAAAAAGTAAATTGGTCTGTACCATGGTTTTAATAATCCAAACAGAAATGCTTGTCTAAGGGAGAATCGTCATTTCAACGAGTTGCTTGTTAAACTCTCTTTTGAATTTATCGTGAAATCAAATTGAATTTTAGATGATGACAACAAGAGCATGTGTGGGTGCGTGGCGCTTACATGTATCTTTGCACATGGGAATTGGTCTGTACAGAATTACTTGTCTAAGGGAGAACCGTCATTTCAACGGGTTGCTTATTAAACTCTCTTTTGAACTTATCGTGGAAGCAAACTGAATTTCAGATGATGACGACAAGAATTTCAGATGATGACGACAAGAGCATGGGCTGGTGCATGGCGCTTGCATGTATCTTTGCGATATATGGGAATTGGGTCATTTGCATGAAAAAGCTGGAGTTGCTTCTTACGTTCTTAGTTTGCTATTGAAAGCACACGGAAATCGAAAACCATGGAGAAGTCCATCGAGTGACTAAACTTGATTAATCTTTAGAGCACGGCACCTGGAGTTAGGCGTATCGTCGGTCTTGATTAATCTCATCACCCTTCTTTTTTCTTTTTCTTTTTTTGGTGTGAAATAAAAATAAAAATAAAAAAAAAAGTAAAACTTATTAGAAACAATGGTTATAAAGTTGGAATGTAGAAATCATGTTCAGTGCATTGTTACTGTGATTTAATATTTGCCTCTTTTCGTTTCTAATTTACAATAACTTGATATCCCTTCTATAGTTAAAAAGGATTGTGATAGTTGCGGAAGAGGACTTTTGCATTACATTGTTTAGGCTGTTCTTTCACATGCATTGCTTGTCGCTATATAGTAATGATATGTTAAAATGAGCCATAAATTTATATCTTAACCCATATTTGATAAGTTGAGTTATTGCATGGGTTAGTTATATTTAGTAAATGGATTTAAAATAGTAAAGTCCAAAATAATATGGATATTAAACAAACTCACAGTTTACTTAAACCAATTCACCTCTATGACTCTCTCTCGCCCTTACCGATCTCACAACCACTCACTCCATGTTCTTACCTCAGTTTGCATATGAGTTTTCCTATATTGGGTAAAACATGAAAGCGCTTTAATCATATGGATCGGGTTAGATAGAGAAACGCGTCAGGTCATTATGAGTCACGAAATTTGTATTGTATAAAAATGAGTCAAAACAACTTAAATTGGCCAAATTAGGGCTTTAACCATATGGATCAAGTTAGATAGAGAAACGCGTCAAGTCATTATGAGTCACTAAATTTGTATTAAATAAAAATGAGTCAAAACAACCTAAATTGGCCAATTTAGATCAAACTATTTTTCACTCGACCCAAATCCAACCTGATCCACCCATTTCACGAGTCACCATAATACTAAGTATTAGGTTTTTATCTCTTGTTTCCAACTGCACAATTTTTTTTTTCCTGAAGTATTAAAGCTCGATGGTCAGAGTTTTAATTTTAACACCAACACATACTTTTTCTTCACGCGTACTTCGATTTTTGGCATGCCCACATTTGTCTACCTTTTCCATTCTTGTTGTCATAGAATCCTCACCATGTCCTAAATTGAGGAATGAATTTGGCTGAAGAAGTAATTTCGTAGGGAAGTCGACTCATGCCGTTTGTTGAGAAGATCGCCTCAAAGTAAATGGATTGATTCGCTTGGAGGAAATTAATGTGCAGTTGTCGGTGCGTTTAACATTTTTTTTTAAATATCATTTGTATTGAATGACTAAAAGATATTTTTATTTTTCTAGGTAAATATTTAAAAATAAATGGTTATCGATAAAGAAATTACTTTGTATTGACTAATTATTTCATAAAATAAGCAATTATTTTTAAAATATATATTTTCAGATTATTTATTTTTCACAAAACAAACGCAGTTTGCGTGAATGTTCGATTGATGCTATTGGTGTTTCTTTTCAATTCAATCGTCACGATAGCAATCTGACTAGATCTTTTCAAAGTCTACGATTCGTTTGCTTTTACGCTATGATTTATATTTCCTTAAAAGACTTTGAAACCACATAGCTATATCTCTCTTGCATACATGCTCTTGGGACCACTATAGTTAATGCCTAGATGTGAAGTTGCTTTGGTCACCCCTCCCAACCCATTTTAATCTAAATTAAAATATTGACAGAAGGATAATAACTCACAGTGCACATATCCGAACTTTTGTCCATCTTATTATCAAATATCTAAACTTTTTATTTATTTGATCAAGTACCTCAATTATTCAAATTTGACTCAATATAAGATCTCTAGTGAATAAATTGTCATATCTGATTTAGCGCATGTGACTCACTTAATTAATAAAAGTTGAGCTGTCTCCATTTTGATGTCAGTTCATGAGGAAAGAGAAAAAGAGAATGTTACTCGGAAGACGGTAGCAATCCAATATGTCTACCACCTTTATACCCAATTTGCTTATTTTCTCTTCTTGTTGCGATTTTAACCGATGTCTCACGTCGACCCAAACTTGAGAGGCTGGGGTAGTTGATTGAATTCAAAAAAAAAAAAATTATTTGATACTCGATTGTAAAACGAGCAAAAATTCAGATAGTTGGTGTGATTATCTTTTAACGACTTGCTTGTAATTTCGAAAGTCAAGTCAACGAACCTAATATAAAGCCAAGTGTACCGATATTCAAGAACTCCAGACCTAGCAACGAATAAAAGTCCTTCCCAGAAAGGACCAACCGGCGTCCGGAGCGCGTACCAAAAAAATAAATAAATAAATAAATAAATAAAAATGGAGACGCAACTAAAGCATGCGGTCTCAATCCATGTCCGGACCCGATGAGCATTGGGGAGGTCAATTATTGGACGGTCTCGTGATAAGATAGAGATTTCCAACCAAAAGCCACCAGAAAAAAATAGACATGATTTCGAAAATGTGAGACTGTGATGGGCCACTGCCATTTGCTATAAAAGCATCACCATATATTCAATTCTTATATATTACATTTCCAAGATTCGAAAGTGTGAGATTTTGGTAAAGACTATTACCAATTGCTCTAAAAGAATTCCTATACATTAAATCTTGTACAATACATTTCCAAGATTCAAAAGTGTAAGACTTTGGTGGGGCCATTACCGACTACTCTAAAAGCATCTTCATACATTTGATTCTTCTACAATACATTTTTGAGATTCGAAAGTGCGAGATTTTGGTGCAGTCCACTGCCAACTGTCCTAAAAATTTAAGTTTTTAGATGAATCCATGGTTTAATATTTACAAGTAAGAGTCCGGAAAGATTTGAAGTCAAGGCCGTGACATCCTGATTTTTCGCTCGACAAAATAGCGAGCTCTCTATCGGACTACGCCGTTTGCATCCTCATCACGACATCACCGAGTCGCCGCCGTTACCTCATCGTCAATAAACTACGTTGATCCAAACATCCTAACCCCAAGAACTTCCAAAGCATTGGCCAAATAGCTTAGAAAGAAATAAAATACCGAGACTCTTGAATGGTCTCCAAGGTGCTCCACGTTCCAGCTGGCATGAGTCAAACAAGTGCTGCCCAAATTGACCAAGTACGGCCGTGGAGAAAAGAAATAAATAAGAGAGAGAAAGAGGGAAGCTCTTCCTTGGTCACTGAACCCCCACGCCCACCTTCTGCCCTTCATTTCACCGTCCATTTCAGTCAGCAAAGCGCAGAAAAGCCAGCAACGTAGGGCCTCTCCTTAGCATAAGAAGGTTGGGTTTTTCTCTCTCCGCTAGCTTGTCTCCATTCCGCCAAGCCGCCACTGCAACTCACAAGGACCTGAGACAAGTAGATATCCTCCGTTCTATCCTATATTAATCGTTTGTCGTGTGACGAGAATAGCTTCGTAAAAACCCAAGAATGTTGTTGAGATTTTCGTTTAATCGGAAGTTTTGACTATGTTGTTCGTTTAGTCGGAAGTTCCGACTACGTTACTTAGCTATGTTGTCGAGTTCAAAATAGTTGAACTTGTAATTAGGTCGTAGAGGCATGGATAGTCGATATTTGGCACGTGTGAAGGTTGGAACGGCAGAAAGCTTGAAGGAAATTCGTGACTGGGCTGAGGGCGGGTTCGGATCTAGCCCGACCCAGAAGTTTGCTAATTTTGTACCGACTTATGTGATGCAAATTTCATGGGATGTTCTTCATGAGAGTTGTCCCTTATTGACTGTTCTACTACATAATTTAATTTCAGAATTTTTGGGTTTCATATGACAAAATATATTTAAAAACTTCAGGATTCAAAATCTGTTTTTGGGTCGCTGGGCCGACCTCTTTATGCTTTTCATTTTCTACAGATTTCTCGGTCCAGAATTTTAAAATATGTTCTTCACAAAAGTTGTAGAGCACATCCCATGCTACCACATACTAAATTTTCATAATTTTTCGGTCTCAATAGGTTAGTGAAATATTTATTTTTTTACTCAATTTTGTCCTGGAGATTTTGATTGTTTTGAGCCCGGATTGCAAAAATTATTTAGAACTGTATGAACTGAACTAGATTTTGAGTTTTTCACAAAAGATATTCCTTTAGATCTTTTCCACCTCATACTAAAGTTTCATAATTTTTGAAGATTGATTACCTAGACAATAGTCATCAACTTTAGAGGCGTGCAAAACGCCTTATGAGGCTAGTTTAGGCCTAGAATGTGGGACATTTCCCATGGTTCACTTAATATATATATGAGTTTGTATTAATCTAAGGGATGAAAATGAATGATGATACATTAGATGCATGCTTGAATCCCTGAATGGTAGTGGTGTTAACGTGCTTTTAATTAAATTATGGAATTGTTGCATCATGGTTTGAATGTGTGATTGAGAATGACGTCGGTCCTTGGGACGACAATGCCCCGGGTTGTAGTAGGGATGCCTGAAGGGTAACTAGGTTCATCCATATGCTTGGGTGTGTAACGCGGTTCCCCCAGATGCCTCGAAATGCCGGATGGGTGCGAGATGCCCGGGAGTAACAGGGTTCACCGGAAGATTATGGTAGCATGTACTTGTATTGATTGTGACTTTGGTATTCCTCAATCGAACTATTGGTCATTTGTTAAGGAAAGTTATTCCTTCATGTATTTTGAAAGATTCTCAAGTAAGCTATTGTGTATGTGATTTACGAAACTTTCTATAGAGACTTTCTTTGTCATACGGTGACCGATTTGTGTGATATAGACCGGTGGACTTTCTACTTGCTAAGTTGTGACTCACTGATTGTTAACTTTATCTTTTCAAATCATTAGAATGTCAATCCCACCTGCCTCCCCGATGATTCGCTACTGGGTGCCGGTGAACTTCACTTGGGAGGAGGGAACAAGATTTTTTTTGTAGCTCGAAAGATTTTGAGAACATCAAGGGCCACTGTAAGACGACACTTGTACAACTAGGTGGGGAGGGGTGACCGCCTAAAGTCTAGTATAGTCAGTCTAGTGCTGACCTTTTGTACTTTCCCATGGCACCCCACTTGTCATTTGATATACATATATGAATAAATAAGAAATGAAGTTGCCCCATTTATAGAAAATCGCGGGTATCCTAGAATTTCCTTTAGTCTCTTACGCTTTCGCATGCTTAAGAAAAAAAATTAAAATGAAGAAGATATTGGTGATAGTAGTTCTACAGCAGCCGTGACGTACCAAGGTCATCACAAAGGCTTCCTACTCAAATACCACGTGAGATATTAGTGGGACAACTGTCAACTCTTCTAAAAACTTTAGCTTTTAGATGAAGGTATGGTTTAATATATATAATTACTCTAACAGAAAGTATTAGAATATTTAAATGATAAACGACGCGTTTATCTAATAATTTGAGCTTTTAGAATAGTTGATAGTGATCTTATAGAATCTCACATAAAATCAGAGTATGAAATCCTTAGCTCAAATCTTTCAAAACTCATTTGTCTCTCCAATTAAATATGTGCACGCCTTAGTACTAGTCAAGAAGACCAGAACAAGTATATAATAATTTAAGTTTTTAGAACAATCAACAATGATTTTATTTCTTTGCCGATGAAATTGGAACCAACATCCCAAACCAAGTCGTCACACATGTGGACACAGTATCGAGTTTGACGCGCCTCATGTCGAGATCACAAAATCCACATTTTGGCAAAACCTCTAAAGAATTTGAAATAAAATGCGGTTAGCTCAAACGACCACGCACGTATATAGTTAAAACTTTTAAAACACTCGACAGTAATTTTATTTCTTTGCTAATGAAATTAGAACCGACACCCCGAACCAAGTCATTGGACGTGTGGATGCAGTATCAAGTTTGACCCACCTCATGCCAAGGTCACAAAATCCACATTTTGGAGAAACCTCTAAAGAATCCGAAATAAAATGCTGGTTAGCTCAAACGTCCCCCAAAAGCTTAGGTCATGCACGTGTAATAATTTAAGCTTTTAGAATAATTGATAGTGATTTTATTTCTTTGTTAATGAAATTGGAACCAACTCCCCGGACTAAGTCGTCGCACGTGTGGATGCAGTATCGAGTTTGACCCGCCTCATGTCGAGGTCACGAAATCCATTTTTTGGCGAAACCTCTAAAGAATCTGAAATAAAATGCTAGTTAGCTCATACGTCCCCCAAAAGCTTAGGTCATGCACGCGATCGCACGAATCGCTGACTTTTATTGACCGCGGAGAAAATGGGATATATTCATATTTCATTTCGATTCTTCCTGCACTAACAAAAGGAGATGCTCCGATGCAATACCTACCGGAGGGAGACGCCAAGGAAGCAGTCGATTCTTGGGTTTAGCATTAGATTCTTGCCACCATCAATTTTTCATTGGTACCTAAAGTAAAAATGATTAAAAAATGTTTAATTTAACTTAATTAATGTATAGTATGTAAATGGGCCCCACCCAAAAAAATTAAAAAAAGAAAGAAATCTGTTGTATAATTCTGTAGCTATTGAGATACCCCTTATTATCTATCTCGATTACCGACTAAATCACGCATCCATCGGTCAAAGTCGTTGTATAAAATGTCTATTCGTATCATATGGGGTTTATTTGATTGATTAGAATGTCTAGTTGCCCTTAAATTAAATTTAGAAAGTTTGCTAGGGATACCTTTCTTTATTGTTTCGTCAACTATACTAATTTGAACTAAATTAGTAGAGAGGGTGACCAATCACATGGTCAACAATGAGCGCGCATCTGCAAGTGTTTTTTTTTTTTTTTTGAACAGTTCTGCACGTGTTGTTTATTGATACTTATTTGTACAGGAATTCCACATGACTTTGTCTAACTTATGTACTTTAATTATAAACTAAATATAATTCATCGTTTTTCTTTCTTTTGACTGGCCTCTAGAAAAAAAGTACCTACCATTAAATTTTATAATAGATTTAGCGGGAATTGGGATGTTTTATCTTTTCTATATAGATTTGATTCGATCTTTCTTCTTTCACACTAGCGCGTGTGGATAAGAAAGACAAGACGAGGGCTATAACTAGCACATTGAAATTTTGATTTGTTGCACAGTTTATTATGATGTTAGAGCAGGAAATCCTTCTTTTAACTCATGAGTATATTTTCTCGTCCTTTAACCCTAGGTCAGATTCCGATCTAACTGTTAAGTGAAGGCTTCGTGCAATATCTAAATGTTTAAAAAAAAGAAAGAATCATACTGGATCCAATATATACATGAGATTGGCTGTACATTGGCTAGAGATGGGTGCATGCATGCATGTATTGTAGACCAGGGGACGAAGACTATTATTTTTCTAGGAACCTAGAATTTTTCTCGGTTTGTATGTCTGAGCATTTCTCTAAACTCAGTTGGAGAATGATGGTTTACGAGTAATGGAAATTCATTGATCAAAGGCGTGATTGGATGGACTCCCTTTCAAAGGGGGATTTGGAAATGTCTACTGGATCGGAAATTGCCCGACCAAGCTGGTTCTAGGTTGTTCCTACAAAAATTGGTCCGGCTTCCAATTTCAAGTGTGGAACCGTCCATCCAAACCAGATTTATATATATAAATTTTTATGTTTCAAAACCCTAATTACTAATTAGAGTACCAAGTTGTTTTTGTATGAGTTAGGATTTTAAGGCCTTCTTTTCCCCCTCGGAAAGGGCACAATATGTTTGACGAAATGTCACTTAGAACCAATAATGCGTTAGTTCTTGAAATGTCATGGCCGGTTCCATGAGCACACTTAGGGATTGGACCGAACCGGTGGTATGGCTCCCACGCAATTATTTTCCCGTGAACGGTGGAATGATGATGGACGCAAGGGCTTAATGATAACCTCGCTGCTATGATCAAGGGGGAGAAAGGCCCGGAAAGCTGCTCTAAATCCGTGGGCCTTACTGGCCCAAATAAGAAAGCTGTTGGGCTTGGCTTGAATGGAGTGTCCCAACTCGTATCTCTAGCGGGGAGGAGAAAACCGGTGCCCGTTTCAATTTCTCTTCCGTCGAAAATATTTCAAATTATTCCGATTTTGAGTGCTCAGGAAAACTACATGTGAATTAAAAAAAAAAATGGCTCCAAAAGATTAAGTAATAAAGGCATTGTATTGGAGTAACTTCTCTATCTTAATGTGGTTTGACTCTTGAAAATGGTGCATTTATTTCGCAAAAAATTAATAATTTAAAAAATACTTTCCTAAAAATAATCACTCATATCATTAATAAAAATGAATAAAAAAATTATTTATATCGTCGGCCAAGATATTTGGACATGAATTATTATTGAAAATGAAAAAAAAAAATCATTAACTGTTTATTTCAAAAAATATAAATTATTATTTTCAGAAAAATATTTTTAAAGTTATTTATATTTCATAGAATAAACGAAACTTTTAATTTAAATTCTCGTTCGATGTTTGTATTTCGAAATAACAAGGGGCAATAACATGAATAGTCGTGAATTTACCAAAACTGGGGAGAGTTTTTATCTGTCTATTTTCACGAACTTCGCAAAATATGTAAAGCATATGAAAAGATAGGACTGGTAGCCTAGGTCTTTCTCTCTCTTGGCAAAAAAAGGAAAAAAAAAAAAGAAAAAAGGCTAACCACTACAGTTGATTATGAAACACATTTTGCATGGGAGCTACGAAAAGTGGTGACAAGTTACGACATGAACAGTCGTTCCTCGATGGATCATGAGAATTTTTCTATAGGCCAGGCATTTCAAATATAAGCCATATATTTCTATATCATAGATAATTTCCATTCTAAAATCGACTCATGTAAAGATAATTGCGTCATGTTGTGTCAAGTTTGAGCTCTTTCTTCATATAGTGCTCGAGGTGTTTTCCCATGTCCTTGAACCGTGACAAAAATTACCATCCTAAGAGTTACAAATGGATCGTAAACGGGTCGAACAAACTAGGTCTACATATATATTTAATCAATTCATCCACATTAAATTGGGGCAAAAAGTAAAAACTTTCTTAAAAAAATATTTATCCATAGTGCAATGTATTTCCATAAATTTCAATTTATTCAATGCGATCTCTAGGCTTTTAGTAAACAGTCAATTTAGCTTTCGGAATATATGAAAGTATTCAATGTTATTATTCCATCAATTCAAATTTAGAGACAACATTAAATATATTATATAATTTAGAAATTGAATTCAACATGTACCAAAGGTTTATGAATCATATAAATAAATTAAAATTTTATGGATTAAAATTTTATGGATAATTTATATACCGAACTAAAATTCAAAAAACATATTGAGTAAATTAAAAGTTTTCGAATCGAATTGCACTTGCAGCTAACATTCATTGAATCATTTTGCGTTGTCTTTCAAAATGGGAATGACGCGAAAATTATAATGAAGCCACCCCTCCCAAAAAATAAAAAAAAATAAAAAATAAAAAAACATAGAAAATCCCCTGCTACATAGGGGTGATCGGGTCCAGGGTAGGTAAGGTCTAGATTTGGATCCATCGTACCCAACTCTGTTATAATCGGTTCCCCTTTTTTGAACCATGTACTCAACCCTATTTGTATTGAACCCTTACCCAATCCACCCTGTTTTTTCGATCCGGTTCCAAGGTCAACCATGTTTCCACTAGAACCTGTTTTGCAATCTCTCGATATCTTATGACTTCGAATTTGATATTAATACGTGAGAAAATAAAGTAATCCCCATAATCTATATCGAAATATTAAGCACTTGTAATAAATAAATACATGAACCTTTTGACTAAACGAAAAATTAAGGATCCACAGGGCTAATTATAATAAATAAAATCATAAGGCAAATAATTAGCAACAAATATGAGTCTAATATTAGAATTATTCTCACAACTATTACATGAAGTTACTCATTTATGCAAGCATAACTCATTCTACAAAAGAGAAATTAGGCGAGTTAATCCACATGGTACATCGTCCGTCCGACGGACGGTGTGAGAGGGAGACGATGAGGGAGGGAAGCCAATGAGGAAGAGGAACGACGGAGGAGGAGTGCCGTGCGTATTTGAGAGAGCCAAGACGAAAAATGCCATGTGATTGCAGAAGTAATAATATAAATAAGGGGAAAAAATAGGATTTTAGACATGTACTTACAAAATCAGTTCCAAAACCGGTCCAGAAACCGATTCCTGAGTAAGTAATCAATCGGACCTGGTTCCCGGACCAGTTTAAATCGGTTGGGAACCGGTTTCAACGGGAATCAATTCCCGACCAGTTTCCGGGTGGACCGGTCCGGTTCACGGTATGTCAGGTCCACTTGTACACCCCTATTAGTGCTGCACTTTTCTCTCGCTCCCAACGCTCCTTCTTATCATCTCTCTCTCTCTCTCTGAGCAGCGAGGGAGAAAGCGATTTTCTCTCTCTTCAACGGCGATGCACACCCTCCGGTCGCCGGCGCTGCACTCCCTCCGGTCGCCGGCGATGCGGCCCCTCCCTCTCTCGCCGGCCTCCAATCCCTCGCGCCCTCTGCGCTTCCGCCTCTTCGCTCTCTCCCTCCCTCTGTTCCCGAGCTCCCGGCGGTCTCCTTCCGAGCGCCTCGCGAGACCGGCCGCCGCACCTCGGTTCCGCGTCGTCCGGAGCTGCGGCTCCGTCACCGCGAAGCCGTCGTCGGAGATCGAGAGGCGTGGGGGCGGCCCGCCGGAGCTTTGTTGATCGCGTAAGCCTGTTGTTCCGCTCTGGAAGTCGTTGATGTGATGCGTTAGGTGAATTACTTCGACGTTATACCGTGTTATGGTTGATTACGATGTTTTGTATGGACTATCTTTCAAGTGTACATTGCTTGAAATGGATGGGAAGCGGTTACTATGTCGGAAAGAGTAGAAGACAGTGAGCTTCCGGTTTAAGCTCATGCGTCTCGCATATTGTCTGGATAGTGATGTGGTTGGATTCGATTCGCTTAGCAGTTAGTCTATTGTTTCGGTTTGAAGAAAAAGAAGGTTATCCTATCTAGCAATCTTCCATCGAAATATTGACGTAGGCGCTTCTTCTTTCCTGTTCCACATCCTGTTCATGTGGAACGTATTCGAAGGAATAAGATTATGTCCCCTTCAAGTTTTGTCAATTCTTAGGACCTGGAGATCGTTCTATTATTATAAAGCGAAGGGTTAGGAAGAGTGCACTTAAGGAATTGCCAATGCGTTCTGTCTTGTTGCTCCAGTATTAATTTCTTGTCAATGCTGCGGTGTTAATTTTTTGTTATTTAATTGTGTTGGATTGCAGAGTGAGTTCATTGCTGAATGTTACACAAGGAGGGCCTATATATCAGGTTTTACGGGCAGTGCTGGCACTGCTGTCGTCACAAAGGATAAAGCAGCTCTGTGGACAGATGGACGTTATTTTCTTCAGGTCTGATAGTGAAAATTTACAATTTCAATTTGAGAAAGAGTCTTAATGAAGTAGCTCTTTAGTTTTTGTAGGTCTTTCCTATGCCTGAAACTCTTTGGCTATCTGCATTGGTTGCGGTACTGATCGCATCTGTCATTCTTATTGTAGGCCGAGAATCAGCTAAACTCTAGTTGGATTCTCATGCAGGCTGGTAATCTGGGAGTTCCAACAACTAGTGAATGGCTTAATGACGTTCTGGCTCCCGGATGCAGAATTGGCATTGATCTTGTAAATTTTTCTATGGCTTTCATAGTCTCAAGGACCATATTTTGTCCAGATACATTTTTCTTGAAATAGATCTGGAAATTTGCCAAATTCATGTGTCCCTCCCTATAAGTAGGAGGTCTGCAGCCATTATGTGGCATAGGGGTTACATCACATACAAAGCCACTTTTGACATCTCTTCATCTGCAAAGAGTTCTTAATTTGATAAATGGTAGTTGATAGTATCTTTCATTATAGTTCTATGATTCATAGTATTGGCTATAAATTCTACAAGAATATAAGGGTTTCCATAATAGTCTGTAATTCTTGTAATGGTAATGTTGAGTTTTTGGGTTTTCATATTTGCTGTAATTCTATTGTGCTTTGGCATGAAAATTTTTATCTTATATTGACCTTATTCACACTCTTGATTGTTTTTCATATCTTTCACCATTGTTAGTCTCTTATCTTTTTGTCCTATATCTGCTGGTTCATACACAAACAAAGACACATTTGCTTTAGACTTTTTAATCTCATTCTCTGATGCCACCTGTCTTTCATGGTGTGAAGTGAACAGTTTCTCTTCTCTTCTGATGCTGCGGAGGAATTAAAGGAGGCTATTGCTAAGAAAAATCATGAGCTGGTTCTCCTGTACGATATAAACTCGGTGGATGAAGTATGGAAAGAAAGGCCAAAGCCTCCAAATAAGCCAGTTAGAATTCATGACTTAAAATTTGCTGGCTTAGACGTGGCATCAAAACTCTCTTTCCTGAGGGCCGAATTTGTTGATGCTGGTGCATCTGCCATCATTATATCGATGCTTGATGAGGTGGCATGGCTATTAAACCTGGTAATGATATGCAACTGGGCAGTCATATCATCTGATACTTGGAAGTGCTTTTCTCAGAGTAGTTGAATTTTTTCATCTTATGCCTATATTCAGGGTCTTACCGTTGTCTAGTAGGATTTTTTTTTTGTTTTCAATTTTCATCTTCTTTTTTCTTGTAACCCTGTGTCGTTTGCTGTACCCTGATATATGAAATTCCATATTGCAGAGAGGAAATGATGTTCCAAATTCTCCAGTTGTTTATGCCTATTTACTTGTGAAGACTGAGACAGCTGAGTTATTTGTTGATAGTTCCAAAATCACACCAGAAGTGATGGATCATTTGAAAAATGCAGGCGTAGAGTTGAGACCATACGATGAAATCCTGTCTGAAATAGAAAAGTGAGTACATGAGGTTCTTCTTCCCTCCTTTATTTCTTTTTTTTTTCATTTTATAGTGTGAGAAACCTGCTTCCCTATTTCAATTTGAGTTTGCTGGATATGTCTGACCTGATTTGAGTGAGATGGATAAAATATGTGGTTTGCTGGCGTATTATCTGGCCATCAGATGAGTGCTTTTACATCTATTGGCACTTGGCTATTAGCCTTGGTTCATTGTTGAGATTGGTACATGGATTCAAGTCATCTAACAGCTTGTTTGAATTGTGGAACCGAGGCTGGAAATTTACCCTTGCCATACACAGTGGCCTCATTCACTAGGGTGTTCTTTGACTTGGTGCTTTTAAATTTTTAATGTACTTTGGCATCATTAACAGCATATTTTTTGTCTGTTGCGCCTTTGTTCACCAATTTTATCTCTGCAGTTTGGCGAAACAAGGGAGAAATCTTTGGTTAGACACATCATCAGTAAATGTTGCTATTGTCAACACCTACAAGTCTGCCTGTGATAAGTATCTAAATAAAAAGAGTAAGGCGAGGGTGCAAGATTATAATGGTCGATCAGCCATGCCATCTGGTTTATAGAGCTTCCCTTATCTCTTTGGCCAAGGCAGTGAAAAATGATGCCGAGTTACAGGGAATGCGGAATTCTCATTTAAGGTACTCCCAAGTCCCAACATTGTTTAGTATTCTTTTACATCGCATAATGCTATATGTTTTGAACATGAAGTCAATTGTTTAGCCAAGCTTGGCTTACGAATGTTCATATGTACATTATCAAGTATTGTTCATTGTGGCCAGTCTCATGGAATTATGATATAGTAATAAGGGAATCCTAACAATCAAAATGTGCAGGAAATAGAGAAGTATATTATAATCATGAATCTAACAGAAATAATCGACTCGCATAAAACATCATGATGATACTAATAATTGTTCTATTCAATCATCAAGACATATAAAAGTAAATCTTTATGAAAACTAGAGTAAGGATGCAGTCATTGTAACATTGTAAGAAATGCTGACACAGAAATATTTTATAAGAAGAATAAAACCCGCCTCAAACGCGGGATTTTCACTAGTATGGTAATAAAACATATCTATAAAGAAAGCATCTGGTAAAGCTAAAATGGAAGGAGAAATTTTCTGAAAATTAATCACAACTACAGTCAATATTTCAAGGAAGACAATCTTCTCTTAGTTGCTATTAGCTAATTATTAGGATAAGGCTTAAGGAGGTACCGATTCTGAAGGATAATCATTTGGGGTATACCCAGCTCTAAAATAAATAACTGCTACAGGGACTCCACCTCTGCAATAGCAAATCTTCATTATGTAAGTGAAACGTGCATGTAAAGCCAAAGTTCAACAAGACAAACTAGAGATGTCAGCAACTACATACACAAGTAACGTCCCATCAGGCTGAAGTTCCCCCTCTGCATCAATTTCTGCTAAGGTCTTCCGAATAGACCTCACATTATGTGTGTTATATAATTAAGGAAGCATCCAAAGCAAATTATGGACATGAAGAGACTGATGGACAGAAATAGAGAACTTTATAGTTTGGAAAGCAGATTTTTGGACACAGAGCATCATGGCAGATAGATGTAGAATCCAAGAAATGATCTAAGAGAGACAAAGAGAGATAATCACAGATATAACCTACCCTTCTGATATCTCAAAACAATCACTAGTATATAGAAGGATATCTTTCCCTCAAGACAGAGCTAAGCCAGTGCTGGTCGTACATATTTCGTTCCTCTGTCTGAACCACAACCAGAACAGTGGCCCTGTTAAAAGTAATCAATTGTAATCAGGTCTTAATGAAATATACTCCACATATGCAGACCTATGAATAAAAAAAAGAAAAGAAGACGACCATAATTATTTTGCAATTCTTACTTCGGGTTATTGAACTCAATCCAAGCTTTGGCCAAGGCCTCTGCATAATGACTCACAGCAGCATTGGTAGGGATCCTCCTGGGATCTAACCCAAGAGTTTCACCATAATGGCTGAGCAAGGACCCGTGTCATTGCCACCTGACGTTAAGATCAAGCTTTTGGTTTTCTGTGACCATCTTTGACCGTGCATGTGAACAGGTGCGTGTGGGCTTAGAGAAATCATAGGGAATGTAAGAGTCAGTACATATGACCAACCTAACCTGTGGAGCTCACTAACAAGACAGCCAAGACCCGGAAATGAGGATGATATGGTGTTCAGTTCTATCTGAATCAAGCGTATAATCTGATCGATGCAAACCCAGTCAAATCTCCTGTGGAGAATTGAGAGAGCAAAATTATGGGGTTTAGCACACTAATCATAGTCAGCAATCAGCATATTTTTCTTTCAGACAAGGAAAGCAGCCAATCAAAGTGACATGAACTTGAAAAGCCAGTTTTAATACACTATTGCAACCAAACTTAAGGTAAAGCTTTCACAAAATTCTAAATTTATGAACTTACATCTTTTTTATTAATTTCCATCATCTTGGAATGGATATCTACGAGTTGAGAGGTGAAAGCATCCACCTCTTTTGTTCTGCAATGAGAAGAAGTTACATCATGTAATTCAACAGTAAGTTCGGACTTGCTTCACCAATGCGACAACTAAAAGCCGGACTACAAAAATACCATTGATTGCAAGGAAGGTAGAAGGGCTCATAATATCCAAAATACTAGGTTATGAGAAAAATAGAAGAGCTAAAAGGAGTTGAATTTTTCATAAGCTAAGAAACAACCAAGAGCATATGATACAAGCCAAAGCAGAGTGAGAATTGAATCAGACCTAAGAATTCACATGAAACAATGGTCTTAATCTTCTTGAATTGGACACTATATACTTATAGCATAAACTACATGCCGTATTCGACCAAAAGAAAAAAAAAAACTACATGCTGCAGACATATAGATAAAGCAGAATAAATACCTGGATAATGAATCTTGTAAAAACTTTCCATCCAAACTCACACGATCGACAAGCTCATTGAAAATAGGAGCTAATTCGCAAGCCTCCCTAAACTGACTCTCCGGGAATGAGATGGGCAACAAAGCAAACGGAGCATGCATCAGACCGACACCAGGTACTTTTCCTGATCTCTGCAACACATATGCATAAATACCATTATCAATCAAACTGTAGAATTAAACAACCCAGATCAAATTCGACAGGAAACTCCATAAACAGCACATCAGAAAGTCGCATATTCTCTTTTATTTCAGCAGAGGGACAAAAAGCATCTTTACAATCATCAACCCGGAAACATCCACTTTCCCGATAAAGCTAACAGCTTTAGTATCCCAGATGCTAAAATTTATCAACTTAGCGACACAATTCAACAATTTTATACCAGAAGAGAACTCCAAAACCGCCTTCATCACAAGCACTTCAAAAAAATGCGAACTTCTCATATTTACGGGGGCACAGACCTTCACATTCCTGTCGCCAACGACGAGCCCATGAAGAGAACTCCAAACCAGAGCATCACAAACCAACTGCAGTAGGTCATAAGTTCATCTGCATCAACAAATTTGCTCGGAAATCCACTTCCTTCCAATGCCACAGGAACAAGTTTCAGTCCCATAGGTCGTAAAAAGCGCAATCTTCTCAGCCACCTATGAAGGAAAATAAATTGCTCATTAAGGTCGGTAAAGAAAGGGGGAAAAAAAAAGAGGTGCTAAGTTTCATCACATCTCAGAGTGTCTTTTAATTTATTGGTTTCAGGCTTAACGAGCCAATCCACCAACAAACAAGAGGTCAAGCAGTTGGTAGTAAGGGTAGCACTTGTATATCCCATCTACAAACTATCCCAAAGCTGCAGACTAAGAGGACATTCAGAGTATCATCGATTGTCAAATGCCATAGAAACCTCACCATCGGAAGGTCCTACACCTGCTTATTTTTGCTGGAAAGGAGCAGTTTTTGTCAACAACTGAAGGTACATCTGTTACTGAAAAGGAAAATATAGTGCGCGTTTATTTGATGGTGAATCAAATTTCTCCAGTCGACAAAATCAATGAGCTCATCGTCCATTGTTTCTTTAGCAGCAATTCATAGCATCTCCTCTCTTTCTGCTTGAGTTGGCCCCTGCAAATTGAAGACTCTATCCATCCGACCAGGTCGCTACAATGCCTCATCAATTTGTTTGAGGCTTCGAGTTGTGGCCATCAAGACAACACCGTCTTGTTTCTCATATCTGCATAAATAATTACACTGATCAGGACGGAAGAAATGCAGAAGCTTCGACCAGACCACAGGGAAATCAAAGAAATAACCTTTGTTCCTGAAAGTTAACCATACAATAAAATGACATTTAGATAGGGCGGCAGGAAGAAAGCCCAAAAAGCTCATATATGCACGTCTTCATATCCGATTTGCCTATAATACTATCTCAGTAATACTTGGTCTTGGAAATAAATTGTCGCGATCAAGTTGCAATGCAGAGGAGATGATACAAAATATTTTAGCAGGCACAAAGACTGACTGGAAGCCAACAACAAGAACGCAGAATAGGAGCAGAATATCTTGAAAAAAGACCTGTTGAGAGTTTAGTGGCAAATGTAGAGTTGGTAAGATGAAACAGGAAAAAAGGACAGACAAAATTTTGCAAACAACAGTATGGTTGATGCTACCCATCAAGTTCAACAAGAAGTTGATTGATGAAAGCCTCATGGTCTTGCTTTTTAGTGTGAATGAACTTGCCACGGACACCAGCAAAAAGGTCAAAATCCTTGACAAATATGATTTCAGGTGCCTACATCAAAGAACATAGAAATTGTGTTCAACTGCGAAAGAGAATGTTTTGCAAAAGGGAATACCTCTGGTCAGTCGTTAATGAAAAATATGCCTCGCTATAAAGAGAGCATTTGAAAACATATTTATTCTGAATCAGAGGGAGAAATGTGTAATGTGACCATGATCAATTTAGGCTAATCACTAGTAAAAAGACAGAACGTCTGACCTCATAGGAGGCCAGATTATTCAAAAGAAAAAAAAAATTCAGAACTTTTTAGACTGGGAGTTGGGAGGAAAATGCATTTGTGCAGAGACATCCTTCTCACAACTACCAAACCAGGAAATGACAAAGTATTCGACAAAATATTTGAAATGTGTAGAAGCCCAACCAACAATGCAAGGCCTAACATGGACGGATACAGATCAGTTTAAAATGAAATGCAAGTAAATCAACATGTACCAGCAACAAAAATAAAATGAAGGGTTAGAGAGGCCAACCAAATCCCTCGCTGCCTGAAATAACTCCCTAACATTCGATGCACTTTGTCCAACCCATAGTCCAGCCTCCAACAGCTGGGCTTCGACTTTAACAACAGGCACCCTAGCTTCGGCTGCTATAGCCAATGCTCGAGATGTCTTTCCAGTTCCCCTCTCACCCACAATAAGAACGCCCTGTAATATAAGAATGACAAAACCCAGAACTGATTAATCGACAAATAGTATAGAGGGACATACACATGGAAACTCTTTTGTTTCTTTTCTTAGACAAGATATTCAGTTACCGCATTTGCGTCCATGCCATTCCCAATTGCGTCCTCATCTGTGGCACATAAGAAAATAATAGAACTTATGGACAAAGTTCACCATTACAGTGACTTCCCAAAAAAAAAAAATTATCGAAATAGAAAGGTTGGAAGGCTAAAGAATCAATCCCGGGTAAGGGATTAGGTGCTCGACAATGGGAAAAAATTATCACTGTCGCTATGTCATCATTTCTGTTTTGACTTTTTCAACAACCAAAACCTCTGGCATATGATATGGCTCGAGTCCTCCACAATTCCATTAAGCATTGATGGAGGAGACTCGTCGTCAAAAGGAACTGCTGATGAAAATTCAACTCTGAGAAAGGTACCCACGTAAGTCGAACGGCAGTAGGGATCCCAGAAGCAAGCATCTTCACGTACAACCCATCAAAGCCCCCAAACTCTTCAAACAGCCTTTCAAATTCCTGGAATCATGCAGAATAACATTAAAAACCCAAAGAAATGAATAATGTAAAGAATAAACTATAAGTTGAAAGATGCAGTACCTTGCTGTTGACATAATATTCCTTTGTGTCCCCCTTCAAAGCACCCCAATCATGTCTGAATTGTGCACTGTCTATAAGCTTCTTGGATGCAGCATAAGTTACAGCTATGAGATCCATTTCCCACCTATTTTTCACATCATTGTGCCATCTTTTGGACACCATCCTACCTCGGTCCAAGAGAATCTGTTCCTTCAAAGGTGTAAAAAAATCCATCAATGTTAGAGCAAGCACCTAAGTTGAACTTCGAATCTTCTTGAATCTTTATCCACTTGAAAAGTATCTCGGCCAAAGAAGAGAAGAGAGGGTAAAATTCTCTTTTCAAAAGTCACGAACAAATAGCAATTCAGAAGAGTCGAGACTCAAGACATTCAACTTGGCAGAATAATGCACAGAGTCTTCACCCGTTTACGCAGAAAGCTCAAATAAAGCATGCTTGCGAAGTTGTAATGTAAATATGAGCCACAAACAGCACATGGTGCAACGAGAAATGAACAAATCTTATAGGGGGGTTGGGAGGAGTAGTAAACATAATACAATTACGTGACATACCTGATGTGAATCGCTGCGGAAGGATCGTTCTACGAAGGCCCTAGATGGTGCAAATTGCAAACCTCGACCTCCAATCAAACCTGTGATTGGCAACCTCGGTATGAACGTGACCTGTTGACGAACACGTGTCAACCAACCAACGTTATAGACGCCACGAGCGAAAGAATTCGCTATCTCGCTCGATAAGTCAAATCGACCGTCACAATGGAATCTTGATTAGGTCAAGTCCTCAAAAGAACAAAGAAAAGAAAATCTCTCAATTATTTCTCAAAGTAAAAATATATCGTCCCAAAGAAATTCAATCGATTTATATATAGGCCTTCTAGCCGCCACACAAACCCTAAAACCAACCCTAGAAATATAATACGTCATATTCTAGAATATTCCTAAACAAGAAGATATATATATATATATATTTGACTTGGTCAAATATTTGGTGTCCATATAATCAAATTGCACCAAGATTTCCAAGATTCTTCAAGATTTGATCCAAGGTCATCTCCACGCTGAAGATCACGAACCATGACACCGCCAGCTTGCCTAAATTGCTTGGCCCGCGCTCAAGTGATCGAACCGCAGTAGGAATAGGCAATGGGTCCTTAGCACCTCCTCCTCGATATGGCTCGATATGGCTCGATGTCCACATCAGTTTGGTATCAGAGCTTGCTTCTACAAGGTCTATTTATCTTTAATTTTTTGTTTATATTCAGCAATTTGAGATTTATTGAGCTAGGGTTTCGGTTCTAGCCAATTTAGGGATCCGATTGGTTTTGTGCGTCCATACGTAGTTGTTTTTGTTAGTTTTAATTTTTTTTCCTAGCATCTTAAATTGTATCTCGAGTTCGTCAAAAAAAAAAAAAGAGAAAGTTCTTCAAAAAAAAAACAAAACAAAAGAAAGAAAACGCACAAAAAAAAGTGCGAAAGAAAAAAAAAATAGATTCGGCAAAAAAAAAATATAGCCGAACAAAAAAAAAATCAAGAAGGCGACTCGTTTGTTAGTGGACCGAATTGAAACAAAATCAGTAGTGATTTGCGTTTCAATTGGAATTTTGAAAGTTGTACTTGTTGGTTTGAAATTGTTACTTATCAGCAGTGATCTAATCTTGTTTGATTAGTTTGATTGATTGTCGTGAGAGGGTTGAGAGATAGGTTTTGAGTCCAATAAAGAGCTTGTGAAAAGAGAATACGAGAGGAAAAAGGCAAGAGTGTGTGAGTTTAATTGAGGGTAAAAAAAAAAAAAGCCTAGACTTGAGTTAAACACGAGGGGAGTGACAAACACCTTGAGAGAAACACGTGAGGGAGCGATTGGTGAGGATTTTTGTGACTAACGTTTATTTGCAGGTCTAAAATATGTCGCGCGAAGAAAGCGTGAATCAAAGGGAGGTTGACTCCATACGAAGGGATGAAGCGCTCGTGGAAAGCATCCAGAATTAAGGGTCGTAGTGGAGGAGCTTAGTGGCCGAATGATGGAGAATGGTATGAGAGTTGATGGTGACCGAGAGATACCGAGGAAGGCCGCAACATCAGCGAGATGCCTCTAGAACACAACCTAGAAGGCAACGGCATTATGATGATGATGAGGCTGACATGGAGGATGATCGAGATGCTCGATTTGGAAGGTGGAATGGAGCCCGAGGGTTTAGACACCGAGAAGATAATGAACTTGGCAATATTAAGATGAAGATTCCTTCTTTCCAAGGAAAGAATGATCCCGATGCATATCTAGAGTGGGAGAAACGCATGGAGATGGTATTTGATTGCCAACGATATTCTGAGCTCAAAAAGGTAAAAATTGCAGCTGTTGAATTTACTAATTATGCTATAATTTGGTGGGATCAACTTGTGACTAGTAGGAGGCGCAATGGTGAAAGACCGATAGAGACGTGGGATGAGATGAAAGCAGTGATGAGGAGGCGTTTTGTACCAAGTCATTACCATCGAGATTTGTTTCAAAAGTTACAAAATCTCACACAAAGCAATAAGAGCGTGGAAGAGTATCACAAGGAGATGGAGATTGCCATGATCCGTGCTAATGTGGTGGAGGATCGTGAGGCCACAATGTCAAGATTTTTGAGTGGTTTGAGTCGAGACATAGCAAGGGTGGTGGAGCTGCAACACTATGTTGAATTGGAGGAATTGGTGGACAAAGCCATCAAAGTTGAGCGGCAATTGAAGATGGACCGAAATCACAAAAGTGGAGGAGGTTCCAATCAAAATTGAGATCCAATTGGAAGAGAGATGAAAAGCCAAATTGGAGAGGAAACAACACAAAAACCGAAACCTCAAAGGAGAAGGAGAGGGATGGTAAAGTTGGAACGAATCCGCCGTGTAAAACCGAAAACCCTAACACTAGAACTCGTGAGATTAAATGTTTTAAGTGTTCGGGCAGGGGTCATATGGCGAATCAATGCCCTAATAGGAGTGCGACATCCCAAAAATTCGACCTCGTTTCGACAAAGTGAAATGGGGCTTTCGTCGACGCGCCTACGGCCCTTTTCTCTCGGAAACTGATCACTCACGAGTTAACCAACCCATGAGTGAAGCCGTTAAGGGATATATCTGCGGTGAAAATCCCTAAAAGCTACTTAATTGGTTGGATTGGACTAAAATCGCGTCGATTGATTTTAACCACGAAATTGAACTCGATTTCGGGAATCGGATTTTAAGTGTGTCCTAATTTTATTTTTGGGAGATTGTCTTCATCGTCCGTCAATTTATCGACGAGTCCATTTCGAAAGAAATTATCGGAAGGAATCGAAGCAGAAAGAAAATAAAAGAGAAAAGGAAAAATAAATGGAATAATTGGAATAGTAAAATTGTTTACTATTTAATTATTTTTATTTTTATTTTCTTTTTATTTTTCTTCCTTTTCTTTTTCTTTTTCTTTTTCTTTTCTTTTTTCTCTCTCTCTCCCTCCTCTCCCCTCCCCCACGTGCGGATGCCCCCACCAAACCAAACTCAAATTGGTTTCTCTTCTTCCCCTCACCTTTTTGCTTTTCCTTTGACTAGTCAATGCTCATCTTCTCTCTCTCTCTCTTCTTCCCCCATCCCTCGTAACCGAAGCCCTCCCTTCTTCTCTCTTCTTCTTGGCCGAACCAGCAAACCAGAGGAGGAAGAGCTCGCCGGACAGCCGCCACCCGCACCGCTCGCCGCCGCCCGCGCACCGCGCCACCCGCGCTCGCGCGCTCGGCCGTCCGCCCCTCTCCCGCGCGACCTCTGCCCGTGCGCTGCCCAGCTCCGCCGCACGCCACCCCAGCCGCCGCTCGACCTCCCCCGGCACCCCCCTCACCTCCGCCGGCCTCCCCTCGCCGCCTCAGCCACCGGAAGCCCCTCCGGCCAGCCATCACAGCAACCCACGAGTGGGTATTCCAGCGGCTTTAGGCCCGCTTTTGGGCCGCTTCCGGGCCCCGGACCCGAGACCCGCTTTGGGGTTTGTTGTTCCCCGCGCCGAGCCCGTCGATTTGGTACCGGTTGCGCGCGATTCCGGTGGGTAACCACACTAATGCTTGCTTAGTGGGTTAATTATGCTTAATTGGTTGTTTAGTTTATTTAATTAAGCTTAGGTGTTTTGATTAAGGTTTATTAGTTTATTTTGATGTGATTTAGCTAAATTGAATGCGTAATTAGCAGTAGACATACCACTATTTATCGGGAATTTTCCGACCCTTTATCGAACTGATTTAATATTTTCTTAAGTGGAATTTTGGCATTTAAATATTATTTTCGAAATTTTATCTATTTATTTTCAGAAAATTCAACTGATATTTTTATTTGTTTTATTTTAATTTTTGGCGTTTAAATATTATTTTTCGAAATTAAATTAAATAATTATTTATTTTCCGAAAATTCAACTGTGATGGCCACGAATGACCGGAATATTATGCTGATGGCAGTGGTGGAGTCCGTTTATTTAATCGGGCTGTATTTTGAGCTAAATGAATTTCCAATATTTATTATTTAATTTTCGAAATTAATTATTTAATTAATTATTTTTCGGAAATTAAGGCTGAGATGGCCGGCTAACCGAAATCTCGTGCGATTGTCGTCGCGGCCCGTTTATTTATTTGAATTTCACGTTCTTGGAATTAATTAAATTGTGATATTTTAGGGGTTTGCCCCTCAAATTGTTTGGAATTCATTGAGATTGAATTGTGGTTTGGAAGTTGGCCAAGTTTGTTTATCTAGCATTCTTATGCTTTGTTGAGTTGTAAAGTATGTGGAATGGTGAGAGTGAGTCAAGGAAATACTTGGGGAGACCGCAGTTAAGTACGAAGCATGCACAGGCGTGGTTCGGTGATGGGGAAGATCACCGCGCGAAAAAACGACGCCTTAAAGAACGCACGTACTGCATGCATGGCTTGTGGCAGGCGTGGTTCGGTGATGGAGGAATATCACCGCGCGAAAACGACGCCTTAAAGAACGCACGTAGACGCCTATGAATAGAGCATAGGCGTGGTTCGGTGATGGAGAGATCACGTGCGAAAAACGACGTCTTAAAGAACGCACGTGGACCGTGTCCTCGTGATCTATGAATCATGACGGGCGTGGTTCGGTGATGTGGGAAGATCACTTTGCGAAAACGGCGCCTTAAAGAACGCACGTAATCGTCTCGTTACTTATGTCACCTTGGCGAGAACGACGCCCGAGAGAAATTATGGAGCTCACGTGACTAAGTGTACTATTGGAAGTTATATGGGATGGAAGGAATGACCGAGAGATGGTCCGATTGATCGATGATCCAGTGTGATTTAATGTGATTGATTATTGCTTGAGTCTGATGTTGTAAATTGATTGATCGAATGAGAATGACCGTGAGTGGTCTTGTTGGTGTGAAATCGACTAGGTCGATTTGATCGATGCTTTGATCAATGATGTGATTGCTTGGATGCCTATGTGATCTGTACTAACATGCAGGTGGAATATGAGGCCAAGGTAAGTCCTCTGACTCGTCTTTGTCTTGCAGCAACCGAGTAGTGTATTGGCTCCCTAATTGAGTCTTAGTGGGGAAGAACTCGGCTGAGACGTAGTCTCATCCCGGTTGTGGGATAACATTTCGGGACCCCGATGAAGGAGCCGAGGAGGAGGAATCGAGAAGGAGAAGGATTTTTGGAAGAAGAAGATAGCATCGAGAGGGATCTTGAGTACGATCCGGATGGATTGAGATCCCATCTTCTTTTGTGAACTCTTTTGATGTGAATAGAGCTAGAGTAAAGGGTTGTGAATAGTTGTGAAGCACTATGGTTTGTGCAAGTGTACAAAAGTTTGGTTATAAGCTTCAATGTGAAAATTATGGCCCCGCTTTTCTATCCCATTGGTTTATTGTCAGGGATTTTCTTTATACTTCGCTGCGCATATAAAATGAACGGGGGTCGGCGATGCGTCCTGGACGTCGCTATTAATCGACCAGGTGAGGGATGGGCACGTGTTCGAGGATCGGGACGTGACAAGGAGGGTGATGATCATGACTGGACATGGTGATGTTGAGTCCGAAAGTGAGAGGGAAGAAGAAGATGATGAGATGCCATCGTTGGAGGATTGTAGTGATGGAGAAGTGGCTATAAAAGGAGACTTATTGGTGGTTAGGCGTTCTCTGAGTGTGCAAGTAAAAGAGGAGGAGCATCATCAACAAAGAGATAACTTGTTTCATACAAGATGTGTGGTGAATGGTAAGATCTGTAGTATGATAATTGATGGAGGTAGTTGTGCGAATGTGGCAAGTTGTACTATGGTGGATAAGTTGGGTTTGAAAACGACAAAGCACCCTAGGCCTTATAGACTTCAATGGTTAAATGATAGTGGTGAGGTGAAGGTGTCGAAACAAGTTCGAATTCCATTTGAGATAGGGAAATACAAGGATGAGGTAGAGTGTGATGTTGTACCTATGCAAGCGGGTTATGTCTTACTTGGAAGACCATGGGAATATGATCGAAAGGTACATCATGATGGATATACTAATCGTTATTCATTGGTGATGAATCAAAAGACTTATACTTTGGTACCAATGACACCTAGTGAGGTGTATCAAGATCAATTAAAGTTACAACGAGAAGCCGAGAGAGAGAGAAAAGGTGAGAAATCCGAGGGCTTGCGTGGTGTGTCCGAGACGCAAGGAAAGGAGAGGCCGAGAGAAAGATTGTGGTAAAAACCGAGGGAAAAGAAGAGAGGAAAGAAAAGAGGCAAAATAATTTTTATGCAAAATCAAGTGAAGTGAGGAGAGCCTTAGTTCTAGATCGACCAATGCTTGTACTTGTGTACAAGGAGGTTTTGTTTTTACTAACGATCTTGACCCAAGTTTGCCTTGTCCTATTGTATCTTTATTGCAGGAATTTGAAGACGTCTTTCCCGATGAACTTCCTAGAGGGATACCACCGATTCGAGGCATAGAACATCAAATTGACTTGATTCCCGGTGCGCCATTACCTAACCGACCCGCATATCGAAGCAATCCCGAGGAGACAAAGGAACTTCAGCGGCAAGTTAGCGAACTATTGGAGCGAGGGCATGTGAGAGAGAGTCTTAGCCCGTGCGCCGTCCCCGTTTTGTTGGTGCCAAAGAAGGATGGAACTTGGCGAATGTGTGTCGATTGCCGAGCAATCAATAACATTACGGTAAAGTATCGACATCCTATTCCTAGGTTAGATGACATGTTGGATGAGTTGCATGGTTCTTGCATTTTCACTAAGATCGATTTGAAAAGTGGCTATCATCAAATTAGGATGAAAGAAGGTGATGAATGGAAAACTGCATTTAAGACCAAGTATGGATTATATGAGTGGTTAGTCATGCCATTTGGATTAACTAATGCACCGAGCACGTTTATGCGATTTATGAATCATGTTTTGCGTGCTTTTATTGGTCGATTTGTGGTTGTCTATTTTGATGATATCTTGATATATAGTCAAAGCCCTGATGACCATATTGAGCATGTGCGAGCTGTCTTGCAGGTTTTAAGGGCCGAACAATTATACGCTTATCTAAAGAAGTGCTCTTTTGTTACCAACAAATTAGTATTTCTAGGATTTGTTGTTAGTGCTGATGGTATACAGGTTGATGAAGAAAATGTCAAAGCAATTCGTGAATGGCCAATGCCTAAGACCGTAGGAGAGGTGCGTAGTTTTCATGGATTGGCGAGTTTTTATCGGCGATTTGTGAGAAATTTTAGCACCATTGCCGCACCTTTAACTGAGGTTATCAAGAAGCACGTGGGTTTCACATGGGGAGAAGAGCAAGAGAAAGCATTTAATCTTTTAAAAGATAAGTTGACTAATGCTCCTTTGTTATATTTGCCGAATTTCAGTGCTACTTTTGAGATAGAGTGCGATGCTTCTGGTACAGGAATTGGAGCCGTGTTGATGCAAGGAGGGCATCCCGTAGCTTATTTCAGCGAGAAATTGAGTGGAGCAACATTGAATTATCCTACCTACGATAAGGAGATGTATGCTTTAGTGCGAGCCTTGGAAACATGGCAACATTATCTATGGCCGAAGGAGTTTGTAATCCACACCGATCACGAGACCTTGAAGTACTTGAAAAGGCAGCAAAAGTTGAATAAAAGACATGCCAAATGGATGGAGTTCATCGAGACTTTTCCATATGTGATCAAGTACAAAAAAGGTAAGGAGAATGTGGTAGCCGATGCACTTTCTCGAAGGTACGCGATTCTAACTATTTTAGAAGCAAAGTGTCTAGGTTTTGAGCATATCAAGGGCTTGTATACTGATGATGATGACTTTGGGATAGTATATGAAGCATGTGAACACGTTGCATTTGATAAATTCTATAGGCATGAAGGTTATCTTTTCCGTGAAAACAAACTATGTTTGCCTAAGTGTTCTTTGCGTGAATTGTTGGTGCGAGAAGCGCATAGTGGTGGTTTAATGGGACATTTTGGCATTAGTAAGACTTATGAAATACTACATGAACATTTTTATTGGCCACATATGAAGAGAGATGTTACACGTGTCTGTGAGAGATGCATTGCTTGTAAGCAATCAAAGTCTACAACTAAACCGCATGGCTTGTATACACCATTACCTATTCCAACGCATCCTTGGACTGATATTTCTATGGATTTTGTGTTAGGATTGCCTAGGTCTAAGTATGGTAGAGATTCTATTTATGTGGTTGTTGATCGATTTTCAAAGATGGCTCATTTTATACCTTGTCATAAAACTGATGATGCATCTCATGTTGCTGATTTGTTCTTTAGGGAGGTTGTACGTTTGCATGGCATGCCTAAATCGATTGTTTTGATCGAGATTCTAAATTTCTTAGCTACTTTTGGAAAACATTGTGGAAAAAACTAGGAACACGGTTATTATTTTCTACTACTTGTCATCCACAGACCGATGGTCAAACCGAGGTAGTTAATAGAACTTTAGGGGTATTGTTGCGTGCTATTATTAAAAAGAATATAAAATCTTGGGAAGATTGTCTGCCACATGTTGAGTTTGCATATAATAGGAGCGTGCATTCTGTTACTAAATTTACACCATTTGAGGTTGTCTATGGTTTTAATCCGTTAACTCCGTTAGATTTAACCCCTTTACCTATTGATGAACGTGTGGATTTAGATGGAGCAAAGAAAGCTGAATTTGTCCAGGTGTTGCATGAGAAGACGCGCGCAAATATTGAGCGCAAGACTGAGCAATATGCAAGGCAAGCCAACAAAGGGCGCAAGGAAGTGGTGTTTGAACCCAGCGATTGGGTTTGGGTTCATATGCGTAAAGAGAGATTTCCTGAACAGCGACATTCTAAGTTATTACCGCGAGGGGATGGACCTTTCATGGTTTTGGAAAGAGTTAACAATAATGCCTACAAGCTTGATCTTCCCGGTAAGTATGATGTTAGTGCCACATTTAATGTTTCTAACTTGACTCTTTTCGATGCTAGTGATGATTTGAGGGCAAATCCTTTACACGGGGAGGGAATGATGTGGACATCGAGCCATATCGAGGAGGAGTCTTGCAAGGACCCATCATTCCTGCCTATTCCTACTCTTTTCGATCACGCGAGCGGCACAAGAATTTAGGCAAGTTTGGTGGTGTCATGGTTCTGATCTCTTGGCGTGGAGATGACTTGGATCAAATCTGAAGAATCTTGGAAATCTTGAAAAATTTGATTATATGGACACCAAATATTTGACCAAGTCAAAATATATATATATATATATATATATATATATATATATATATATATATATATATATATATATATATCTTCTTATTTAGGAATATTCTAGAATATGACGTATTATATTTCTAGGGTTGGTTTTAGGGTTTGTGTGGCTAGAAGCGCCTATATATAAGACGATTGAATTTCTTTGGGGACAGATATATTTTTACTTTGAGAAATAATGGAGAGATTTTCTTTTACTGTTCTTTTGAGGATTTGACCTAATCAAGATTCCATTGTGACGGTCGATTTGAATTTATCGAGCGAGATAATAATTCTTTCGCCGTGGCGCCTATAACGTTGGTTGGTTGACACGTGTTCACAACAGGCCACGTTCATCAGGAGTTCCAATCACGGGTTTGATTGGAGGTCAGGTTCCGCACCCTGTCCCAGGGCCTTCGTAGAACGATCCTTCCGCAGCGATTCACATCAATACCAGTAACACAACACACCCACTTCAGTGCTGCTGCTCAGTGAGCCAGGACCTACCTGCCGTTGGGTCACGTACTCTTTCCCAAAATCTACGTCTTCTAGTAGTTTTTTCTTTAGATCTGCCTTAGCTTCTTCATGCCACTTATTCCACCCATGATACAAATGGAGCCCAATAGGTTTGGGAACCATGACCTTCTTATCCCGGAACATCCACTTCCACTCGACTTCAGGAAACCCCTTGACAACTTCATCAAGTGGTGTATTTATGATATAACGCTTTTCGTCGCCAAATTTCCTCATGCTTTTTCTTATGCAAGCCTCTAGACTGCTCTGCAATTCCCTAGAACCTTTAAGGCCTTGCTTTTTTAAGAAGAGCAAAACCTACTGAATCTTGATGAAAGAGAGGACCAAAATCTTCGGTCTCCACCAAACTTGGCAGAATCATTTGTTGCAGGTACTTCCTTTGAGCACTTTTCGGATCTTCCTCAACATCAGACTTGGAAGGCTTGGTTTCAGAATTTAATGGCACACTGCGGACAAAGGGAAACATTTTGCTCAAGATGAAGAAGCAATGCAAAAGATCATTTACCTCGGAAAGGAAAAAGAATTACTCAGATGAGGCTAACCCATTCTGAAGAAAAGCATGTATGCATAGAAAGACCGCAGAAGCTGGAAACACTACTGAGCAAGTTGGCATCATTAAACGGGAACCCAGCCAATCTGTTCACGGTGCATACACCCACAACAATTGATACACGTTTAATCCAAACTTGTGCAGTAATGATGGGGAATGCCCTGTGGTATCAGCATATCAATCCAACAATTTCCGGTAAAATCTTTACTTAGCGCCAATCCAACTGTATCTACAGTATCAGGACTCATAACAAATGAGGGGCCGTAGAAATTTTACCTATTCGGGGTACTGTTTCGCCAAATTTCCCTCTTGACCGCTCCACCAGAGCTTCGCATTCTCTCTAATGAAACAAATCCCTCACTCCAATACTCATTGCGACAATCTCCCTCCTCGTTCTACTATCCTCAACATCCCCAACTCTCTCCCAAATCATATCACACTCGTCCTCCAATTTGCTCAAGGTCTCCTCAAATTCACCCGCTTTTGCAGCCATCTTCTCATTCTCCCTCTTCACTCTCATCGCCTCATCAACAATCTCCTCTGACCTCCTAACGAACCCCTCTTTCTCTCTCTTCAATTCCCTCGGCTCCTCGTACGTACCCCGCCCGCATTGTCTCCTCCTGCAATTGCCGTTTTTCCAATTTCACCGCCTTCATCGCCACCTCCACCTCCTCGACACGCCCCTCCCCTCTCCTAATCACATCCATACATCTCAGAACCACCGAAACCTTCTCCAGCAATCTCTTCGTGCAATTCCAATACTCGTGCCATTTCACTTCCGACTGCTCCTCAATTTTCTCCAAATTCAGCTCCGTCGCCACGGTGGCGAAGAAGGGGCTGAACTGGAAAAAGAAAAAACAAGGGGGGGCTTTCTAGTCTTTTCAGCCGACAGAGAACCGGTTTCGGGTAGGTCGGTGGATCCGGACCCGATGATTCCAGAATAAAAAAGAAAACCCTGGGGATCCGGACCCGATGATTCCAGAATAAAAAAGAAAACCCTGGAAGCCCTAGAGAAATTGTCTCCAGTTCACACAGATCCAGGAGGAGGAGAGATGTCGACGATCGGTCCAGAAGACGTGACAGAAGCGGAAGGAGGAGGAGGAGAGATGTCGATGAGGGGTCCGGAAGAAGACAGGGATCCGATGATAGCGGAGGCCAAGCGGTTCGTGGAGAACTACTACAGCACGTTCGACGCGAACAGGGAGGGCTTGGTGAACCTGTACCGGCAACGATCGGTGCTGAAATTCGAAGGCCGGAAGATCCAGGGCAAGGAGGCTATCCTCGCCAAACTCACCTCCCTTCCGCAGCAGTGCCACCTCGAATTCGCCGAGTTCAGTTGCAGGCCCTATCGCTTGGCACCAGCATCGGCATCGGTCGCCGTGTTCGTCGTGGTCGGCGGCGGGACGTGGTTAGGCGGCAAGAAGGAGGAGGCGGACGCCGCCCTTGTACAGCAGGTCTCTCTCGTTCTCTCTAAGTTATTATTTCTTGTCAACGCTTTGCAATTTCTCTATCGATCAATCCATTAATCAATCGCATCGCGCATAAATACCGAGAGTACATCTCAAGCTCCTTGTCTAACGCTTTGGCTGGCTCTGATTCTTAACCTTCAGAGCTTCAATCTGGTGCCAGCACGAGGAGGAAGCTTTTACATAGCTCGACAATCTGGGATGCTCTTTGATCTCAAGAAGCCTCGGACCGGGTTTATGTCCAACTGGTTACCGAAATTTCCCCCCTCGGCACCGCCCATTTGTGTCTCGTTATTTCAAATCCTATCCTCGGCATACCCGCCGACGTCGGCTGCCACGGCACCGAGTACGCCTCCGCAATTCGAACGCCTCAGCATTTCGAATCCGAATACCCATGATGAAACTTCCTCCGTCTCTACAGAGACCTGATGATGTTTTATTTTCAATGTTCTAGACTCCTGTTTTATTTTCAATGCTTTGTTGCAGTACTTTTGTGAATATGTATTGGATTCATGTTCGAATCCAAGTTCAGCATATGTCAGAGTCAGATTGCAGTTATGAACTCAGTGGCAGGGCCTTCTAATTCTCGTGGTAATATGTTGCTCAGTATCATTGACTTGACGTTTCATGACATTAGCAGTGAGGAAGTTTAATATTTAAGGATATGGCTACATAAGCAATTACCATCGGGCGACTTTTACCACAATTAAAAGCCCAATGGACATACATAATGGTGGCGCAGGGAAGTCTCATCTGAGAGCATATGCTCGTGAGAAATGCGAGACATGTACTAAGAAAGTGTGCTGAAATTTGGTTATTAAATGATATGATAACTGATTATTTTTGGATGAAAAAAGTTCACCGGACCCTACTCTTTAAACATTTGGCAATTCATAATTAAAGCGTGTCATATGTGCCAGTAAATCATTTGCTAAAAGAATATTATAGTAAATATTTTGTATCCCTAATATTGCTTTATGTCCATATAAAGTGAACCTGACTCATTCAGCGTGAAACAGTACTCTCAATAGAATACCACGAGTAAAAAGGTTTGGGACTGAATCGGTATCGAAAAAAGGTTTAGGATTAAATCGGCACAAAGACAAAAGATTTAGGACTTTTTTAGCACTTTTTCCCCTAAATTGTGAGTGTATGGTATGACCTACATAAGGTAACTAGGATTTTTACTTGGTGAATGAGACCAACGACAATGCAAGGCTCCCGAAACAATCGAATAATCACAACAATCTCTGCAGCACCTCAGTCTTTCTGGAACTTGAAACAAATGCATGCAAACTAATCGCAACATAAAACGCTAATCATGATCACGGTCATTCCCATTTCAGTGTGCAGAGTTTCCCTTCAGTAGCCCTCAATCAGTAGGACTCGCATTCAGACAAAAAAGAAAAAGAAAAGTGTAGATGACCGCAGACAAAGTTCAATCAGATGAAGATGATGCATGTTACGAATTCTTTGCTGAAGTGAAATGAAGAAGATCGCTTGATATGTAAATCAGCCTACTCATAAAGATGCATAGTTTCCCCAAATTACGGTGTTCTTATGGTGAAGAAATAGTATGACAACCAATGACTGAACTTCGATGCTCAAGCTAGAACTTTGGTGGAGAGAAATAAGTTTAAAGAAAACTTCGATGCCTAGCGATGCGGCCCATTCTTTCAGCGCCTCCGGGTCCACAGCAACAACCGCCACTAAGCAAGAGTTCAAGCTATCGCCTGAGACAAACAAGCAGTACGTAGACATGTAGGAACTTTCACATAAAGGTCAGTGCGCCAGCCTTCAAAACGACGCATCGGAAGGGATCAAACCCCTGTCCTTGGGGGTTGATGAGGAGAGCAAATCTGTTGCAGCTGTCAACAGGAAAAATGAAGAAAGTATCATATGCGGGTAAAAACTCCTTCCATACCATACACAAAACACTGTGAGATGAACTTGCACTTGGAATACACGTTCTCAATCTTTTCTGGTGCTATGTATTCACCTTGTGCCAACTTGAAAATATTCTTCTTCCTGCCATAGCATGGTTTAGGATTTAAATAGAGAAGTCAAAATTATCAGATAAATCTCATGAGAAGACATGAATGAAGAAATGAACTTCCATGCTTAAGTCACACTCAGAAGTTTCGCAACCAGCACTTGCAGTCATGATAAAGGTAAATTTCAACCTGTGACCCCTTCCTCGGGTCACAAGGGGCCTAACCATTATGGTTAGGAGAGGGAAAAAAAGTAATTTTCGACTCACCTATCAATAATCTTAAGGCGACCTCCTGGTAACCACAACCCAATGTCTCCCGTATGCAACCAAGAGTCATCATCAACTACCTCTCTCCTGCTCATTTGAGATGATGTTTAGATTTGCGGTTAAACCAAATAGATTTAAAAATATTAGTTGAAGAGGTTAAACACGTTTGAACTTCATCATTGTAGTATCCTTGGAAGACAATGGGCTCCCTGACACAGATTTCTCCACGAGGATAGGGTTGATCTTCTGATGTATAGTTCATTTCTGGACAAGTGTTGGATAAAGACAGACACGAGAAAGTCTCAACATCTTAATTTCTGGCCATTATTCAATAACAACTCTCTCTCTTAATTTGATCGTATTGATAAAATCAAAGGAGACACACACTTCGAGTATATAAAAGTACACATAATATGTTGAACTCACCGCAGGCAGGATTCGGCGATCCAACATGACCAGATAAAGTGTCGCCCTCATCCGTGCAGCTTATTACACAAGACGTCTCAGTCATACCATACCCTTCAATTACTTGACAGCCAAAGCACCTGTGGCATGGTATAATTAGAAGCTAAGAAAAGCAGCAAATAGACTCCTGTTCATGAGAGATAAATGAATGGAGATCAGTTGCTCAAATAAGTGTTGCATTACAAGCACACTTACACCCTTAAAAAGTCCGCAACATCAGAATATAATGGCGAAGCACCAGATACCATGAAACGAGTCTTTATTCTATTGAACACTAGTCTGTCCCACATAGGTGATGGATTCCGGCCTAACACATAACCATTCAGGTCAACAGAGGTAAAATACTAAAAGTTAACAGCCAATCAAAAACCGCACGGCTCATATTATCCCGCAAGAAACTTCCAATCATCAATACGTGTCAATATAGCATGCTTATTCGAATTGAAGGCAACTCTAAATAGTCTCTCCTTTAGCATCCCTGAAGACTTCACAGCATTTGTTATTCTGCCATAGTTGAAATAAACTAGAAATCAGCACTTCTCCATATCAAGAAAAGGATTTGACAAAAAGTTGGCGGTCTCTTCACCCTGCATATATCCGGTTATACAGCCGAGGAACGCTGCAAAAAATTGTCGGTCTCAAAGCAGCCAAATCATCCATCAGTTTCATGTTGTCCTGAAAAGTAGGACATTATTGCTTAGTAATAGATGTAGAATTAAAGCCTCAGGGTTAGTACATGAAATCAAGTGATATAAAATGTTGTAATTGATTTTCTTACATTAATGCAGGCACATTACCCTTGAATTAAAATATAGAAGAATGACATCTAGGCATGTATCTCGGACAAGAGTCGTGGCTTTTAAGTTATAGGGACGAATACTATAATAAATGGAAAAGGATGCTGATACATTTGAGTTGAGGTTAAGTATTTTAAAGGATTAACTTATGGAGAATGTCAATAATTCTCCTCATTTTCATAGGGATCTGTACTGACAAGCCAAAGAAATCATATGGGGACATAGTTGGACAAATAGTTTTCCAGATAAGCAACATACCCCTTGGTAAAAACCGACAGCAACCCCATAATATGCTCCAAGGATCTGAGTCATTCTTTCATATATATGTGCCAGGGGGAGGTAGGATAGATAGATGTCAAGAAAAAAATATATCAAGAAAATGACAGTACGATAAGCTGCCAATTATGTGATTGAAAAACCTTGAAAGGCTGGTCGTACTTATTTAAAGAAACAACAAATGATAAAGGACTCACATATCTGATGAGAAAAATTTGGTCGTTTCACTATACCCAGCAACATTTGCAATCAAGTTTCCATGAGTCAACACAACCCCCTTTAATGTGAAACAAGGAGCCAATAGAATTCCACATGTTCAGTAATATGTCATAAAACCCGCATGTGCAGCATAAAAGAAACCGTACTGAAAAAATCCACACTACTACCTTTGGTGTTCCGGTTGTTCCACTTGTGTAGCATATGGTTGCAATATTTTCTGGCTTTGCGGGGCAACAAGGCTGGATATTGCTACGGCCATAAAGGAAAACATCTTTAACTTGACAATCACTAAAAACCCAAACACTAGAGAGAATTTGTGATCAGATAATTTGGATAAATTAATTACAGACATCCACGTCATTATGTCCCTCACAAACTTATGGAATAAAATAACGCAGAAGGCACTTGATGCCAATAAGTTCAGAGTCTCAATAGTATCAGGGGAGAAGTACTCAGCTGATGCAATCTATACCTAACAAGTGTTAGGGAAATCCCTTATGATGTTTTGAAGATAACAAAATAAATCAAAAGCTACTAACATGTTTTATGGTTGAGTAATAGACTATGCAGATGATAGAGCATGTAAAGGATATTGTCGAAGTCTATGCTTGGAAGAACCAAAAGACGGACTCTATCTTTGAAGCGAACTTATTTAGACCGTGTCCAGACCTTAAAACTAAATCTGTTCAGACTCAGATTGTAAAGTCTATCGCACTCAAACTGAGATTATAAAGTCTATTGCTCTTAGATTTTACATCCAAAACGAGACAAATTGTAACACAAGCCCTAAATGTATAACGGCTAGTGATCTGGTCTACATCAAGATTGATTTGATTGACTTAATCTAATTGATTGACAATTAAATCTTAAAGACAAGAACTTTCGATACGAAGAAGCTTTACTTATGGAAACCAAGATTCTGTTTGTATGGGCGATCAGAATCAATTTGGGATTCTACTTTTATCACTCAACGGCTATCAAATCTTCTAGATACAGATCTGTCCAATTGGTAGATTGGAAGACGATCCTCAATATGCTGTCCAACGGCTAGTTTGGAAGTGGAGGAGTATTTAAGGAGATCAAGGACCAATGAGCAAGTAAGAGACGGAGCGTAGAATTTATAATTCCAAAATCCGAGCGAACTTCAATCATACACTTGTGTCTCGTGAGCTTAAACGTTTGTGATCGTGAGAGAAATACCAAAAGAGTGACTTAGTGAGATAGTGTGTTCTACTACTAAGTGTTTGCAATCCAACAGAAGGCTGTTAGCGTGAGAGAGTGGACGTAGGCTTGATATAAGCCGAACCACTATAAATTCTGTGTTCTTATTCTCTTCCTTGAACTTTATTTTATTCCGCATATATTTGCCAATGTTAAACACCTATTCACCCCCCTCTAGGTGTTGTTACTAGTCCTTACAATTGATATCAGAGCCAAGTGCTCGTTTTATAAAAATGTTTTTACTTTTGAGCTAAAGATCTTCTATGGCTAGTATCTTGGCACCAGGACTTATGGAAGGGCAAAGCAACAGCAGGCCACCATATTTTGATGGAAAAGAATACAATATGTGGAAGAACAAAATGAAGGCATTCCTAAGATCTAGAGATCTCTTGCAATGGGATGTTGTGGAAAAAGGAATCAATCTCACTGCTACGTCTACATCAAATAAGAATGGCAAAGACAAAGAAACCAAACCCTCTACTCCTATGTCTCAGACGGAGATGTCCAAAAGAGAAGCTCTTGATGCAAAAGCAATTTATTCTTTATATTGCGCTTTGTCTCCTATTGAATATAACCGAATTTCTTCTTGTGAAACAGCTAAAGAAATTTGGGATAGACTTCATGTTACTTATGAAGGGACTAATCGTGTAAAAGAGACAAGAGTAAATTTCCTACTTGACCAATATGAATCCTTCAAGATAAAGCTAGGAGAGTTGATTGGAAATATGTTCGATCGTTTTATAGAAATTGTAAACGGTTTGGCATATCAAGGTCATCCAATTTCTTCCCCAATGAAGGTCAACAAACTTTTGCGAGGTCTCTCAAAAGATTGGAACCAGGTCAAGACCTCAATCCGGAAAACTCAGAGGATTATGCCACTCTCCGTTGATGAATTGATTGGCACTCTTCAATCCTATGAAGTAGAACAAATCGTTGATGAAGATCCCGAAGGTAAGAAGTCCATCGCTTTAATATCTAATGCTGATTATGATGATACAGACTCAAAAAATGGCATGGACAACGAAGAACTTGCTTTTATGATCAAGAAATTCAAAAAGCTAAGTAGAAAAGGAATAAAATTCAATGGAAGAAGACAATACAAGCAGAATAGGCAGAAAAGAACCATGAAAGAAGATGATGAGCAAGGAAATATATGCTTGATGGCACATTCAGACTCAAAATCTAATGAGGAAATTGAGGTAAGCCATTCAAAAATTCATATCAAAGTTTCAAAGTTTATAAATGAGCTTTACTTAAATCTCAAATCTTCTCTTAAAAGGATTTCCGAACTAAAAAAGAAGAATTCTTGGCTTAGGCAACACGATCTTTCTCGAAAAGAAAAGTTTGAAATTTTGCAAAAAGATTTTCTACAAACAAAAGAAAGTCGAGATTTACTTGTCAAAGAAAATAATTCTTTAAAGAAAGAATTTTCAAATATTTTGACAAAATTTTCAAAGAATTCAAAACATTAGAGCATATCCTTTCCATACAAGTTCCTTACTATAATAAGTCGGGACTTGCCTTCAATAAGGAAAGTGATTCTTTAATTGATTTTCCTAAAGTAAAAGAGAGATTTAGACAAAAAACCTTCAAAGGCATTTTACAAAAATCATTTTCAAAAAGTGTTTATAAAACCTGTTGGTCGAAATGCCTTAAAATGTTCAAATTGTGGAGATTCAAAACACTTTGAGAAAAAATGTCTTAAAGTGTGGAGACCTATTAAGAAAGATTGGGTAAAAACAACATACTCTACTAACTCTCATGGACCCAAGAAAATTTGGGTACCAAAGAAAAGATGAGTTATTTTTGCAAGAAATAAAGAAAAAGAAGAAAGAAAATTTGGTAAGGAATGTATTTTTTTATTTGAGCAATAATTCTCATTATACTTGATATTCGTCATATCCTCGGTTGATTCAGATTTTATTATGACCATATTCTATGATTTGTTTTATTGAAGAAAGAATCGTATGATTTGTTTTTGTAATTCGTGAGTTACGATTTGATCTAATATGTGTGATTTTTCTTGATATCTTGCTTAGAGACAACTGAGTTTATTTGATTTTATACTCTCATATTTTGTCATATTTTGCAAAGTGAAAATCCGTTTTACGTGATTAATTTATTATGCAAAATATTCTTTCTTAAATATTCGAGGATTTTATTCTCTCTGATATTATCGTGCTTTGACTAAGTGAGAATTTCTTTTTCAAGATATTATTAAGATGTTCTTTTCTTAAATAATATGTTATGATGAGTTTGGAAAGAATATTTGATTATGGAGATTTTATATTTTGCTCTAACGAAATGGAAGGATCCAAATTGATGGATACCAAAAAGGAAATGAGTTGATCGCAGTAAATTCTATAAGGGAAGAATGATCGCGAATCTATGTAGATTTTGGTACAATCAGAAAAGTATCTCCTATGAAGATTGGTAATGATCTTTTTTAATCAATGGTATATTTCGAACATATACCTTGGGTAAGACAATATTTGTTATCCTGCCTTGCAAATCTCTACATACATTTATCATGATTTTAGATGATTGCCTATGAATTATATATTATTTATATTGCAAATATCTTTTGTCATAAATATAAGGCATTGCAAATTTTTACTTGATTTGGCACATGATAGAAATATCTACTTTCTTTTTGCGAAATGCATCAATAATATATTGTTGAGATTTATGCTCAAGGAAATCCCTTTGATCTCGAAATATGTTATAGCATATTTATGGATATTCTTGCTATATTCATAGAAGATGTCTTATATTTAGCAAGTTTGTTCCACAAATCAAAGGAAGATATTACGTGATATTTTTGCAAAGATTGTTATCTGTTATACAAGAATTTGCAGGTAGCAAAAGAATATTCCATATGGATTTTGGAAAGATTGATTCAAAAATTGTGGAGATTCTATACTATTTTCTCGAGGCTCAAAGATTTTATACTATCTTTCTTGTGTAAAGTTTTTGCAAATTTTTACTTGATTGAAGAAAATAAGTTTTTGCCTCGAATTTCAAAATGCAAATGATCGTTGTGGATATTGTTGCTACGAAGGAAATAATGGAAAAATACTATGCTCAACGTGCACAAGCTATTCGCAAATATTGTCATGATGACAAGGGAAGAAAGCGAATCCAAGAGAAAGGAAAGAATCATGATCACCTCAAAAATGCAACAAATTGAGGGGGAGCATTGATCAATTATGGAAAAATCTTTTTGAATTGATCGTGATCTTGATTATTTTGGAAGGAAGGAAAAGGAAAATGTGTTAGAACTTACAATGTTCTACAAAATCCGGTTAGTGCATCTTTCATTACCTTTTGTCATTAACAAATCTCTTATTTACATTATCGTTTTATTATGACAAAAAGGGTAAGTGAATTTTATAATGCATCCGTGATTTTTATTGGATATTTGCTGATATATATGATCGAAGTGAGCTATATTACATATCTTTAATATTCAATTTGATTTTTGGAAATTATGTTTCATGTAAGACATATTTGTTATCATTTTATATTCTCTACGTGATACTACTTCTATTGTTATCGCTTTTTAATTATGACAAAAAGGGGGAGAGAATATAAATATGCATATGTGTTGATAATATTGAGCTGCAATTATTTTTCTATATATAATTATGCTCAATTTATTTGCTATCTTCTACTATCTTTTGATTTGAATTACATTATTTGAATACTCATATTTAGAGATTATTTATGTGCTTAAGATTGCCTTGATTTATTAATATCTTTAAAAACATGATTACACATCTGCATATTCAGAGATTGTTTTGTCATCATTAAAAAGGGGGAGATTGTTAGGGAAATCCCTTATGATGTTTTGAAAATGACAAAATAAATCAAAGGCTACTAACATGTTTTATGGTTGAGTAATAGACTATGCAGATGATAGAACATGTAAAGGATATTATCGAAGTCTATGCTTGGAAGAACCAAAAGACGGACTCTATGCTGAAGCTGAACTTATTCAGACTGTGTCCAGACCTTAAAGCTAAATCTGTTCAGACTCAGATTGTAAAGTTTATTGCTCTCAGACTTTACATCCAAAACGAGACAAATTGTAACACAAGCCCTAAATGTATAACGGCTAGTGATCTGATTTAGATTCCACATCAAGATTGATTTGATTGACTCAATCTAATTGATTAACAATTAAATCTTGAATACAAGACTTTCTATACGAAGAAGCTTTACTTATGGAAACCAAGATTTTATTTGTATGGGCGATCAGAATCAATTTGGGATTCTATTTCTATCACTCAACGGCTACCAAATCTTCTAGATACAGATCTGTCCAATAAGTAGATTAGAAGACGATCCTCAATATGCTGTCCAATGGCTAGTTTGGAAGTGGAGGAGTATTTAGGGAGATCAAGGACCGATGAGCAAGTAAGAGACGGAGCGTAGAATTTATAATTCCAAAGTTCGAGCGAACTTCGATCATGCACCTGTCTCTCGTGAGCTTAAACGTTTGTGATCGTAAGAGAAATAGCAAAAGAGTGACTTAGTGAGATATTGTGATCTACTACTAAGTGTTTGCACTCAAAGTTGTAATCTCTTGTTGATTGCATAGTGGAATCCAGCAGAAGGCTGTTACCGTGGGAGAGTGGACGTAGGCTTGATCTAAGTCGAACCACTATAAATTTTGTGTTCTTATTCTCTTCCTTGAACTTTATTGTATTCCGCATATATTTTCCAAAGTTTTGTTTAAACACCTATTCACCCCCCCCTCTAGGTGTTGTTACTAGTCCTTACAACAAGCACCTATAGCCCAAAACATTTTTGTCCAAAATGAAAGAGTCTATAGCATGCAATTCTTCTGGAATGATAATTTTTAACAATTTAAAGCCAACAAATTAGCCTCTACAGCTCTTTATGCGCAAAAAAGACCCAGTCACTTCATTTCATTCTGAAGTTAAGTGTCATTAATAGAAAATTTAACGTCATAACAGAATGAGAAGGGGAAAAATCTGTGTAGTATAAGAGATTGGTGCCAGGATTTTTTATCTAATAATCCAAGATGACTAAACAGTCAGCAGGACAAGCTCCTAAAATTGAAATTGTTTTTTAAAAAGCAGGATTGTTATAAAACTCCATCTTTATTCCGAAAATTTCTCAAACAATGAGGAATTGAGTGTTTCAGCAAAGGCACGCTAAAGTCACAAATGAAGATGCATCCTACCTGACTCAGAAGTTTCAATTATGAAATCAGCTTAACTCTTGATGTTGGCGGAAGGGTGGGCAAGTGTATATCTATTCCTCCAACTACCTATTTTTCCAGAGCAGCAAGTCTAGTGTGAGCAAAAGGGAAACATCAACAATTAGTTGCCCATCTTACGACTTCAATCTTCATACGCACCACAATAAGACGAACAGATGGAATCTCAGACAAGAAGCTCAATAACTGCGAAAACAGCAGACAAAGTTTGAGATATAGTCGGTGGGTCAGAATAATGAAAATCTGAATGGATGAAATACGAAATAAGACACACATGTTTTGTCATATAGCTTATCAGAAAGACAGACCCAAACTTTTTTGGACCTGAAAGACAGACTAACGACCACTGTAATTTTTATGGAAGACGCGGTGCTAACACTTGTTCTAGTCCAGCTCCATCAGCAAGAGTTATCATGCTACATGGCCATTTACAGGTCAGAAACAATGAGACTGAAACTTTCTAACAGATGAATTCCTTGGCAATAATCATAAATAATACAAGAAGAAATTACTGTACTTTTCTATAAGTGAATGTAAAACATTGAAAATAGAGAATTGTGAATGTAAAGCTATGCATGGTCTACTTTTTGTCAGAAGATCATGTAATTCCTCCATTACAAGAATCAATATAAAGAGATTCCTTAACTCACTCTGTTCAGTGTTTGAGGAGCACAAAAAATAGCCTGCAAAGCTGCATGATTCACAACATACTAGACAGCATCGGGACCTTTAAAACACAAAAATTTAAACTAAGAAGAGGCTTGATGGACAGAATACAAAACAGTAATTGCATTTACACACCAAGGGTGTCATATAGAGGGACCGAGATATAAGAATATGCTGAACAAGCATGATCCACAATCAGCCACTCTGGCCTGTTAATAAAGTAGAGTCCAACACAAACTCCCTGCAACAAAGAGACCAATAATTCCATCCTTATTGTGAATACTATATGTTTAACAACTTAAAATTGCCTTAAGGAGCGATTACTCAGAAAATGTTCTGCTTCTCACTTGCGGCAACCCATGATAGCGAAGTCCAGAACCTATAGCTTCTCGAGCACTCCCAGCTTCGCCATATGTCATCCATTTGTACCTTAGATTTCAAAAGAATGCAAGAAATTTTATCAGGTAAACAGTTTGAATATGAAAGCTGCAAAAGTTGCACGTGATAAAGCAAATCTCCCATGATACAACAATCTTCTACAATCTATGCCAATCCCATTGATTGAGCCAATCTTCCATGATTTGTGTCAATTCCGTCGATAGAGCAAATCTTTCACAATCTGTACTGATACTGTAAATTGTTATCTTTGTAAAATCTTTTAATTATATTTTCCCGCTCATGTACATATTATAAATATAATACAAATCTCCACACCAATTAATGTGCGATCAAACTCAAATCCATACTCTTTCAGCACGCTCTACAACCAACTTACTCTCCTATTGTCCCATCATCACAAACTGGAGTACCTAAGTACTTGCAATCCCGAAAAGTTTCAATGGCATGTCTGCACCCAAAAGAGAACATAAGCACGCACAGATGCAGATCCTGCTGCATATGGATGCAATGAATTTCACAATAAAGGAAACCAAAGGAGAGATATCTAATCACTAAAAGCTGTCTCTGAGAATGCTCTGAATCAATTAATCAGTTAAAAGAAACTATGATCAAGTAAGGAGAGAGCCTGACCCGAAATTTTCATGCAACGTTCCGATATCGGGGTGATCAGTAAATCTGCTGACAAGCTTGAAGGAGCGTGCAGATCTGCCAAGAGAAGAGAGCTTATAGACACATAGCTCCAAGGTACCGCCACAATAGATAACTTCACTGTGATGAAAATAAGTACCTATAAACATCCCATTTTCCCGTACGCAGGTCCTCCGGAAGAACTACACTGTAACCCCTTTCTACGCAGAAAACAGAGCGAATAACTAAATGCAGGCTGAGCATGTACACACAATCATAATCAGACAGGTCTAATACCATTTAAATTTAGTCTATTCTTTTTAAGTGCGTGGAAATATAATTGGGAAGACAAATGGGATCTGAAAAAATTCGAACTCAAAATTTCCAACTCTAATACCATTTAAATTTAATCTCTATCAATTATTCTAAAAACTTAAACTATTAGATAATAGCATAATTTATTATTTTAATATTCTAATATCTCATCTACATAGTTATCTCATTTATTTTCTTTTCCTAAGTATTCGTTTCCGCTTTGGGTGCACTTCTCGTACTACTAATACAAATTTAATAAGCTTCATCTATTGTCGTCGTCATCGTTTCCACAAGGATAGAGCCGTCTAATCCGGGCAGTTTCCTACTTTTAGTGTTTGCGTTGAAAGCCTGTCAACCAATTCGAATTTGTAGAAAACACGTAAACATCATCATTTAAAGCCCCCTCAAACCCATTCGTAATTCTTCTACAGATTAAGATAGGATGTATACATTGCAGATAATTACTAAAAAATTCCTACACTTTTTGTACACTTCTTAATTTGATTGATTTACTCCTCAACTTTTTGACGATCTGTTAAAATAATTCTTTTGATCAATTTTGGCAGAAAATCGTTGCCATATACAGCGTGCGATGGAAATAAACTAATTTAACCCCACATGTATTGATATTTCAAGAAGGAAAAATAATATAAATGGTCCATGAATTTTAGCAAAAAAATGTGCAATAAAGTTTTTGAACTTTTAATTTATTCAACGTAATTCATGAAATTTAATTTAATGTGTAATGCAGTCCCTTAGTACATGTTCAATTTAGTCTACTCAATGTTATCTTTAAAATTGAATTAATTGAATGATAACATTGTATATTTTCATATAAATAGAGGGATTAGATTGAATACTTATCAAAAGTTCAGGACCGCATTAATGAATCATATTGCATATTTGGCTAAAGTTTGGGGATCTTTAGGAAGCCGCGGTCCAATTCCCAGTTCCATATTTGTCGGAACCTATAATTTCCTATTCGGTCCCCAATTCCCAAGGGAACTGAACTGGAAACCTAGAAAACCCTAAAATAGAAATTGAGAGTTCAGTGGTGAGGCTTGGCCACATCTTCTTTTCAATTCTTGAGTGAACAAAAGACGACCCCATCGTTCTTGGGAAAAAATTCCTTCCTCAGTTCCTCTCCGACCACAACGGCCACATCTTCTTCTAGTCCTCCTTCTGCTTTCCTCAGTTCCTCTCTGAGATTGCTAGTCGCACGACCCCACGTCCACCGGCTCCATTGCTGGCGACCGTCCCTCTCCGGCAAAGCTCTCTCCTCTTCTCGTTCTAGCACCTTCAACTCCTGCCTCGTACTCTGTTCAGAGCTCCCTCTCGGTTCTATTCAATCTAAGGTAGAGCTCTCTATTTAGTCGTGATTTGATTTTCTTGCCGAGTACTCCGAGCCAGCCGTAGTTGAAAGTCGAGGTAGCACCTCGATCTATGGCATTAAACTCCCGGAGATGGCACTTCGAAATGCATTAATACTCGCAGCTTGATTCTTTTTGCCGAACTTTCTTGTATGCTATTGAACCATCTCCGTGTCATCTTCGAATTAGCTAGTGGATCCATCAATGGCCGAGAGACTATTAAAAATTGCATGTTTGAAGTTTGCTCTATATGCTCCGAATTTGATGAGTTTCGTTTGATAAATCTCTGTGAATTTTTATCCGATATATATGTATATATATATATATATATATGTGTGTGTGTGTGTGTGTGTGTGTGTGTGTGTGTGTGTGTGTGATTTCCATGACTCTATGAATTTCGCACTAGTGAAGTCACTTAGATCTAGCCTCCAGACCAAGACGCCCTCTACATGTTAAATTTTTTGTGCGACTTGATTGCCTTGCTTTGAGGCGCTCAGTTTTCTCCTTCCTTCGCACCTAAATCGGGAACCTCCAATCATGAAACCAGCATGAATTTAGGTCATTTGCATAGATCTCCTTTGCTTTCTCGACATTGTGACGTCATCCGACTTATTGTACCGGAACTTAAAGGTCTGCTTCAAAGAATGGAAACGTAGCCAAATTCGACTATTTAAAGGTTCTAGGAGAAAGAGACAAGTATAACGATCATCAGCTCAATTGTTGAGCCTGCAGAATCAAATCATCAGATCGAGCCAGTAATCTAAATGGTCAAGTTATGCCATGGATGCAGATCGGGAAAAAGGAAGAAAGATAAACTTACTTACTTGTAATGGAAGAGAAAAAGGCCAAGTTGATGGGTTAAACCTGGGGTTACATGCTGAATTTCACAACTGATATTTTTCCAATTCTTCAACGGTCGATTGGTGTCTTTAAATTTCGAAATTGTAGATAATGTTTGATTCTTGTAAAAGTAAAGTTCCAGAACAATCAGTTAGCCTAGTTTGTAGCAATTAGCAGACTGAATCCCCAAACTTGACAAACGCTTATTATGCTCTATTTGTTTTGTGGTTTTTCATATTTCGCACTTACAATAGCTTTCATGCCATAACAAAAGAAAAGTAAACAACGAACAAACAAGAAAAGAAATAGGGAAAAGTGCCAAAAAAGTCCTAAACATTTTCTCTTTGTGCCGATTTAGTCCTAAACCTTTTTTTGATGCCGATTTACTCCTAAACATTTTTACGTTGTGCCAATTCAATCATTTCCGGCCAATTTTGACCAGATTTTGCTAACTGGACACCGGCCGGCTGATGTGGCCTGATCGATGCTGACATTGACAACTTTTAATAATATTTTAATATTTTTGAATTCTTTTTTCTTTTTTTCTCTTTATTTTTTTTATTTTTCTTTTTTCTTTTTTATTTGTTTTTCTTCCCTCTTCTTCCTCTAACCGGTCGCCGGACCTCGGCAACCGGCCAAAGGTGATGGCCGGCGAGGTCAACCTCGACCTTGCCAGCCACCTCGCCAGTGGCCGTGAGGATGGCCTCACGCTGGGCGGCGAGGCTCGCCCTCACCGGATCTGGCGAGGGTCGAGCCTCACCCATGGCCGACAAGGGCGAGCCCCGCCAGCTTGGCGTGAGGCAGCTCTCCCCACTCCATTCCCCGATCCCAATCTCGCCCTAGAAATTTCCTCCCTCCGCTCGTCGTCGTCATCTCTGGGGTTTTACAGGAGCTCGAGGGTGTCCTCGGTCGCACGGCTCCGGCCCCAGATTTTCACCTGGTATCCCCCGCGGCGGCGATCCGTTGGGCGAGGCTCACCCTTGTCGGCCATGGGCGAGGCTCGACCTCGCCAAATCCGGCGAGGGCGAGCCTTACCACCCAGCCGCGAGGCCGCCCTCGCAGCCACTGGCGAGGTGGCCGGCGAGACCTCGACCTCGCCGGCCGTCGCCTCTAGTTGGTCACCGAGGTCTCGCGACCGGTTGGAGGAAGAAGAGAGAAGAAAAAAAATAAAAAGAGAAAAATCAAAATAAAATCAAAATATTAAATATTAAAATATTATTAAAAGTTGTCACGTCGGCGCCGATCGGGCCACGTCGCCCACTCAAGGCGTGCATGACAAAATTTCTATTCCAGAAATTGATTTCTCAATTTTTATTCCCCAAACAAGTTTCTCGAAGAAAGTTAAAACCCATTTGATAACAACTCAAAATTTCTATTTGGAATGAAACTGGTTTGATAACAAAATAAAATTTATATTTCTAGGAATATAAATTAATTAGATAACAACATAGGAAATCCTCAAATACAAAATAATAGTCGAAATAATACTAAAACAACATAAGAAATCCTCAAATACAAAATAATAGTCGAAATAATAATAATACATTACAAAAGTTGAAAATACAATTTCATGGAATTTCCTATTACATGTGCTTACGATTCCTATTACGTAATATTTTCTTTCGAAAAATAAACAACGTGGCAAAAAAAAAATCAATTGAAATTCAATTGTAGTGAATATGTCGTTATGTTTTTGCCGAAATTGATTTCATATTAATCAAATAAGTCTAATGATAGCCATGATTATAATAGTCTAATCTCCTAAAAAAAAATCCTAACTTCAAGTCTAATTCCAATTTCTTTCCAAATTTTGTTAAAAAAATCCTGACCATGTTCAAAAATCGTCACCAGTTTTTTTTCAAAATTATCAACACTAGGATTATTTAAAAATTTATTATCAAAATCTGTATTTTCATCAACACTCTTACAAGAACAACAGATTCCTTATTAGATCTCTTTTTACCCGCGTCTTAATAAGTGAGGACACTATATAAAAGAAAAATCTGATGAAACCCTAATAATTTGACCCCTTTTTACCGCTTCAATATGAAGTTTATGATTAAAAAAATAGTTAGCTAGATAGAGCCATTGTATGGTGTACTACGGAAGAGTAGGTAAAGAAAGATTCGTTAGATATGAATATGGCAAGTTGACTATTACCATGCATAAAATCTCTTGCGTGCAACAAATGAAGCCTTGTTCATTCAATTCCCACCATCTGGCCCAATAATTAAGATTTTCAATCAATATTGATTGAAATGATTATATTAAAAAATCATTAAAATATTTTAGACTAAATTAACTAAATTGAAAATTTGAGAAAAAAAATTTCTATTTCTATTTCAGAAATTGAGAAGTTAAAAATTTCAACTTTCGATTTCTTCGATTTCTCTATTTACGGAATAGAAATCGTTTCAAAAATAGAGAAATCAAATTGCGTTACCAAAGCGGATTTTTGTTCCAAATCATTCGGGGAACAAAAAGAAATCGAGAAATAGAAATTTTATCATGCGCACCCTCAGTGTCCAGTTAGCAAAATCCGGCCAAAATTGACTAGAAATGATTGAATTGGCACAACGTAAAAAGGTTTAGGACTAAATCGGCACAAAAACAAAAGATTTATGACTTTTTTGGCACTTTTCCCGAAAGAAACATGTATGCATGCGAAAGTTTAGATCGAGACACTGTTGGGAATTCCCTTGGCGGTCACTCCGCCTTCGCTGGTCGGGTAAAGCAGCATATAAGGAATCTCGACCGGCCCGACCCGGTTCCTCCACCTCTTGTCCCCATTCATCCTCATAATCCTTTCCTCGACTTCTCCCAGCTTCTTCTGAAACCTCTCAAACGCCTCCAACGGCTCAGCGTCCGCTGTCCACTCGTGAGTGTCTCTCTGCCCAAGATACACCTCGTCGGTCGAATGCATCGACAGGATCTCTATGATTGAAATTCCTAGAAGTGTCTGAAGCTGGGCTGTTATAGTTTTCAGGAAAGCCTTGTCAGGATTTTGCTTGAGCTCTTCGAATTCGGGAGTACCCTCCTCGGGCATATAGCGACGGCTGAGGGTGGGCCTGTTCGGGAGGTACCCTGCATAAGGGTATTGCCCGAAGTTCACAGCCGCATGGAGAGCAGACGCGATCCAGATGGTGATCGTACATGTCTCTGTTAGGTCCTTCACAGTCTGCATTTTAGGCCACCAGGGCTCGTCCTTCTTGTCGCCGTGCCCCTCCTCCACGAGTTCCTTCCACCAGGATTGGAGTTCCTCGTCCTTCTGAACCGTCTCGTCGCTCTTGTAATAAAAGGAGCAGTAGTCCTCAACCCACGTCTTGATCGCAGACCAGATCTCGAGCCCATCTACCGCGTAGGGGTAGTCCTCGATCAATAGGCGGAGGCCATGCCGGGAGTTTGCATCTTCTACGGCGACTCCCCTGAAGACAAGAAAAGGTAGATTTTTTCCATCACACTCAAGTCTATCAGAATAATTCGAGTAAAACGAACTATAGCTATATTGATATGTATCTCGGCCCGAGCCTCGGCTAATCCAAGTACATTTGCACAATCTCGGTCGGCCTTGATTTTTTTTTTTTTTTTTTTTTTTTTTTTTTTTTGAAGGAATTTTAAAGAGAAGTCTTACGGATGATTTATTTGTACAGAACAGAGAATTTACCGCTTGATGAGGTCAGCCGGAAGCGCTTGCTCGGGGAAAATCCAGTTCTTGTAGACGGCGGAAGACATTTCCATGGCATACTTTGCTGGGAAAACAGTCGCCTCCAGGATTCCACCCGCATTGATCAAAATCTGCCTGGCAAATGCGTTTATGGTCATCGTGTCGCGGAAATGTGGATGCAAAAGCTTGTAGATTGGGTGAAGCGCGCTCAGTTGTCTATTTGTTGCAATCACAAATGGTTCAATCGCCGCATGAGTATTCAACCTGCAGTAAGAATCAAGAAAATTATCAATATGCAGGAAATAACTAGACTTTCTTCCCCTTCTCTATATAGTTGAATGCTCCTTAGAAATCTTTACCAATGGCTGATGAGTTGATGATAGCCTGAATCGTTAACTGCAGCATAAGCTTTGGCCAGCTGCCAGATGGAACCTTCGACGCCTTGATCGGCCGGCATGTACACCTTGCTTATTGCGCCAAACTCGTCTCCCTGGGGATGTGGCAAGCTAAGCTCTATTGCCAGTGGCTTCAGGGTACCATCATCCTTCAAGAAGAGGAGTGTTCGAGTAGCATACGTTTTGGTGGTGGTCGTGTTTATCCGCCTCAAATACGGCATGATGGCATCATGGTGATCCAATATGAACAATTTGTTCTTCTTGATAGCCTGCATTTGTTGTGCGTCATTTCAATTTGGATATTCTAACTTAAATGAGCTTGCCATCATCTTTTAATGGAGTACATGGACGCTCTTAGTGATGTGAGACGCAATGACGGTACCTGTTTGACAGTTAATCCATTCAGTTGCTTCTGAATGAGCTCTTCCCTTATTGTACTGCTCTGGTTGCCATATATTTTAGGGTCTAGCTTGCTTGCCGGAGGGAATTCCTGAAATCAATAAAAATGTTTAATCAACTGGACAGCCAATGGAACTCCATTCCGCACTTCATGTTAATATTAAGTGAAATAGTTTGAGCTGCAACATAAAAGATGTTTTTATTTACCTCGAGACGGCGAATCAAGACAGGGTTGACTCCAGCGAGCATCTCTCTACCGAATTCTACATCGGTCCTCCAGGCAGTCTTATTCTCTGCACGGCATGATTTGCTAAACTTTAGGAAAACTTGAGTCCTTAGCCTCGAACTGATCAGACGAAAAAAGGCCTCATAGATATATATATCCAGTACCTTTGATCACTTGAGGCATGGGGTACTTGAGAAGGCGAATCAGGGCAAGGGTGACTCCAGCGAGCATTTTTCTGCTGAATTCTACAACGGTCCTCCAGGCAGTCTTATTCTCTGCACAGCATGATTTGCTAAACTTTAGGAAAACTTGAGTCCTTAGCCTCGAACTGATCAGACAAAAAAAGGCCTCATAGATATATTATCCATTACCTTTGATCACTTGAGGCATGGAGTACTCGAGAAGCCCTTCCCCGTCAGTCCGGACAGGTTCCTTGATCATCTCCAGGGGAATGCTCTCCTCCAGACTCTCGAGCAAAGGGCTGGCAAGCTTGATACTGCCTTTGTAGAGCTTGAGCACGTCCTCGAAGGAGTCGAACTCATTGGGCGTTTTGGCGCATATACTCTCCAGCTTACGCCTCAATAATTGAGCCACGGCTTTTAGAGCATAAGCAAGGAAGTCGGACATCTTTAAGTGGCCGAACCTTTCGTCCCTAGGAACATATATGTTTAGGCTCATGAGCGCGGGCACCCTTCTCTCGGTATTCGGATCTATCAAGAACATCATGACAATTCAGTAAAATATACTTATAAATGAAGCATCTTAGTCAAAAAAAATGAAGCCATAATAATCTCATGTCGAGTTGGAGATTTATGAAATGAGTGCATTATCTAACCTGTCTTAGTTGGTGGTCGACCGGTCCTTCCTCTGCGAGGATAGGGATATTCAGCAGATCCTCCTAGAACAGGGCGGGCATACTTCGCGTCCTTGTCTGGATTGCCCAAATCGTTGTAGTAAGCATAGTCGTACACCCTGTCCCACTCCTGAAGCTCTCCCGTTCCGTCGCCTCTCAAGTTAACTAACTCTTCCTCTCGGTACTTCACTAGAGGCGCTGGAGTTTGGCCAGGAAGATACGTCTGCAATAGCGTGCTATCTTATTAGAGACGACAAAGAATACGTCTGCAATAGCGTGCTATCTTATTAGAGACAACAAAGAATACAGTCCGAAACTGAAATGCCTTGAGCGAATATGAAGTGCAATTCAATGAAATCGGGAAGCTTACAAGATGCTAAAACTGGCTAAAAGTAGAAGATAACCTGGGGAATTCCTAGAAGTGAGATTCTACTAGACAAATTATTTTTCGGGAGGCTAGGACAGTTTGAAAAGTCACTCTTTTCTGACCTACTTTCTGCATCAGCTAATACTTTAGAACTACTATATGTAAAACAAAATTTTAAGTCTTCATACTCGAAGGCAATGTCTTTTATATTTTTCCTGTTAAGACTGGAAACAAATCAAAAATCGCGACTGTAGCTTAGCTTCATTGATATGATCGAACCTTGTTCGAGAAGAAGACTCGTTCCTTCTTGTACCGGTCTGCAGGGTAGACCCACGAGTTGCAGACGAAGTGGACCCGGCCCTCGCCAGGCACATCTTCGAGTGTGACCGTCTTGAGGTAGAACTGACTGTGATGCTTGTTTTGCACGATGATCGCCCCAGGAACTCCCACCTCCTCATCCCAATCGAAAGTGACCATGAATGCCGAGTCCCCTGCCTTTAAAAGAGTGCTGGTAGTGATCCAATCTTCCAGATACGCAGGCTTTCCCAATTTCCCTCGCAAACCTTTTTCTACAAAAAACAAAAAAAGAATTAAATGATGTCAAACCCTTCGATCTTTTCGTCCTAGCAAACAACAACTACGTTCATCCTTAACATGGGAAAGGGTCCGAATCTGATCAATGATCAATGCAAAGTCATTTGCATTTTGTTTCCAAATTTTTAGTTCATGCACACTGATATTAAGCTGTTCTATAATCTTCTTGCTGTCACAAGCATGATGCCATTTCTGTTAATATAATAGTTATTTCCTTTTGCACGTTTTGCTGATTTGGTTTTTCAGTTATTAGAGTTAGTGGAGTCATGTGTGTTGGTTATCCTAGTTTTTAGGTGTTAGTGGGGTAAATGCTTTATGCAGAACATGAGTAGTTATGGTGTGTTTTACGTTATGTATTTTGTCTTTTGTAAAAGACTTGGTTATTCTGTATGTAAGATGAAGTTTCAGCCTCATCTCTCCTCCCTTTTAGCAATTTAACAGTGGTATCAGAGCTTGAGAGAAGTGTGAGAGAGTTTAAAAAAAAAACTTTCGTGAGAAAATTGCAGCAGCAATATTTCCAATGGCCACTAACAATTTTGTTCAACCAGCAATTCCACGCTTTGATGGTCACTATGACCATTGGAGCATGCTGATGGAGAATTTTTTACAATCAAAGGAGTATTGGTCGGTTGTCGAATCTGGAATTCAAGAGCCACCAGCAGGCATGGCTTTGACAGATCCCCAGAAAGCATAATTGGAAGCTAGAAAGTTGAAGGACCTGAAGGCAAAAAATTATTTTTTTCAGGCTATCGATCGTCCCATCTTGGAGACTATTCTTTGCAAAGAAACTTCCAAGGATATTTGGGATTCTATGAAGAAGAAATATCAAGGCTCTGTTAGGGTGAAGTGTGCACAGCTTCAAGCCTTGAGAAAAGATTTTGAGACACTAGCGATGAAGGATGGAGAATCTGTCACTAGTTATTGTGCCAGAACAATGGAAACCAGCAACAAGATGCGATTCCATGGCGAGAAGATGGACGATGTCACCATTGTGGAGAAGATTTTGCATTCCTTGACACCAAAGGTTAATTATGTTGTCTGCTCAATTGAAGAGTCGAAAGACATAGATGTGCTCTCTCTTGATGAATTGCAAAGCTCCTTATTGGTCCATGAACAGAAGATGAACATAAGTTCAACAGTAGAGGAGCAAGCGTTGAAGGCTTCTACCAATACTCATTCCAACAATTTCAGAGGAAGGGGTAGAGGTAGAGGTAGAGGAAGGGGAGATCAAGGAAATAGAGATGTTGGCAGGAATTTCAAAGCCAATAATGACCAATTTCAAGGCAAAGGCAGAGGATGGGATCTTAACAAATCCAATGTAGAGTGTTTTAGATGTCATAAATTTGGTCATTATGTATCTGAATGTTATACTAGGCTGCCTAATAATAAAGAAAAGGCAGAGAGTTCAAATTTTGTTGAAGAAAATGAAGCAGAAACGTTATTGATGGCTGTTCAAGATGAAAAGAAGCGCGAGTCAGATATTTGGTATGTGGATACAGGTTGTAGTAACCACATGAATGGAAGTAAGTCTTCTTTTTCTCATCTAAATGAAGATTTTCATTCCACTGTGAGTTTTGGGGATCATTCTACTGTGAAAGTGATGGGAAAATGTGATATTAAGATAAAAACCAAGAATGGTTTTGTGGAAACAATCTCTAATGTGTTATATGTTCCTAACTTGAAAAGTAACCTATTGAGTGCTGGCCAATTACAAAAAAAGGGTTATGTAATCACCATTCAGAGGAATGCTTGTGAAATTTATGATTCTGTTAGAGGTGCTATTGCAGTTGTTCCTATGAGTTTAAATAGATTATTTCCATTAAAGATTGAAAATATTCAATCTTGTTTGATGGCTGAAAAGAAAGATCCCTCATGGCTATGGCATTTTCGCTATGGTCACTTGAGTTTTGGTGGATTGAAGACCCTCCAACAGAAAAACATGGTGACGGGTCTTCCTCAAATTACTATTCCTTCCCAAGTCTGCAAAGAATGTGTTGTTAGCAAACAGCATCGTTCTCAATTTTCAAAAGAAAAGTCATGGAGAGCAAAGGATGTTTTGCAGCTGGTGCATTCAGACATTTGCGGTCCTATAAACCCATCTTCTAATGGAGGTAAAAGATACTATCTTCATTGATGATTTTTCAAGAAAAACTTGGGTTTATTTTTTACAGGAAAAATCAGAAGCTTTCTCCACATTTAAAAGCTTCAAAGCTCGTGTTGAAAATGAAGCATGAAAGACCATTAAGACTCTTCAAACAGATCGTGGTGGTGAATATTGCTCAAAAGAATTTGAAGTTTTTTGTGCAGAGCATGGCATTCGAAAAGAGCTTACTGGTGTATATACACCACAACAGAATAGTGTATCTGAGAGGAATAATAAAACTATTCTCAACATGGTAAGAAGCTTATTGGCAAGAGGAAGAGTTCCAAAAGCTTTCTAGCCAGAAGCAGTAAATTGGAGTATTCATGTTTTGAACAGAAGTCCAACTTTTGCTATTCAGAATATGACACCTGAAGAGGCTTAGAGTGGGAGAAGACTGGTTGTAGATCACTTCAAAATCTTTGGATGCATCGCATATGCCCATGTCTCGGATGTGAAAAGGAAGAAACTTGATGACAAGGTTGAAAAATGTGTCTTTCTTGGTGTAAGTGAAGCATCCAAAGCATATAAATTATTTAATTCACTAACAAAAAAGATTGTGACTAGCAGGGATGTTGTTTTTGATGAAGAGAACACTTGGGATTGGAATAGGCAGCAGCCTACCCAAGTTCTTTATGACAATGATGCTGAACTGGAGCAAATTTCAGCACCTTGTATGCCCCAAAATTTATCAAATACGACTTCTACAGCTGCTGGAATTTCACCAACAGGTGCTGAAGTCAATGAAGAAAAAGCTCAATCTCTTCGCCGCGTTAGAAGAAAGCCTGCTTGGATGGAAGATTATAAGGTAACTGGAATTGGAAATTTAATTACTCACTTTGCCTTGTTTTCATACTATGATCCTACAACTTTTGAGAGTGTTGTCAGAAAAGAAAAATGGCGAAAAGCGATGGATGATAAAATTAATGCCATCGAAAGAAATGATACTTGGGAGCTATCCGATCTTCTGGATGGACAAAAAACCATTAGTGTAAAGTGGGTCTTTAAAACAAAACTGAAAGAAAATGGTGAAGTTGACAAATATAAAGCACGTTTGGTAGCCAAGGGATACAAGTAGCAATATGGAATCGACTATACAGAGGTTTTTTCTCTAGTTGCAAGACATGACACAATCAGATTAGTGGTTGCATTGGCGGCACAGAATTCTTGGCCTATTTTCCAGCCAGATGTCAAATCGGCATTCTTGCATGGGTACTTGGAGGAACAGGTATTTATTGAGCAACCCCCTGGTTATATCAAGATTGGAAATGAGCATAAAGTTTATAGATTGAAGAAAGCTCTTTATGGGCTAAAACAAGCCCCTCGGGCTTGATATAGTCGTATTGAAACTTATTTTCTTAAAGTTGGTTTTTCAAAATGTCCTTATGAGCATACGCTTTTTGTCAAGATTGGAGATAAAGGAAAAATGCTTATTGTCTGCTTGTATGTTGACGATCTTATATTTACTGGAAGTTGTGATGGCATGTTTGAAGAGTTCAAGAAATCTATGATGGATGAGTTTGAAATGTCTAATCTTGATATGATGCATTACTTCCTTGGCATAGAAGTGGTACAATCAGATAATGGGATCTTTATTTCTCAAAAGAAATATGTGGGAGAAATTTTGGACAGGTTTCAAATGAAGGATTGTAATCTTGTAAACACTCCAGTTGAGTTTGGCTTAAAGTTATACAAAGATTATGAAGGGAGGAAGGTTGACAGCACACTTTATAAACAAATTGTGGGCAGTTTGATGTATTTAACTGCAACAAGACCAGACATAATGTATTATGTGAGTTTAATCAGTAGATATATGGAGAATCCTACACAAATGCATTTGTTAGCTGCCAAGAAAATCATTCGTTAATTGTAAGGAACTAAAGACTTTGGGCTATTTTACAAGAAGTGTGAAAAGTCCGATTTGTTGGAATTTACTGATAGTGATTATGCAGGAGATCAAGATTATAGGAGGAGCACTTCAGGTTATGCTTTTATGTTTGGAACAGGTGCTATTTCGTGGTAATCCAAGAAGCAACCAATTGTCACATTGTCAAGTATAGAAGCTGAATTTGTTGCTGCAACAGCTAGTGCTTGTCAAGCTATTTGGCTAAGGAGAATTATTGAGGAGCTACAATTCAAGCAACCGGGACCTACTAAAATTTTTGTGACAATAACTCAGCAATAAAACTCTCCAAGAATCCGGTGTTACATGGAAGAAGCAAGCACATTGATGTGAAGTTTTATTTCTTGAGAGATCTTAGCAATGATGGAACAATTGATCTAATCTACTGCAGAAGTGAAGATCAAGTTACAGATATATTCACCAAAGCCCTCAAGATGGAGTCATTTGTGAAGCTCAAAAGGTTACTAGGTGTTTGCACGGTGAAAAAAGTCAAGACTTTAAACTGAATGTTAGCAAACATCAGTTTAAGGGAGGGATTGTTAATATAATAGTTATTTCATTTTGCACGTTTTGTTGATTTGGTTTTTCAGTTATTAGAGTTAGTGGAGTCATGTGTGTTGGTTATCCTAATTTTTAGGTGTTAGTGGGGTAAGTGCTTTATGCAGAACATGGGTAGTTATTATGTGTTTTACGTTATGTATTTTGTCTTTTGTAAAAGACTTAGTTGTTCTGTACGTAAGATGAAGTTTCAGGCTCATCTCTCCTCCCTTTTAGCAATTTAACAGTTTCAACAAACAAGACCTGATCTTGTCCCGAGAACCGAAAGGAGAGAACAAAGACCCGATCTCGTGCTCATCGAAGTGATTTAGAAAGCACAAATTCCCAATTAAAAGTGACAAATGACAGCTTATGTTATCAATCAATTGACCAGAAATCAACTGCAAGAACGGCTAATGTCGTGCGTCATCGGTTGACTAGTTTTTCTTTTTCTTTTTCTTTTTTTTTTTTTGGGGGGTTGGGGGTGCGGGGGAGCTACATGACAATGACCTGACGAAGATCGCCTCGTCTTCTACCACGATGTCTTTTCATTGTTGCAGTGCGCACTTCAGAAAGGAGTAAATTCGTTCAACCAACTCTCTTTTTCTATTTCGTTCTACAGTGACGAGATGATCGGATCCGAGCGCTTAAAAAATTCTAATCAAACCCAGAATGTGAACGCATTGATGCCATTATAGTAAAGTTTGATCGATTGCAATTCAGAAAAAAAAAAAAAAAAATTCTGATCTTCTGTAAGTCCATCAAGATCCCACATCTTCTCCAAAGTTGCACAGAACACGCCTCAACTCAAGCAAAGATGCCCATGTGATGCTTCTTTAAAAATCAAAACAAGAAGTTGCTTTCTTTCAATCTTTCTTATAATAGAAAGCCGAAACGCTAGCGACCCACTTCGACATGTAAGCGATGTGAAATACTCATCATCATGTTTTCTCTTTGTGGGGAAGTTATCATGACGACGAAGGTTCATCGCCATTCACCGTATTTCGTCCACAGAAATGCACAGCGTAGTAGCAAGAAGAGCCATCGAAAGAACTTGTTTTTCGAAAGGAACGGTAGGGAGATAGTGTTTAGAAGAGGGTTCGTGACTCACCAGGATCGCCGTGGACGGCGCTCACGAGTTGCAGAGAGACCTTCTGTCCAAACAGCTCAAAAACGAGGTCGAGGACCGTCGCGTTGAAGTCGTTGAAGTCCAGGACGTTCTTCTTGATCAGCACCACGGTGCCCTTGACCTTCTTAGACCCGCCCGCCTCATCGCCGCCGTCGAAGGCTGGGAGTATCCCATGAGACACCTTGTCCATTCCGAAGAATTGATCGAAACCTTTTTCTTGCGAAGCTGATCGGATGAAAGGAAGAGAAGGATGAGCATTGAAAAAGAAGGGAGGGTGTGAGCTGCTATGGAGATATTTATAAGGAAAAAAGGTCCTGCGCTATGACGTCATCTTCCCTTCTTTACGGGGAAGACTTGCAATTTCTTTCCTCTTTCCTTATGCCTTTTTCCTTTTTCCTTTTTCCTTTTTCCTTTTTCTCCACGTTCTTGAGGACGTAATTTCATGTATATTTGATAGGAAATATTTGATTGGTAAAGCTATATAAGTCGTTTAGTATCTTGAAAACCCTAAGTTTCCTCAGCCATAAACTTATATCTTAACCCATATTTGATAAGTTGAATTATTGCATGAGTTAGTTATATTTAGTAAATGGATTTAAAATAGTAAAGTCCAAAATGATATGGATATTAAACAAACTCACAGTTTACTTAAACCAGTTCACCTCTATGACTCTCTCTTGCCCCTTACCGATCTCGCAATCACTCACTCCACGTTCTCACCTCAATTTGCATATGAGTTTTCCTATATTGGGTAAAATATGAAAGCGCTTTAACCATATGGATCAGGTTAGATAGAGGAACACGTCATGTCATTATAAGTCACTAAATTTGTATTGCATAAAAATGAGTCAAAACAACTTAAATTGGTCAATTTAGATCAAACTATTTTTCACTCAACCCAAACCCAACCCAACCCACCCATTTCACGAGTCTTTATTATTATTATTATTATTTTGTTTGTCCTACTCTACTCCTACTCTAACTCTCACTTTCAGACTTTTGTCATGCCTCCTTACAGAGCGTAAGAGTCGAAACCCACTCTTAAAATTAAATTGAGGACCCAACATTCATAAGAATGTGGGAATTCGAACCTCCCACCTTCCCCTTCCATGTTGGAATGGTGGTCACTGGGGTAAACCCCAATGGTTATAATACTATTATTAAGTAAGGTTTTTATCTCTTGTTTCCAACTGCACAATTTTTTTTCTAAAGTATTAAAGCTCGATGGTCAGAGTTCTAATCCTAACACCAACACATACTTTTCTTCACACGTACTTCGATTATTTGGCATGCCCACATTTGTCTGCCTTTTCCATTGTTGTTGTCATAGAATCCTCACCATGTCCTAATTTGAGGAATGAATTAGACTGAAGAAGTAATTTCGTAGGGAAGTCGACTCATGCCGTTTGTTGAGAAGATCGCCTCAAAGTAAATGGATTGATTCGCTTGGAGGAAATTTTGCAGTTGTCGGTGCGTTTAACATTTTTTTTTTTAAATATCATTTGTACTGAATGACTAAAAGATATTTTTATTTTTCTACGCAAATATTTAAAAATAAATGGTTATCAATAAAGAAATTAACTAATTATTTCATAAAATAAGCAATTATTTTTAAAATATATATTTTCAGATTATTTATTTTTCACAAAACAAACGCAGTTTGCGTGAATGTTCGATTGATGCTATTGGTGTTTCTTTTCAATTCAATTGTCACGATAGCAATCTAACTAGATCTTTTCAAAGTCTACTATTCATTTACTTTTACGCTAGGATTTATATTTCCTTAAAAGACTTTGAAACCACATAGCTATATCTCTCTTGCATAAATGCTCTTGGGACCACTATAGTTAATGCCTAGATGTGAAGTTGCTTTGGTCACCCCTCCCAACCCATTTTAATCTAAAATAAAATATTGACAGAAGGATAATAACTCACTCAACACATATCCGAACTTGTGTCCATCTTATTATCAAATGTCTAAACTTTTTATTTATTTGATCAAGTACCTCAATTATTCAAATTTGACTCAATATAAGATCTCTAGTGAATAAATTGTCATATCATGTGATTTAGCGCATGTGACTCGCTTAATTAGTAAAAGTTGAGCTGTCTCCATTTTGATGTCAATTCATGAGGAAAGAGAGAAAGAGAATGTTACTCGGACGATGGTAACAATCCAATATGTCTTTGGCATCATGTATGCAATCAAAGTCTATCTACCGCCTTTATACCCAATTTGCTTCTTTTCTCTTCTTTTTGCGATTTTAACCGATGTCTCACGTTGACTCAAACTTGACAGGCTGGGGTAGTTGATTGAATTCAAAAAAAAAAAAAAATGGATACTCGATTATAAAACGAGCAAAAATTCAGATGGTTGGTGTGATTATCTTTTAAGGACTTGCTTATAATTTCGAAAGTCAAGTCAACGAAACTAATATAACGCCAAGTGTACCGATATTCAAGAACTCCAGACCAAGCAACGAATAAAAGTCTTCACAGAAAGGACCAACCAGCGTCCGGAGCAGCAAAAGTGGGGGCATGTCGAGAAGAAAAATAAAAATAGAGACGCAACTAAAGCATGCGGTCTCAATCCATGTCCGGACCCGATGAGCGTTGGGGAGGTCAATTATTGGACGGTCTCGTGATAGAGATTTCCAACCAAAAGCCACCAGAAAAAATAGACATGATTTTTCTTTTTTTGATCTAAAAATAGACATGATTTCGAAAATGTGAGACTGTGATGGGCCACCGCCATTTGCTATAAAAGCAGCTCCATATATTCGATTCTTATATATTACATTTCCGAGATTCGAAAGCGTGAGATTTTGGTAAGACTATTACCAATTGCTCTAAAACTATTTCTATACATTAAATCTTGTACAATACATTTCCAAGATTCAAAAGTGTAAGACTTTGGTGGGGCCATCACCAACTACTCTAAAAGCATCTTCATACATTTGATTCTTCTACAATACATTTCCGAGATTCGAAAGTGCAAGATTTTGGTGCAGTCCACTGCCAATCGTCCTAAAAATTTAAGTTTTTAGATGAATCCATAATTTAATATTTACAAATAGGAGTCCGGAAAGATTTGAAGTCAAGGATGTGACATTTTGATTTTTCGCTCGACAAAATAACGAGCTCTCTATCGGACTACGCCATTTGCATCCTCATCGCGACATCACCGAGTCGCCACCGCTACCTTGTCATCAATAAACTACGTTGATCCAAACATCCTAACCTCAAGAACTTCCAAAGCATTGGCCCTTAAAGAAATAGCTTAGAAAGAAATAAAATAGCAAGACTCTTGAATCGTCTCCATGGTGCTCCACGTTCCAGCTGGCATGAGTGAACAAGTGCTGCCCAAATTTACCAAGTATGGCGGTGGAGAAAAGAAATAAATAAGAGAGAGAAAGAGGGAAGCTCTTCCATGGTCACTGAACCCCCACCCCCACCTTCTACCCTTCATTTCACCGTCCATTTCAGTCAGCAAAGTGCAGAGAAGCCAGCAACGTAGGGCCTCTCCTCAGCATAAGAAGGTTTGGGTTTTTCTCACATTCCGGCCCTTGCGTCATCGCCGCCAGCTTGTCTCCATTCCGCCAAGCCGCCACCGCAACTCATAAGGACCCAAGACAAGTAGATATACTCCGTTCTATCCTACATTAATCGTTTGTCATGTGACGAGAATAGTTTCATAAAAACCCAAGAATATTGTTGAGATTTTCGTTTAATCGAAGTTTTGACTATGTTGTTCGTTTAGTCGGAAGTTCCGACTATGTTACTTAGCTATGTTGTCGAGTTCGAAATAGTCGAACTTGTAATTAGGTCGTAGAGGCATGAATAGTCGATAATTGGCACATGCGAAGGTCGGAACGGCAGAAAGCTTGAAGGAAATTCATGACTGGGCTGAGGGCAGGTTCGGATCTAGCCCGACCCAAAAGTTTGCTAATTTTGTACCGACTTATGTGATGCAAATTTCATGGGGTGTTCCTCATGAGAGTTGTCCCTTATTGACTGTTCTACAACATAATTTAATTTCAAAATTTTTGGGTTTCATATGAAAAAATATATTTAAAAAACTTCAGGATTCAAAATCTGTTTTTGGGTCACTGGGCCGACCTCTTTATGCTTTTCATTTTCTACAGATTTCTCGGTCCAGAATTCTAAAATATGTTCTTCACAAAAGTTGTAGAGCACATCCCATGCTACCACATACTAAATTTTCATAATTTTTCGGTCTCAATAAGTTAGCAAAATATTTATTTTTCTACTCAATTTTGTCCTAGAGATTTTGACTGTTTTGAGCCCGGATTGCAAAAATTATTTAGAACTACATGAATTGAACTAGATTTTGAGTTCTTCACAAAAGATATTCCTTTAGATCTTGTCCACCTCTTACTAAAGTTTCATAATTTTTGAATGATCGATTACCTAGACAATAGCCATCAACTTTAGAGGCATGAGGTTAGTTTAGGCCTAGAATGTGGGACCTTTCCCACGGTTCACTTAATATATATAGATGAGTTTGTATTAGTCTAAGGGATGAAAATGAATGATGATTCATTAGATGCATGCTTGAATCCCTGAATGGTAGTGGTGTTAACGTGCTTTTAATTGAATTATGGAATTGCTGCATCATGGTTTGAATGTGTGATTGAGAATGCCGTCGGTCCTTGGGACAACGATGCCCCGGGTTGTAGTAGGGATGCCTAGAGGGTAACTGGGTTCATCCAGATGCCTGGGTGTGTAACGCGGTTCCCCCGGATGCCTCGCGATACCAGATGGGTGTGAGATGCCCGGGGGGTAACGAGGTTCCCCGGAAGATTATGGCAGCATGTACTTGTATTGATTGTGACTTTGGTATTTCTGAATCGAACTATTGATCATTTGTTAAGGAAAGTTATTCCTTATGTTAATCAACCGTGTATTTTGAAAGATTCTCAAGTAAGCTATTGTGTATGTGATTTACAAAACTTTATATTGAGACTTTCTTTGTCATATGATGATCGATTTGTGTGGTATAGACCGGTGGACTTTCTATTTGCTAAGTTGTGACTCACTTGATTGTTGACTTCATCTTTTCAGATCATTAGAATGTCGATCCCACCTACCTCCCGATGATTCGCTACGGGGTGCCGGTGAACTTCACTTGGGAGGAGGGAACAAGATTTTTTTTGGAGCTCAGAAGATTTTGAGAACATCAGGAACCACTGTAAGACGACACTTGTACAGTTAGGTGGGGAGGGGTGATTGACCTAGAGTCTAGTATAGTCAGTCTAGTACTGACCTTTTGTACTTCTCCATGGCACCCCACTTGTCATTTGATATACATATATGAATAAATAAGAAATGAAGTTGCCCCATTTACAGAAAATCGCGTGTATCCCAGAATTTTCTTTAGTCTCTTACGCTTCCACATGCTTAAGAAAATAATTAAAATGAAGAAGATATTGATGATAGTAGTTCTACAGCAGCCGTGACATGCCGAGGTCATCACAAAGGCTTCCTACTCTAATACCACGTGAGATATTAGTGGGACAATTGTTAACTCTTCTAAAAACTTTAGCTTTTAGACGAAGGCATGGTTTAATATATAATTACTCTAACAGAAAGTATTAGAGTATTTAAATGATAAACAATGCATTTATCTAATAATTTGAGTTTTTTGAATAGTTTATAGTGACCTTATAGAATCTCACATAAAATCATAGTATGAAATCCTTAGCTCAAATCTTTCAAAACTCATTTGTCTCTCCAATTAAATATATGCACGCCTTAGTACTAGTCAAGAAGGCCAAAACGAGTATATAATAATTTAAGTTTTTAGAACAATCAACAATGATTTTATTTCTTTGCCAATGAAATTGGAACTGACATCCAAAACCAAGTCGTCACACATGTGGACGCAGTATCGAGTTTGACGCGCCTCATGTCGAGATCACAAAATCCACATTTTGGCAAAACCTCTAAAGAATTCGAAATAAAATGCGGTTAGCTCAAACGTCCATGCACGTAAATAGTTTAAACTTTTAAAACACTCGACAGTAATTTTATTTCTTTGCTAATGAAATTAGAACCAACACCCCGAACCAAGTCATTGCACGTGTGGATGCAGTATCAAGTTTGACCCACCTCATGTCAAGGTCACAAAATCCACATTTTGGGGAAACTTCTAAAGAATCCGTAATAAAATGCTAGCTAGCTCAAACGTCCCCCAAAAGCTTAGGTCATGCACGTGTAATAATTTAAGCTTTTAGAATAGTTTGATAGTGATTTTATTTCTTTGCTAATGAAATTGGAACCAACTCCCCGGACTAAGTCGTCGCACGTGTGGATGCAGTATCGAGTTTGACCCGCCTCATGTCGAGGTCACGAAATCCATTTTTTGGCGAAACCTCTAAAGAATCTGAAATAAATTGCTAGTTAGCTCATACCTCCCCCCAAAAGCTTAGGTCATGCACGCGATCGCACGAATCGCTGACTTTTATTGACCGTGGAGAAAATTGGATATATCCATATTCAATCGGCCAGTTCGATTCTTCCTGCACTAAACAAAAGAAGATGCTCCGATGCAATACCTACTCGAGGGAAACGCCAAGGAAGCAGTCGATTCTTGGGTTTAGCATTAGATTATTGCCACCATCAATTTTTCATTGGTACCTAAAGTAAAAATGATTAAAAAATGTATAATTTAACTTAATTAATGTATAGTATGTAAATGGGCCCCACCCAAAAAAAGAAAAAGAAAAAAGAAATCTGTTGTATAATTCTGTAGCTGTTGAGATACCCCTTATTATCTATCTCGATTGCCGACTAAATCGTGCATCCGTCGGTCAAAGTCGTTGTATAAAATGTCTATTTATGGGGTATCATATGGGGTTAATTCGATTGGCCTCCCCATCCTCTCAATCGGATGGTAAAACATAGACTGGGAATTTGGGGGCTCTGGTGCAGTGAGGTACCACTGTGTCTGTAAGGAAACTTACAGGCTCGGATCCAGACTTGGCGTTAGGTAACCATTATTCCCTTCCTCATGCTCTGGCTGGAACAGAGGTGGGTGAAAATCCCACAAGCTGCTGAACATGCCTCACGGCACAGTTCCTTAACCAATTGGTTCAATAGTTTCCCCCGGTTAAGAAGCTGTGCCTGGTTAGAATGTCTGGTTGCCCTTAAATTAAATTTAGAAAGTTTGCTAGGGATACCTTTCTTTATTGTTTCGTCGACTATGCTATGTTTGAACTAAATTAGTAGAGAGGGTGACAATCACATGGTCAACAATGAGCGCGCATCTGCAAGTGTTGTTTATTGATACTTATTTGTACAGGAATTCCACGTGACTTTGTCTAACTTATGTACTTTAATTATAAACTAAATATAATTCATCGTTTTTCTTTATCTTGACTGGCCTCTAGAAAAAAAGTACCCACCCTTAAATTTTATAATAGATTTAGCCGGAATTGGGATGTTTTATCTTTTCTATATAGATTTGATTCGATCTTTCTTCTTTCACACTAGCGTGTGTGGATAAGAAAGACAAGACGAAGGCTATAACTAGCACATTGAAACTTTGATTTGTTGCACGGTTTATTATGATGTTAGAGCAGGAAATCCACTCACGAGTATATTTTCTCGTCCTTTAACCCTAGGTCAGATTTTAAGTGAAGGCTTCGTGCAATATCTAAATGTTTAAAAAAAAAAAAGGAATTGTACTGGATCCAATATATACATGAGATTGGCTGTACATTTGCTAGAGATGGGTGCATGCATGCATGTATCGTAGACCAGGGGACGAAGACTATTATTTTTCTAGGAACCTAGAATTTTTCTCGGTTTGTATATGTCGAGCATTTCTCTAAACTCAGTTGGAGAATGATGGGTTACGAGTAATGGAAATTCACTGATCAAAGACGTGATTGGATGGAGTCCCTTTCAAAGGGGGATTTGGAAATGTCTACTGGACCGGAAATTGCCCGACCAAGCTGGTTCTAGGTTGTTCCTACAAAAATTGGTCCGGCTTCCAATTTCAAGTGTGGAACCGTCCACCCAAACCAGATCTATATATATATAATTTTTTATGTTTCAAAACCCTAATTACTAATTAGAGTACCAAGTTGTTTTTGTATGAGTTAGGATTTAAAACTAAGTTTCTCAAGGCCTTCTTTTCCCCATCGGAAAGGACACAAGTATGTTTGACGAAATGTCACTTAGAACCAATAATGCGTTAGTTCTTGAAATGTCATACTTAGGAATTGGACCGAACAGGTGGTATGGCTCCCAGGTGAGTTCAGGAATCAATGAGCAGTTTTCGATTTCAAGATCCAAGGTGGGAACCGGCCCATCCTAAAATTGATCATCCCTAATTTTGCCGTGAACAATGGAATGATGATGGACGCAAGGGCTCAATGATAACCTCGCTGCTATGATCAAGGGGGAGAAAGGCCCGGAAAGCTGCTCTAAATCCGTGGGCCTTACTGGCCCAAATAAGAAAGCTGTTGGGCTTGGCTTGAATGGAGTGTCCCGACTCGTATCTCTAGCGGGGAGAAGAAAACTGGTGCCCGTTTCAATTTTACTCTTCCGTCGAAAGTATTTCAAATTATTCCAATCTTGAGTGCTCAGGAAAACTACATGTGAATTTAAAAAAAAAAAGAAAAAGAAATGGCTCCAAAAGATTAAGTAATAAAGGCATTGTATTGGAGTAACTTCTCTATCTTAATGTGGTTTGACTCTTGAAAATGGTGCATTTATTTCGCAAAAAATTAATAATTTAAAAATACTTTTCTAAAAATAATTACTCATATTGTTTATAAAAATGAATAAATAAAATATATTTTTATCGTCCGTCAAGATATTTGGACATGAATTATTATCGAAAATGAAAAAAAAAAATCATTAACTGTTTATTTCAAAATATATAAATTATTATTGAAAATGAAAAATATTTTTAAAGTTATTTATATTTCATAGAATAAACGAAACTTTTAATTTAAATTCTCATTTGATGTTTGTATTTCGAAATAACAAGGGACAATAACATGAATAGTCGTGAATTTACCGAAACTGGGGAGAGTTTTTATCTGTCTATTTTCACGAACTTCGCAAAATATGTAAAGCATATGAAAAGATAGGACTGGTAACCTAGGTCTTTCTCTCTCTTGGCAAAAAAAAAGAAGAAAAAAGGCTAACTTCTACATTGATTTTGAAACACATTTTGCAAGAAAAAAAGGCATGAACACCATTTCGATGGATCATGAGAAATACGCCAGGCATTTCATTTTCTATATCATAGATAATTTCCATTCTAAAATCGACTCATGTAAAGATAATCGCGTCATGTTATGTCGAATTCAAGCTCTTTCTTCATACAATGCTCGAGGTGTTCTCCCATGTCCCCGAATCGTGACAAAAATTACCATCTCGAGAGCTACAAATGGATCGTAAAAGGGTCAAATGGACTAGGTCTAAAAATATATTTAATCAATTCGTTCACGTTAAATCGAGGCAAAAGGTAAAAAAATTCTCAAAAAAATATTGTTCATGAAAGTTTAATTTATTCAATGTGGGTTCTAAATTTTTAGTAAACATTCAATTTAGCTTTTGGAATATATGAAAATGTTCAATGTTATTATTCTATCAATTCAAATTTAGAGACAACATTAAACATTTTATATAATTTAGAGATTGAATTCAATATGTATAAAAAGTTTATGAATTATATAAATAAATTAAAATTTTAGGAATCACATTATATACTGAACTAAAATTTAAAAACATATTGAGTAAAATAAAAGTTTTTGAATCGAATTACACTTACAGCTAACATTCATTGAATCATTTTGCGTCGTCTTTCAAAATGGGTATGACGCGAAAATTACAATGAAGCCACCCCTCCCCAAAAAAAAAAGAAAAAAAAAACATAGAAAATCCCCTGCTACACTTCTCTCTCGCTCCCAACGCTCTCTTCTTATCATCTCTCTCTCTCTCTCTCTGAGCTGCGAGAGAGAAGCGATTTTCTCTCTCTTCAACGGCGATGCACTCCCTCCGGTCGCCGGCGCTGCGGCCCCTCCCTCTCTCGCCGGCCTCGAATCCCTCGCGCCCTCTGCGCTTCCGCCTCTTCGCTCTCTCCCTCCCTCTGTTCCCGAGCTCCCGGCGGTCTCCTTCCGAGCGCCTCGCGAGACCGGCCGCCGCACCTCGGTTCCGCGTCGTCCGGAGCTGCGGCTCCGTCACCGCGAAGCCGTCGTCGGAGATCGGGAGGCGCGGGAGCGGCCCGCCGGAGCCCGACGAGAAGCTCCGGGCTCTCCGCGAGCTCTTCACGAGGCCTGGGATCGGCATCGATGCGTACATCGTTCCTTCTCAGGACGCGCACCAGGTTCTGTTCTCTGATTTGTTTTTTCATCGGTCTTCTGCTAGTTCGATCTCGTAAACCTGTTGTTCCGTTCTCGAATCGCCGAGGTGCTTTGTTGATCGCGTAAGCCTGTTGTTCCGCTCTGCAAGTCGCTGATGTGATGCGTTAGGTGAATTACGTCGACGTTGTACCGTGTTATGGTTGATTATGATGTTTTGTATGGACTATCTTTCAAGTGTACATTGCTTGAAATGGATGGGAAGCGGTTACCATGTCGGAAAGAGTAGAAGACAGTAAGCTTCCGGTTTAAGCTCATGCGTCTTGCATATTGTCTGGATAGTGATGTGGTTGGATTCGATTCGCTTAGCAGTTAGTCTATTGTTTCGGTTTGAAGAAAAAGAAGGTTATCCTATCTAGCAATCTTCCATCGAAAAATTGACGTAGGCGCTTCTTCTTTCCTGTTCATGCGGAACGTATTCGAAGGAATAAGATTATGTCCCCTTCAAGTTTTGTCAATTCTTAGGACCTGGAGATCGTTCTATTATTATAAAGCGAAGGGTTAGGAAGAGTGCACTTAAGGAATTGCCAATGCGTTCTGTCTTGTTGCTCCAGTATTAATTTCTTGTCATTGCTGCGGTGTTAATTTTTTGTTATTTAATTGTGTTGGATTGCAGAGTGAGTTCATTGCTGAATGTTACACAAGGAGGGCCTACATATCAGGTTTTACGGGCAGTGCTGGCACTGCTGTCGTCACCAAGGATAAAGCAGCTCTGTGGACAGATGGACGTTATTTTCTTCAGGTCTGATGGTGAAAATCTACAATTTCAATTTCCTAAAGAGTCTTAATGGAGTAGCTCTTTAGTTTTTGTAGCTCTTTCCTATGCCTGAAATTCTTTGGCTATCTAAATTGGTTGCTGTACTGATCGCATCTGTCATTCTTCTTGGTAGGCTGAGAATCAGCTAAACTCCAGTTGGATTCTCATGCGGGCTGGTAATCTGGGAGTTCCAACAACTAGTGAATGGCTCAATGACGTTCTGGCTCCCGGATGCAGAATTGGCATTGATCCTGTAATTTTTTCTATGGCTTTCATAGTTCCAAGGACGATATCTTGTCCAGATACATTTTTCTTCAAATAGATCTGGAAATTTGCCAAATTCATGTGTCCCTTCCTATAAGTAGGAGGTCTGCAGTCATTATGTGGCATAGGGGTTACATCACGTACAAGGCCACTTTTGACATCTCTTCATCTGCAAAGAGTTCTTAATTTGATCAATGGTAGTTGATAGTATCTTTCATTATAGTTCCATGATTCATAGTATTGGCTATATATTCTACAAGAATATTAGGGTGTCCATAATAGTTTGTAATTCTTGTAATAGTAATGTTCAGTTTTTGGGTTTACGTATTTTCTGTAATTCTATTGTGCTTTGGCGTGAAAATTTTTATCTTATATTGACCTTATTCAGACTCTTGATTGTTTTTCCATATCTTTCACCATTGTTAGTCTCTTATCTTTTTGTCCTGTATTTGCTGGTTCATACACAAACAAAGACACATTTGCTTTAGACTTTTTAATCTCATTCTCTGATGCCACCTGTCTTTCATGGTGTGAAGTGAACAGTTTCTCTTCTCTTCTGATGCTGCGGAGGAATTAAAGGAGGCTATTGCTAAGAAAAATCATGAGCTGGTTCTCCTGTATAATATAAACTTGGTGGATGAAGTATGGAAAGAAAGGTCAAAGCCTCCAAATAAGCCAGTTAGAATTCATGACCTAAAATTCGCTGGCTTAGATGTGGCGTCAAAACTCTCTTTCCTGAGGGCCGAATTTGTTGATGCTGGTGCATCTGCCATCATTATATCGATCGAGGTGGCATGCTATTAAAGGTGGCAACTGGGCAGTCATATCATCTTAAAACCTGAATTTTTTCATCTTATGCCTATAATGATATTTTTTTTTGTTTTCAATTTTCATCTTCTTTTTCTTGTAACTGTAGGGGTGTGCAGTCATATCATCTGATACTTGGAAGTGCTTTTCTCAGAGTAGTTGAATTTTTTTCATCTTCAAAACAAGCCAAATGAAAAACCTATATTCGGTGAGAGAAGTAAATTACCGTTGTCGAAGGGAGAGAGAGATCTAGGGTTTCTTTTTTTTTTTTTTTTTCTAAAAAGGTTTTCATCTTCTTTTTTTCTTGTAACCCTGTGTCGTTGGGTATTTTGCACACCCCTACCCTGATATATGAAATTCCATATTGCAGAGAGGAAATGATGTTCCAAATTCTCCAGTTGTTTATGCCTATTTACTTGTGAAGACTGAGACAGCTGAGTTATTCGTTGATAGTTCCAAAATCATACCAGAAGTGATGGATCATTTGAAAAATGCAGGCGTAGAGTTGAGACCATACGATAAAATTCTGTCTGAAATAGAAAAGTGAGTCCATGAGGTTCTATTTTTTATTTTTATTTTCATTTTATAGTGTGAGAAACCTGCTTCCCTATTTCCATTTGAGTTTGCTGGATATGTCTGACCTGATTTGAGTGAGACGGAGAAAATATGTGGTTTGCCGGCTTATTATCTGGCCATCAGATGAGTGCTTTTACATCTGTTGGCACTCGGCTAATAGCCTTGGTTCATTGTTGAGATTGGTACATGGATTCAAGTCATCTAACAGCTTGTTTGAATTTTGGAACCGAGGTTGGAAATTTACCCTTGCCATACACAGTGGCCTCATTCACTAGGGTGTTCTTTGACTTGGTGCTTTTAGATTTTTAATGTACTTTGGCATCATTGACAGTATATTTTTGTCTGTTGCACCTTTGTTCACCCATTTTATCTCTGCAGTTTGGCAAAACAAGGGAGAAATCTTTGGTTAGACACATCATCGGTAAATGCTGCTATTGTCAACACCTACAAGTCTGCCTGTGATGAGTATCTGAATAAAAAGAGTAAGGTGAGGGTGCAAGATTATAATGGTCTATCAGCCATGCCATCTGGAGTTTATAGAGCTTCCCCTATCTCTTTGGCCAAGGCAGTGAAAAATGATGCCGAGTTACAGGGAATGCGGAATTCTCATTTAAGGTACTCCCAAGTCCCAACATTAGTTTCATGGTCTGTCTCCTTACACAATTTTGCTTAACATTTGAGTTTTCATGGGAATCAGCATTTGATCAACATGTACTGGCATCTTCTAAAATGTATTCTTGCATCTCGCTGAATAGCCTTTTGTCTCCCTTCTTTCTATTTTGGGAAATAAGCTTATCCATAGACAAAAATGTGTAGAAGCATGGCAGTTTGAGTTAGTCAATTCAGGATAATTTAGGCTAATTCCATCACTTTTGTCACCCCCACCTCACTGCAGTTCATTCAGTATCATATCACAATCATAATTCCCAGAAGCTGGTTGATTCAAAGACATGTTTGAAATTTTTTCATGTGTTTGTGGGATGCACTTGTTGGAGCATTTTTTATAGGCAGGCATGCAAATTTTTTGGGCAGAGAGGTATCTACTTGTCTTTTGACCTTGGAGTGCATTTTTCAAATTAAGAATCCCGATCATATGTTATTGAATGACCTGAGCATTGTGGTCTATGAAGAATGCTTAGTAAATCTTTTTATTGGTACTCTGTCCTCCTGATGAAAACTATATAGACTTCAGTGCGTGAATATGTAGATTTAACTGCAGGAGAATTTACTGGTCGAAATTGGTATCTCTCTTGAAGTTGTGTTTTGGAAGGAAAAATGCGATAATTGGTTGAATCTGTCAACATGTGCGGAGAGTGATTTCACTGTGATAGAGAAAACACTTAGATCTGTAAATGTGAAGCTTGTTGACATATTAAGCCCTGCTGTTTCAGGAAGCTTGTTTGTTTGAGAAAATGTCTCTATCTATATCAAAATGCTTATTGAGGATCCATTGATCTTAGTGAAATATGTTTAATCTGCAGGGATGCAGCTGCTCTAGCTCATTTCTGGGTCTGGTTGGAAGAAGAAATTAATAGGGGTGCTAAACTTACAGAAGTAGAAGTTGCAGATAAGCTCCTCAAGTTTCGTTCTAAGCAGGACGGTTTCATTGATACAAGCTTTGACACAATAAGTGGTACATTTTATGTTTCAAAATCTTATATAACCCCATTTGCAGTGATTCTCATTATGGAATAAATGAAGAATCTCTCTTTCTCTCCTGATGTTGTCCCTGAAAAATGAAGATTCTTATTAATTCCTATAAAATTCCTTTGGTGGATTCTCTTCCTCACTTTTTCTTTTGCAAGTAGAATTGGATAGGATTTGGTGTTAGATGGTATGCAAACAAGTGGAGGTAGACTTTTAGTGATGAGTTTTTTATAAAAGGGTTAAAAATATCTGTACATCACTTGGGAGGAGTCACTTTTCTGGAGATTTCATCTCTCACGTGTCCAATATTCTGCTCATTATCCATCTGGATTTGCAGCTTCTGGGGCCAATGGTGCAGTCATACATTACAAACCAGAACCAGGCAGTTGCAGTGTTTTGGATGTCAAGAAGCTGTTCCTGCTAGATAGTGGTGCTCAATATGTTGATGGCACAACTGATATAACAAGAACAGTGCATTTTGGGGAACCCACACCACGGCAAAAAGAATGCTTCACCCGAGTTTTGCAGGTGCTCATTTCTTTTAATTGTCAAATGCTTCACCGGGGCACACTTCATTAATACATTTACTTTGTTATAACATTTGTGCAATCAAGTCCTAAAATTTGAATATGAGTTTCTTCCCATCAAGAAATCTGGTGGCACATTTTAAATGAATTTTTATTTTTTATATGACTTTTTAAAATTATTTTTTATTCAAAATCTTTAAAAATTAGATTAAAAACTAAAAAGGAAAAGTTAAATTTATTTAAAAAAACAAAACTATTCAAAAAAAAAAGGCTGGAGCTTCCCCGGAGGGGGACAGAATATGAGCTTTCTTCCTAATATCTGGTGGCGTTCTTGTAATTATACATTGGATTTCAGTAAAATGTGCCCCTAGGACACTTGATCAGAAGTATCAATTATGCTTCGTTACTTGTAGTTTTATTCATGACATGCCAACAAGAAAATATATTTTCAATCTTCAACATTCATTAATGGGCATTGGAAATTGTTTTTTCTATCTTTAGATTGTTAGCAAGCGCTCTTGGGGTGCTTGTTAACAAGACCCTATGTATTTCTGCATGAGTTTTACATACACAAATTTCCAGTTATAAGGATATTGTGCAACTATGCATGATCTCTTTCCTTCCTGTTAGTGGAGCGAAAACTATGAATGTTCTTATTGTGCATTGTTTCTTGTTGCACCTTTTTTTTTCCTTTAACAATGTCCATGCTAATCTAATGTTTTAGGCTGACCAAAAGTTTCTAGTAATTGACTGTCTCCCATTCTTGACGAAATATTTAATTTCAGGGCCACATAGCTCTTGATCAAGCTGTTTTTCCTGAAAATACCCCTGGCTTTGTGCTCGATGCATTTGCGCGCTCGTCTCTATGGAAGATCGGCCTCGACTATCGGCATGGTACATTTCATTCCTTAGCTGCTTGGTTTTCCAAAATACCTATGAGAATACTTTCAAGCCCGGCCTCTTTTCTTTCCTTGTAATAGGGACAGGACATGGCGTGGGAGCTGCATTAAATGTTCATGAAGGACCTCAAAGTATAAGTTTCCGTTACGGGAATCTCACCTCCTTGCAGAAAGGCATGGTCGTGAGCAATGAACCTGGTTACTATGAAGACCATGCCTTTGGCATTCGTATCGAGGTACGACTTCAGTTATCGTAAAAATAGTTCATTTCCTTAATAAGATTTATGAGAAATATGGCACCCAAATCCAATTTGGGGAACGGTAAAAAGAGATTTCGTGCCTATTCTGTAAGTTTAAGGTGTGATAGACCACAATCAGCTACGCGGATCCATATAGCGGATCCCCTGGGATAGGAAGAAAGGGTGGTGGTCACGCCGTAAAATCAGCTGGGCGTATAAATTTTTTGGACACTTCTCTTCCTGCATAAGCATATTTAATTTTATGGCACTTATTTTATACATTTTAGTTCTTTCGATAAAGGAGTTTCAGAGGTGCATTACTGCTGAACGGATGGATAATTCTCGAATTGAGTCTCACCTTGCCACAATTCTGGCCGGCTACTTCTTGAGATGATATTCGTCGTTTTCAGTTCATGCAGTCGCTTTGTACCTCGCTGTATTACTTGCATCCTATAGAGATTCTGATTCCACCGGGGTTCATTGTCCTTTGTCTATAGACTTCACGAATCCCTGGAATTTTCTGGGGCGAGTCTTGAGATCGACCGTCTTTTATTCTTGCAGAACCTTCTTTCTGTGGTGGAGATGAACACGCCAAATCGCTTTGGAGGGGTCGGATATCTGGGATTTGAGAAACTCACGTTCGTTCCAATTCAGGTGCGTGGCGCTTTCTTTTTTCTCAACAAGATACGCGTTTCTCAGTGCTTCTGGCCGTCGGTGCTCGTCCTTATTTCGCGAGTCTCCGTGCAGACTAAAATGGTGGACTCGGCCTTGCTCTCGTCCGCCGAGATCGACTGGCTCAACGACTACCATGCACAAGTCTGGGAAAAGGTCAGGCTCTACCTTCGAGAACAGATTGACTGAAGACCCCACCGATCTATTCCTAACCTTTCCGCTGTCCTCGTTCCACAGGTTTCGCCGCTGCTAGACGGTTCTGCTCGTCAATGGCTTTGGGACAATACACGACCGCTCGCGATTGAGTGATTACCATTAACTTTCTTTCTGTTATTTCAATTTATAAGAATTTTGGGACTCCGTCCCTCCTCTATTCTGTGGAAATGCTGTTTTACAAAATGTAAATGTAGGATGATTTGCCGAATCGGCTTTAAAAGCCAACAGCGAGTTGCAAAACCATAAATGATGTTAAGGTATAATACTACACAGACCCAACCACAGAACCAATTACAGAGACCTGTCGTTCAGTAGCGTGTACAACGATCAGCTTCTTCCTCGTAGCCCGAGTAATTTCTCAGATTACTTGAGATTTTCACATGTTATTCACAGACTTACGCATCAGGAGACCTTCTGAGGAGATGGATCAGAAGTAGAAAGCTCGGCGTACATGTCCAATATCACCTTAGCAAAGTGGGCTTTGGCTTGAGACCTCTTGATCTACAAATAAAAGAGACTATTATGTTAATTTTCTTGGGTGCTTTGCTATGTATGTCCGAAATGTGATAATGTGATGACTCTCGACTCTTGAGGTTCATGCAGAGTGGTTATTTGGTGAAGAAGCACAGGCAAACATTGAATCACCTTAAATGTCGGGGTGAGAAGTCCGTTCTCCTCCGTGAATGGTTCGAGCACCAGCGCCACGGCCTTCACATATTCAAAGCCTTGCAACTGAAAAAGCGAAACAACATGATAGGGGAAGTTGAAACGGAAATATGGAACTAAGTATAGGCCGTTAGTGATCTCTTTAGAGGACACGGCATACCTCTGCTTCTCTGCCAATGTCATCCATTTCGGCAAGAACAGCTTCCCGTGCCCGCTGGTCATTGCATAGCTGTTCTAAAGCCTCGTACTGCATGGCAAGAACCAAGACTTATCAACCCATCAATAAATGGACAACCACTGAATTGCGATTGTATGGTATGACCTATAGAACGTAACTAGGATTTTTACTTGGCGGACGCCCTGAGACCAACGACAGTGCAAGGCTCACAAAATAATTGAATTATCACAACAATCTCTGCAGCACCTCCAGTTTTTCTGGAACTTGAAACAAATGCGTGCGAACTAATCACAACCTAAGACGCTAATCATGATCATAGTCATTGCCATTTCAGTGTGCAGAGTATCCCTTCGGTAGCCATCAATCAATAGGACTTGCAGTCGGACAAAAAGTGAGAAAAGTGTAGATGTCCGCAGACACAGTTCAATCAGATGAAGAAGATGCCTTGATATATAAATCAGCCTACTCATAAAGATGGTGAAGAAATAGTATGACAACAATGACTGAACTTCAACGCTCAAGCTAGAATTTTGGTAGAGAGAAATAAGTTTAAAGAAAACCTCAATTCCTTGCGATGCGGCCCATTCTTTCAGCGCCTCTGGGTCCACAGCAACAACCGCCACTAAGCAAGAGTTCAAGCTATCGCCTGAGACAAACAAGCAGTAAGCAGACTTGTAGGAAACTTCACATAAAAGTCAGTGCGCCAGCCTTCAAAACGACGCATTGGAAGGGATCAAACCCCTGTCCTAGGGGGTTGATGAGGAGCTCAAATCTGTTGCAGCCACTAGGCTGTCAACAGGAAAAATGAATAAAGTATCATATGCAGGTAAAAACTCCTTCCATACCATACACAAAGCACTGTGAGATGAACTTGCACTTGGAATACACGTTCTCAATCTTTTCTGGTGCTATATATTCACCTTGTGCCAACTTGAAAATATTCTTCTTTCTGCCATAGCATGGTTTAGGATTTAAATAGAGAAATCAAAATTATTAGATAAATCTCATGAGAAGACATCCGTGCTTAAGTCACACTCAGAAGTTTCGCAACCAGCACTTGCAGTCATGATAAAGGTAAATTTCAACCTGTGACCCCTTCCTTGGGTCACAAGGGGCCTAACCATTATGGTTAGGAGAGGGGAAAAAAAGTAATTTTCGACTCACCTATCAATAATCTTAAGGCGGCCTCCTGGTAACCACAACCCAATGTCTCCCGTATGCAACCAAGAGTCATCATCAACTACCTCTCTCCTGCTCATTTGAGATGATGTTTAGATTTGCGGTTAAACCAATTAGATTTAAAAATATTAGTTGAAGAGGTTAAACACGTTTGAACTTCATCATTGTAGTATCCTTGGAAAACAATGGGCCCCCTGACACAGATTTCTCCACGAGGATAAGGTTGATCTTCTGATGTATAGTTCATTTCAGGAACATCCACGAGCTTTATTTCTGGACAAGTGTTGGATAAAGACAGACACACGAGAAAGTCTCAACATCTCAATCACTGGCCATTATTCAATAACAACTCTCTCCCTTAATTTGATCATATCGATAAAATCAAAGGAGACGCACTTCAAGTATATAAAAGTACACACAATATGTTGAACTCACCGCAGGCAGGATTTGGAGATCCAACATGACCAGATAAAGTGTCACCCTCATCCGTGCAGCTTATTAAACAAGATGTCTCAGTCATACCATACCCTTCAATTACTTGACAGCCAAAGCACCTGTGGCATGGTGTAATTAGAAGCTACAGAAAAGCAGCAAATAGACTCCTGTTCATGAGAGATAAGTGAATGGAGATCAGTTGTTCAAGTAAGTGTTGTATCACAAGCACACTTACACCCTTAAAAAGTCCGCAACATCAGGAGATAATGGTGAAGCACCAGAAACCATGGAACGGACTCGCCCTCCAAGCTTTTCCTTTATTCTATTGAACACTAGTCTGTCCCAAATAGGTGATGGATTCCGGCCTAACACGTGTTTTAACCATTCAGGTCAACAGAGGCAAAAAACTAAAAGTTAACAGCCAATCAAAAACTGCACGGCTCATATTATCCCACAAGAAACTTCCTAGCATCAATACCTGTCAATATAGCATGCTTCTTCGAATTGAAGGCAACTCTAAATAGTCTCTCCTTTAGAGTCCCTGAAGACTTCACAGCATTTGTTATTCTGCCACAGTTGAAATAAACTAGAAATCAGCACTTCTCCGTATCAAGAAAAGGATTTGACAAAAAGTTGGCTGTCTCTTCACCCTGCATATATCCGGTTATACAGCCGAGGAACACTGCAAAAAATTGTCGGTCTCAAAGCAGCCAAATCATCCATCAGTTTCATGTTGTCCTGAAAAGTAGGAGGACATTATTGCTTAGTAATAGATGTAGAATTAACGCCTCAGGGTTAATACATGAAATCAAGTGATATAAAATGTTGTAACTGATTTTCTTACATTAATGCAGGCACATTACCCTCGAACCCAAATATAGAAGAATGACATCTAGGCATGTATCTCGGACAAGAGTCGTGGCTTTTAAGTGATAGGGACGAATACTATAATAAATGGAAAAGGATGCTGATACATTTGAGGTGAGGTTAAGTATTTTAAAGGATTAACTTAGGGAGAATGTCAATAATTCTCCTCATTTTCATAGGGATCTGTACTGACAAGCCAAAGAAATCAAATGGGGACATAGTTGGACAAATAGTTTTCCAGATAAGTATCATACCCCTTGGTAGAAACCGACAGCAACCCCATAATATGCTCCAAGGATCTGAGTCATTCTTTCGTATATATGTGCCAGAGGGAGGTAGGATAGATAGCTGTCGAGAAAAAAACATATCAAGAAAATGACAGTACGATAAGTTGCCGATTATGTGATTGAAAAACCTTGAAAGGCTGGTTGTACTTATGTAAAGAAACAGCAAATGATAAAGGACTCACATATCTGATGAGAAATATTTGGCCATTTCACTATAACCAGCAGCATTTGCAATCAAGTTTCCATGAGTCAACACAACCCCCTTAAATGTGAAACAAGGAGCCAAAAAATTCCACATGTTCAGTAATATGTCATAAAACCCACAGGTGCAGCATAAAAGAAACCATACTGAAAAATTCCACACTTCTACCTTTGGTGTTCCGGTCGTTCCACTTGTGTAGCATATGGTTGCAATATTTTCTGGCTTTGGGGGGCAACAAGGCTGGATATTGCTACGGCCCTAAAGGAAAACATCTTTAACTTGACAATCACTAAAAACCCAAACACTAGAGAGAATTTGTGATCAGATAATTTGGATAAATTAATTACAGACATCCACATCATTATGTTCCTCACAAACTTATGGAATAAAATAATGCAGAAGGCACTTGATGCCAATAAGTTCAGAGTCTCATTAGTATCAGGAGAGAAGTGCTCAGCTGATGCAATCTATACCTAACAAGCACCTATAGCCCAAAACATTTTTGTCCAAAATTAAAGAGTCTACAGCATGCGATCCTTCAGGAGTGATAATTTTTAACAATTTAAAGCCAACAAATTAGCCTCTACAGCTCTTTATGCGCAAAAAAGACCCAGTCACTTCATTTCATTTTGAAGTTAAGTGTCGTTAATAGAAAATTTAACATTATAACAGAATGAGAAGGGGAAAAATCTGTGTATTATAAGAGATTGTTGCCAGGATTTTTTATCTAATAATCCAAGATGACTAAACAGTCAGCAGGACAAGCTCCTAAAAATTGCAATTGTTTTTTAAAAAACAGGATTGTTATAAAACTCCATCTTTATTCCAAAAATTTCTCAAACAATTGAGTGTTTAAGCAAAGGCACGATAAAGCCACAAATGAAGATGCATCCCACCTGACTCAGAAGTTTCAAGTATGAAATCAGCTTAACTCTCGATGTTGGCGGAAGGGTGGGCAAGTGTATATCTATTCCTCCAACTACCTATTTTTCCAGAGCAGCAAGTCTAGTGTGAGCAAAAGGGAAACATCAACAATTAGTTGCCCATCTTACAACTTCAATCTTCATACGCACCACAATAAGACGAACGGATGGAATCTCAGACAAGGAGCTCAATAACTGCGAAAACAGCAGACAAAGTTTGAGATATAATAGGTGGGTCAGAATTAGAAAATCTGAATGGATGAAATACGAAATAAGACACGCATGTTCTGTCGTATAGCTTATCAGAAAGACAGACCCAAACTTTTTTGGACCTTTTCAACCACTGTAATTTTTATGGAAGACGCAGTGCTAACACTTGTTCTAGTCCAGCTCCATCAGCAAGAGTTATCGTGCTACATGGCCATTTACAGGTCAGAAACAATGAGACTGAAACTTTCTAACAGATGAATTCCTTGGCAATAATCATAAATAATACAAGAAGAAGTTACTGTACTTTTCTATAAGTGAATGTAAAACATTGAAAATAGAGAATTGTGAATGTAAAACATTGAAAATAGAGAATTGTGAATGTAAAGCTCTGCATGGTCTACTTTTTGTCAGAAGATCATGTAATTCCTTCATTACAAGAATCAATATAAAGAGATTCCTTAACTCACTCTGTTCAGTGTTTGGGGAGCACAAAAGATAGCCTCCAAAGCTGCATGATTCACAACATACTTGACAGCATCGGGACCTTTAAAACACAAAAATTTAAACTAAGAAGAGGCTTGATGGACAGAATACAAAACAGTAATTGCATTTACACACCAAGGGTGTCATATAGAGGGACCGAGATATAAGAATATGCTGAACAAGCATGATCCACAATCAGCCACTCTGGCCTGTTAATAAAGTAGAGTCCAACACAAACTCCCTGCAACAAAGAGACCAATAATTCCATCCTTATTGTGAATACTATATGTTTAACAACTTCAAATTGACTTAAGGAGCGATTACTCAGAAAATGTTCTGCTTCTCACTTGCAGCAACCCATGATAGCGAAGTCCAGAACCTATAGCTTCTCGAGCACTCCCAGCTTCGCCATATGTCATCCATTTGTACCTTAGATTTCAAAAGAATGCAAGAAATTTTATCAGGAAAACAGTTTGAATATGAAAGCTGCAAAAGTCGCACACTCTACAACCAACTTACTCTCCTACTGTCCCATCAGCACAGACTCGAGTACCTAAGTACTTGCAATCCCGAAAAGTTTCAATGGCATGTCTGCACCCAAAAGAGAACATAAGCACGCACAGATGCAGATCCTGCTGCTTATGGATGCAATGAATTTCACAATAAAGGAAACCAAAGGAGAGATATTCTAATCACTAAAAGCTGTCTCTGAGAATGCTCTGAATCAATTAATCAGTTAAAAGAAACTATGATCAAGTAAGGAGATAGCCTGACCCGAAATTGTCATGCAAAGTTCCGATATCGGGGTGATCAGTAAATCTGCTGACAAGCTTGAAGAAGGAGCGTGCAGATCTGCCAAGAGAAGAGAGCTTATAGACACATAGCTCCAAAGTACCGCCACAATAGATAACTTCACTGTGATGAAAATAAGTACCTATAAACATTCCATTTTCCCGTACGCAGGTCCTCGGGAAGAACTACACTGTAACCCCTTTCTACACAGAAAACAGAGCAAATAACTAAATGCAGGCTGAGCGTGTACACACAATCATAATCAGACAGGTCTACTTAAAATGACTCGACCGCCTTCCTAGTAGACGACTGAGCGCAACTGGAGTAAACATTTGTGAATCGCTAATTTCGATTACAGCTTGTAGACGTTCTAGTGACACAAATTAGGCCTCTGCCAATGCTCCAACGACAGATCACCCACTGGCAACTTCAAGAAATTGTTTCTGATCAACGCACATAGGAATTGTCTCAACTTACAGTTAGAGAAACATATTCATGATCGACCTGGAAAGGACGATTTCAGAGGCAATACATAGCTTGCTCAAGCTCAAGAACACCTACATCTGCACTAAGTGATGAGGCGGTGCGATCATGAGGACCATCACTGCAGGCCCTTCGTAACTACTCTATTCGCTCAGCTGCTCTCCAGCGATCATGACTTCGCGATTCAAAAGATTCCGAAGTGATCGGAAGTGAAAAATACTCAAGTGACTTGGTCATTCCACAGAAGGAACCGACCAGAGGCCTCCCAGCTCAAAACGGAGCTCTCGATCACCAGTTTCTCTCGTCATCGCCGGAGAATCCGTCGCCGATGAACAAGTCGCGACGGAGATTCCCCATGCAGTTTCGAATCGAACTCGTAACAGAAGCGTACAAAAACAGAACGCGCGCGATAGAAACTACTATCCGCGCCTCGCGAGAGCGAGCGAGCTGAAAGTGTAGAAACGAGTGACGAAGGAAGCGAAGAAGCGCGACGAGAGAGAGAGAGCCGCGAGGTGAGCACGTCCGATCGGACAGCCTCTCTCCGACCGAAATGAATACCGTTGAGTTCGCCGGCGGCGGCGCTGGCCTGCACGCGGGAGTCGGGATCGGGACCGCCGCCGGCGCCGCCATCGGGGAGGAGGTGGCTCTGAATGGCCCGGAGACGGCGCCGAGCAGCGGGCTCCGGGAGGTTTTCCCGGGAAAGCGATGCCATGAGAGAATTCTCCGGAGAGAGGACTGATCGGAAGGTGATGATGAGGAGCTTGCTTTACGTTTCTTAGCTTTACGCCTTCTTTATGAAAGCTGAATATTCTGATTAAAAAAAAAAAAAATGAAGCTAAACAGGTTCAAATGGTGAGCTGTCCAATTTAAAATGATCGACGGATAGTTTCTAAAACTTGACTTCTTAATTTTTATTTTGCTTAATTCGTCTTTAAATTTTAATTTAATGTGCAATATTATTTAAAAAAAATTAATTTATAATATCTAAACTTTTGATATATATAATCAATTTATTCCATAAATTATATAAAAATCTTCATTCAATATTGGGCGGTTGCTTTTTTTAAAGATATTGATGGCATTCGAAGAAAAGGCATTATCCTTGCAAAGGATAATATTAAACATCTCTATGTAATTAGGGAAATAAATTGAACATGCTTCATAAGTTTAAAGATCATATTAAATAAATTAAAAATTCAGAAATGATATTATATATTGAACTAAAGTTTATGAATAATATTAAATAGATTAAATTTTTATGGAACACATTGCTATCTAATGTTGGGGAGTCATCTATGTAATTAGTGAAGATGATCGAACGAGAGACATCATGATTCTTATTTTTTTGTCAAAGAGAGAAATCATGATTGATCGATATTATATTGGTTTTACTTTAATTTATTTAGTGATTAAGTGGTTATTAATTCACGGGAAAAGGGAGGGCCGGACGGAGGAGGAGAATTGAAGATGCGGTGGCACGCTTTTTGATGGATGGATGACTCCGGTGTTTGTCCACTTGCGCAGGTAATGGGTTGAAGACATATACAAAATCCTTCTATTTGATAAGACTATGACTTCAAATCATAATTATAAATGTATATGCGAATATTTTCTTTTATTTTTAAGTAGTGCGGAATTCTTTAAATTTTAATTTCGAGCCTAAATTTAAATATAAATTAAACTCCTATCGATTTTTGAGATTATAAATATAAGCTGAAAAAAGTTATTAAACCTAGGAGTGTGCAACCGAACTGGGTATATCCGGGAATCGAATCAGCACATCCGAAAAATAGGGTCAAGAACCGGTTCCCATTAAAACTGGTCCAAAAACCGGTTCCAAGTATACACCCACTCAAGAATTGGATCAACCAGACAAATTTGGGAATCAATTTTGTAAGCCCAACCCCAAAAGTCCAAAACCTCAAAATGAACATGGTTACTGAAGGTAAGAGGCATTCTCGTGCATTTTCTTAGATACCTATGTTATAACAGTCCAACTCTATGAAGTAAAAAGATCTCAAAATCAAATCAACTAAACTTGCAATTAGGCTACGTTTGGTCATCGGGATAATAATCAGAATAGGATAGGATAAAGTAGGATATTAAATCATTTGGATAATAATGGCGGACATATCTAATCCTATCAAGTGTTTGGCGCACTTCAGGATAAGATTAAAAAATAAATATGATATTCATTTAAATAAAAAAATAAAAAAATCAATTAATTAATGGCATGGAAAAACCCTAGATCTAGGAATTGTGGCCACCTCCACAGTGGCCACCATTGAAAACGGCAAGCACCAACATCACCGTGTAACGGCGACATAAATCGGTAAATCTTAGACCATGACAAAAAGGGTGGATGGGGGAATTTTAGGTGACCACCAAAATAGTCTTTGCATTGCCTCAAATCAATCAACACTACAAGTTATCAACGATACCAAAGATTTACAGTTGCTTCATCACCATCACCATTTTCCCATCTTCCCTTAAGACGGTCAACATATTTCATAAGGATTTTAGCATTGTCAATGAAGTGGTGTAGGTGGAGCCAAAGTTCCAACCACCAATGTTTGAGGTGGCACAAGTAATGGTTCAATTAGTTCCATCGATGCCTATGAGAAAACTTATGCCCTATTCGTCTCAAAAAGCCACTCTTGGTCATTAGATTCAGTAAGTCCATGATCCAAAGGAAGGGGCACCCAATTGCTGGCGTACGAGAAGCGAAGATGGGAGAAGAAGTGGAAGAAGAGGGTTGACAATGAATCGGAGAGGCGGAGGCATCCATTTGACATAGATGCTTATGATATCTTCTCTTTTTGTTTTTTTCGGGTAAAGGAATTTTTTTTTTTAGGTAAAGATCTTCTCTTTTTGTTAAGTTCTTTCTTTCCTTAAAAAAGAAATTCTTATCCAATCCGAGCTTATCCCACCCCCTCCCTCGGATTTTTTATCTGGCATTTTATCCAGATGTATCCGGGTTTGTCCGATCCGGTGGACATTCCCAAACATCGAATAGAATAACAAATTATCCCATCCGGACTCAAATCCGGACTACCAAACGCAACCTAACAATTCGCATTTTTTATTGTTTTCTTTGTTTATTACCCTTATTGCCAAAACGAGGAAGTTGCAAACATCATTAAAGGCCATCAATTGGAGATTATAACTCTTGCTACTTTATCATCATTAGCCTTGTGGATCCTAATTTTTCGTTTAGTCAAAAAGTTCATGTACTTATTGATTACGAGTGCTTAATATTTCAATACAAATTAAGAGGATTATATTGTTTTCTCAGATATTGATGTAAAATTCGAAACCATATAGAATATCGGGCGAGTGCAAAATAAGTTCGAGTGGAAAGAGGATTGACCCTAAAATTGGATCGGACAAATAAGGTTGTTCAAGTACAGGGTCTAATGTAAACAGAGTCAAGTAAAGGATCTAAAAAAATGGAACCGATTATAATAGGATTCGGTACAGAATCCAGGTCCAAAACCTACTTACTCTTGACCTGATCACCCCTAACTGAACCTGGATACTCAAAATCAAGTATGTTAATTCTCTTTGATTAAACGTGAATGGAAAATTACGAGAAAAATCTTTTATACATCAATTACACAGCTTAATGCGATCGTACGACCAATAAGTGGACTTTGATTAAACGAGGTAAAGATCCACCCGAACAAAAACCTCTTCCCTTGGAAAAATGATTAAAAATTCGGCAAGTAAATTTTTGCAATGGATGGAAGTCTGCCCTATACGGAGCAATTATTCGGGTTGTCATGTCACAAACCAGCTTATTCTCTGCCCACGTAAGTGGAGATTTTTTTTTTTTTTTTTGAACAACACGTAAGTGGATATTAAACCGACAAAAAAAGATGCCATATTTGCTCTTAGTCAAAAGGTTGGGAAAGATGCATATCTTTTAGCCCTAATACCCAAAAAAAAGAAAAACCCAACTTTATGTTCGGTTTTAAGTTCACCTTATTTTATTTTTTTTGTCTAGTAAACAAAAAAACAGTTTCATGTCTAGTTCCAGTTTACCCAACCCTTTTTTTTTTCATAAAAAAACTACAAAATTTTAGGGAAATCTCAAATATGCCTTATGCCTAAGAGATAGAAAACTCCCTAGTACATGTTGTTCAAGCGCCCTGAGCCGACTTTTTTTAGCACAGCTCTTCTACTGCAAGAGACAGAAAATTCTCAAGTATAAGAGATTGAAAACCAAGTGCAAAATCGAATATCCCGAACAAGGTGAGAAGGAGACTCTTCAGAGTAAGAGCAATTGTAGAAAACCACCTGCAATTACTCTTGTTTTCACTCAAATTTCATAACCAATAAGATATCGTTTGGGCTAATTTGGAATTCATCTCTAAAAAGTGTCTTCTTAGATTCGAAATTCGACGGAAAACTAGAGCAATGACGTATAAATGTCACGTAGAATCACTAATGATAATTTTGGATGAAGAGTTAATGACGACATAAATGGAACTCAAGCAAAAACTATAATTTTCATAAAACCAAAAAAAAAAAAAAAAAAAAAGAGTTAAGGATAGGATTAGGATTATGCCTAGTTTATTTATGAGAAAAAAAATTAAGGTGGAATTAGGAATGGAGTTAAAGTTTAGGGTTTTTTGAGAAATTAGGCTGGAAGTTATGCTGCCATCACGTACTTGTAATAAATATTAAAAGTATGTCCAAATTGCCAACAACGTCGTTGTAGTATAGTGGTGAGTATTCCCGCCTGTCACGCGGGTGACCCGGGTTCGATCCCCGGCAACGGCGAATTTCATTTTTTTTTTGCCCCATTTTTGAATATTTTTTGTTCTCCCGAACTGCGCCGAAACGACGGCGCGCGACGTTGTAATCCAATTATTGCAACCTGTCCTACTCTCTGAAACCGCAACCCCCACCTTCCAAAAACCTTGTCCTTCACTGTGCTCGGGGGCGGGCCGGGATCTAGGCGCCTCGCACTCAATCCGCACCGTCCATGTATCGCCCGGGACCCACGCGCTCGATCCGCACCGTCCATCCATCCCTCGTGACCCACGCGCAGTTGGAGCTGCATGGTCCCGGGACCAGGAAGGAAACCCCCACGAGCCCCACGCGGGGAGAGGAAGATTAGATAACGACAAGGGGACAGAGGAATCGGAGCAGACTCACTTGCTCAAGCAAAGCCGGAAGAGTTGCGAGCTGGTCTTCCTCATCGTCGGCGGTTGTTCCCTCGCCGCTCGTGGGACGATTTTTCCGGCCGGCCTGAACCGGAGGTCCCGCGGAGAGAAATGGAGGCCGCGGGGCGCCGGTGATCGCCGCGATCGGGAAGACGAAGCTCGACTCCGGATGGCTCGCGGCGAGATCGACGGAGGTGGAGCTCACCGGGGCTCAGCTCACCACGACGCATCCCCCGACCGGAGCCGATCCTCCGTGGATGGAGGCCGTCGTCCCCGGGACGTAAGTCGTTCGAGTTTTTTTTTTTTTTTTTTTTGTCTCGCGTGCTGTTTCGCTTCCTGCGCTGCAGCGACTGCATTCGCCTGAATTCGAGCCGGGAACTTCTTTTGGGCGGTGCGGATGTGGACATTGATCGCCGGGGGGAGAAAGTGATCGAGAGAGAGAGAGAGCTGATCGTGCATTGCTTTGAACCTGACACTGGTGTGATTTTGTGGAAAGCTAAGTCTGGTCTCGATGTGAAATGACTTGAGTAGCTGATGAAATGTCGATCTTTTTAGAGGCGGTTCCTCCGGTCCCAAAAAAAAAAAATGTCGATCTTTTTAGCGCATAAAAGATGGACTTCAGATGACCCTGCAGATCTTGATAGTTTTGAATGGCATATTAAGTCTAGTCGTGATTTCGGATGAATATGATGTAAAGAGTCTGGTCGGAGGGTCACAAGTGTTGGAATTTGAAATTAAGTGCATCTCAATTAAAAAGCAGAAGCAATGAGATTCCCCGGTTATGAATCATCGAATGGATCAGGGTATGAATGTAAGTGGGGTCTGGTGAATTACATAGTCCAGTTAGAGTTTCGAGGCAAAAGCGTCAATGAAGCTGTTCAGAGAGAATATAGAACTTTCTTAGTTTTGGAAGATGCTCTGATATCGGTGTTCTGTCCTAAATTAAGGTTGATTACCTCATGTTGGTCTATGTTCTTATTCAAGTATCTGAAATGTGGTTTACACCTCACTGACTGAAGAGTGCTAGCATGTCCTGGTCAGAGTATGAGTTCCTTTTTTACTCTCTAAGATATTTGCCTCGATTGCTAACGGTGATATAACTTGCAGTGTTTTAGCAACCCTGGTAAAGAACAAGGCAGTTCCAGATCCTTTTTATGGGTTAAATAATGAGTCCATTATAGATATTGCTGATTCTGGAAGGGAACACTACACATTTTGGTTTTTTATGACTTTCCAATGCAAGCTGGTAAGTTGCACTCTTGCTAGAAGAATCAAGACATGCTTTTTGAAATTGTCAATTTTTAAATGATAACATATTTGACATAAATAATTTCAAAATGCATGTTTTGCTGGTTTTTAAAGGCCTTCGATAAAAGTTGTCTGGTGCTAGGCACCATTTTCATGTCTTTAAGATCAGCTCTTCTTTCTCTTAAACATCATTGAATAATGACAATAGGTACTGTATTTTCTTACTTACCTCAAAATGGAATTAATCTGGTTACCATTGTTCACATTGTTGTCTCGTTTTTCTCCTTTTCAAAATGATATTCTGCTTGTTATTGAGTGTTCATCATTTCTTTGTTTTCGTTACTTTTGCTGGAGCTAGTGCTTTATATTATTTCAAATTTTCACAGCCTGAAGCGCAACACCTCGATCTGAATTTTCGAGCAATTAACTACTCTGCTGAAGTATACTTAAATGGGAACAAAAAGGTTCTTCCAAAAGGAATGTTCAGAAGACATCAACTTGATGTAACTGACATTCTCCATCCTAATGGACAAAACATGCTAGCAGTTCTTGTTCACCCCCCAGATCACCCTGGCAAAATACCTCCAGAGGGAGGACAAGGTGGGGACCATGAGGTATGTACCTTCTCCTGCATAACTTGTCTTCCTCTGCATCTAATAGCAGTTTGGAAGGACATACTAATATTGTCTGAGCCTAGTTGTATTAGTAGTGTGATTCCTATCAAAACTGCAGAACATTCATATAGTATCTTTATCTCATTAGATCGGAAAGGATGTCGCAACGCAATATGTTCAGGGTTGGGACTGGATGGCTCCTATAAGGTAATCAACTCCTCATTGGAGAAATAATGCATCGTAAGTTCTGCTTTTTATGACAAAGCAGTGTTGCTATCTTCTGGTAATTTAGTGTCTATTTTAAAGCTTCCGACATCGAAAGCAGAGTGTGAACAGCTACATTCTCCATATATTGCCTAGTTGTAATTCATACATGTGCCTCTTTAGTTTCCACATGAGTTAGTCCTTCAGAGACTGACTTTTTGTGATTAATTATATTTGGAAGCACAAGCTATTTACTTTGTTAGATGGGAAAGAGCAAAAGGTTTCAAAGGATTACTCAATTAAGTAATCATAATACTAGCAGTTTGGATTATGTTAGTTGATAAGATGGAATAGTGAATGCATCTATTGATCCTAGGAGAAAGGTGGAGATAGGATGGGGACAGGACAGCTCCTGGCAAGATGTAACGTCTTGCTCCACCATAATTTTACATTAGTCATGTCAATTATGGATTTCTTTAGCTTTTTATGTTTAATGAGCAAAATCCTGACTGCCATTTGCTGATGTGGTTTTCCTATTTGGAGGAATGTGGTTGAATTTCTGTAGTTTCTCACTTATCTAATTACATGTTTTAAATCCATTTAAAATACATCAGTCTGCATGTTACTTTATGATTGATCAACATCTATTTTCACGTAGGGATCGTAATACTGGCATATGGGATGAAGTATCAGTTTCCGTCACTGGGGTGAGTGCACAGTCATGGTTTTTTCTTTGTATAAGTCCTGCAATTCAATGGTTTCAGTCCCTGGGGTTGATTTATATAGCTTGGTTGAACATTCTAATAAAATAGGACAATCCGCGTTGAATAACATGGGGCTCTAATGGTGATCGTGACAAAATATTGCTGCCATTTTATGACTTAAGCTTTTGTCTCTGCGTTTGGAGCAACTTTTTGTCTGGTAATTGTCTGGAACTATGAGTTAGCAAGCAAGTCACAGTTGCCTTTGAATAGTGCGGTGGGGGGTAAAACCGGGTTTTATCTGTAATACTGTTCTGCATTATAAGTTAATTCAAGATAACTGCAGTTTTTTTTTTTTTTTTTTTTTCCAATCTGATACATCATCATTGGTTCAGCCTGTAAAGTTAATTGATCCCCACTTGGTGTCGTCATTTTTCGACAACTATAAGAGAGTATACTTGCATTGTACGACTGAGTTGGAAAATAGAAGTACAAGGGTTGCTGAATGCTCTTTGAGCGTCGAAGTGACTGCAGAACTTGAGGGCAATGTCACCTCGATAGAGCATCTTCGGACTGAGCATCTGTCAATTTCGCCTGGGGCTCGGAGTCAACATACATTTATGGAGGTCAGTGCATATTGATGTATCTCAAGTGTCACAAGGAAAATGTTTTTAGAACAACTGTTCTTTCTTTGAAGAAGAAAAATCGTGCCTGATTTTACTTCTTCTACATCTTAACATCGATGAGTTTGGCCAATATTATTTACATCTAAAGAAATGTTGAAGTGGAAAATCAGATATAGGAAAAATCAAAATGATCCTAATTAATTGTTTGTTGGTATCAACCTGCAGCTGTTTTTCTATAAGCCAAATCTATGGTGGCCCAATGGCATGGGAAAGCAGTCACTTTACCATGTTGCTATCAGTGTTGAAGTGAAAGGATTTGGAGAGTCTGATTCATGGAGACATCTATTTGGATTCCGCAAAATTGAAAGCCATATTGATAGTGCAACTGGTGGAAGGTGAGGTTGTCATAATTTACGGAAAGAATTAGAAATTGAATTGTATTTTTTATTGTAAACATACTTGTGCTCTTTAGGTTGTTCAAGGTTAATGGGCAGCCCATCTTTATTCGTGGGGGTAATTGGATTTTATCAGACGGATTACTGCGACTTTCAGAGAAACGCTATGAGACCGATATCAAATTCCATGCTGATATGAATTTCAACATGATCCGCTGTTGGGGTGGTGGATTAGCAGAAAGGCCAGAATTTTACCATTATTGTGATATGTATGGTCTTCTGGTAATGTATCCTCTCTCTCTCTCTCTCTCTCTCTCTCTCTCTCTCAGGCACAGTCGTAGGAGCTTGTTTGGCATTCCTCAGTTTGTAGTTTTATTGCTTCCTGAATGAGAACATTGTTTACTATGTTGGATGATGAAGTCAATTAGAAAATGGATAAACTAAGGAAACGGAATAGTATGTGTGCCGGATGTACTGAGCCTTTTTGAAACTAATTTATTGGTTGACGTACAGAAGTTGCTGCAGAATAAATCCTCACAGTTACTTGCTTCAAGATAACATGTCAAGAGTTTGTAAATGGCCTCTATATTACTTGTATGGTTTATTGTCAAGTCTTCAGCACAACTCGGCCAACCTTCTTTTCAGATGCTTAGTATCATTTTTGTCAGTATGCTAGCAAATCAATTTGTCCTGCTATCCAATGGCTTATAAAGCTTTTGTAGGTCTGGCAAGAATTTTGGATTACTGGTGATGTTGATGGACGTGGAGATCCAGTGTCCAATCCGGATGGCCCCCTGGATCATGACCTATTTCTTCTGTGTGCAAGAGACACTGTCAAGCTTTTAAGGAATCATGCAAGTCTGGCTCTTTGGGTTGGTGGAAATGAACAAGTTCCACCAGTTGACCTCAACACGGCTCTAAAGGATTACCTTAAACTTCATCCCTATTTTGAAAAGGTGGATGAACATGACAAAATTTTAGAAGATTTGAATAACAAGGAGGAAGATCCCAGCCTCTACCTCGATGGAACACGCATCTATGTTCAAGGGTCCATGTGGGATGGGTTTGCTGATAGCAAGGGTGGCTGGACCGATGGCCCTTACGAGATCCAGTATCCGGAAAGCTTCTTTAAAGATGACTTTTACAATTATGGATTCAATCCAGAAGTGGGTTCTGTGGGTATGCCTGTTGCGGCTACCATCAGAGCAACAATGCCTCCGCAAGGATGGAAAATTCCTATCTTCAGGAAACTTCCAAATGGTTACACTGAAGAAGTTCCAAATCCTATATGGCAATACCATAAATACATACCATACTCAAAACCAGACAAGGTTCATGATCAAATCGAAGTCTATGGTACCCCCACAGATCTTGATGACTTCTGTTTGAAGGTAAGACTCAATGAAGGGTGTTGCCATTAGTTTGTTTCATCTATTCAATCAGTGATTACATATTATTTTTTTGACTCATCAGGCTCAGCTCGTAAACTACGTACAGTATAGAGCTTTATTGGAAGGCTGGACTTCTCATATGTGGAGAAAATTTACGGGGGTTCTCATATGGAAGACGCAGAATCCTTGGACTGGGCTTAGAGGTCAATTTTATGATCACCTACTTGATCAGACGGCAGGGTTCTATGGCTGCCGTTCAGCTGCAGAGCCAATCCATGTTCAACTTAATCTAGCCACCTATTCTATTGAGGTACATATTGCTATAGAAAGCCAGTGAGAGTCAGCCCGTTATTATTCTTTCAATAGATTCGATGCACATCTTTGTTGGGGAGCAACAATATTAAGTTATGCAGTCACATTCTTCAGTATAGCCTGAATATGAACTCATAATTTTTTCCTGTGAAATAGAACTTGATTATAGCCTTTTCTGGTCTGCTTCCACAGGTTGTTAATACAACATCAGATGAGCTCTCTGGCATAGCAATAGAAGCATCGGTATGGGATTTGGAGGGAGCATGTCCATACTACAAGGTTTTTGACAAACTTTCAGTGCCACCCAAAAAGACTGTTTCCATTGTGGAGATGAACTATCCCAAGTCACAAAGTCCGAAGCCTGTCTACTTCCTTCTTCTTAAACTCTACCATATGTCTGATTCTGGTATCATATCTAGGAACTTCTACTGGTTACATGTGTCTGGTGGTAACTACAAGCTTTTGGAAGCATACAGGAAGAAGAAAGTACCTCTCAGGATCACATCTAAGGCTTATGTCAGAGGTTCCACATACGAAATTGACATGCATGTGCAAAACACTGCTAGAAGGCCGAACTCTCAAAATTTAACGTACCGGAATATTTTCAGTAGAAGGCATCGTGTGGGAGACATTGACTTGGCCTCTTTGAGTTCTGACCAAGCTGCTAAGGAGGTAAAACGTCAATCTGGTTTACTACAGGGAGCGGCCGAGTGCTTTTCTGGTTTACTTCAGGGAGTGGCCAAGTGCTTTTCGAAGGGAGCTAATAGTCCAAGCGTTGCCATTATAAATGGGACCGACGTTGGAGTTGCTTTCTTCCTTCATTTCTCTGTTCATGGTATGAAGACAGACCGCAAGGAAGGAGAGGACACGAGAATCCTTCCTGTTCATTACTCGGATAATTACTTCTCTTTAGTACCAGGTGAAATTATGACCATCAAAATCTCTTTCGAAGTTCCACCAGGTGTTACTCCTCGAGTCACGCTCAATGGCTGGAATTACCATGGTGGGCATACAGTCTACTGAGGTGAGAAATGGTCATAGTCCTGTCTGTTCTTACCATTCTATGGAGGGAACGTGCTTTTCAGATTGATGTCTCCGCCCTTAAGTCCTTGTCCAGGCTGTGTTAAATTCACGCATCAGTTTCCTTGGTTAAATCTTCATCAGCAGTTTCTCACCGTCCGACTGGAAATTAAGCAGCATCACCGGAAGAGTCCAGTATTTTCGCCTCTTCACACTCTCGGAGTTTCTTGGGGAATGCTGCGGGATGCTCCAACCACATCGATCAGTCTTGCCTTGAATCGTTGACAATGTCAATTGTTGAAGCGAATGTATTTATAAACATGCGTGCTTTCTCCGTGCTATACTCATTTCGGGAATCTTTACTATCTGTATAGAGAAACAGATAAAGAAACGTGAGAGAATAAACGGGGGGGAAACAATCTTTCCTCTTATCTTTATTCCTGGATGTTTCCCCACTTCTTGGAATTGACAAGTGGATAAATATATATCCTTCCCCCTCTCAAAAGGCCTGAAGATACAGGTCCGTTCCCCTGATGTAATTTTTGCATGGTGCCATCCTGATGTTCATCTGAATGAACCTGTCGATGGCCCACTCCAAACCGGGATGTGTCGGGAGAGGGATTCTACAGTGCACTATTGATCAGCAAAAATGGAATTTGATTGAGAATTCTAAATCCATTCATTTCAATTCATACTAGTGCCTACCCGATCATCCTTCCGTTGGAAAAGGTTGGGGCTTGATCAGGACTAATTAGTAAAAGGTCTAGAGCCGGAAGTGATCTTAGAAACCGATCGGGAAAAAGTAGCTTGTTCATGACTTCCGACCACAAGCGCCGTGACTTCATGAAGCGGCCCTATTCCTTAAGAATTAACTAGGAAAATCTGATGGCCAAAATTAATCTCAACAAAAAAACATTTAGCAGTCATATGCCCTGATGTCCTCTGAATGTTTAGAAGTATAGCTTTTCTATGGTTAGTTCCGCTTTCTCGCCCCTGCTTCTGAGAAATGCATACCAGCATATCCAAAAGTCTGCTTAATGTTTCCTCGCATCCCTTGTGCAAATGCCAATATTCAGAGGCTAGCCGGCATATGCACATTTGGTTTTTTTTTTATGTCAATTAAGAAACTCATTTGGTGAGTGTTGGAAAAAAAAGAAACAAAAGAGGAAAATGGTCATTTGTTGAGTAAGACTACGGTCGGTCTCTTGCTCGAATCAAAAGGGACGGAAAGGCATCACTAAACAAAATTAAAGCGAGTCAAAATTAAGCTTCCTATGGAATGTTCGAAAAATGAGAAGTGACATATATGCGATTAGTCGAATTATTATGCTCTTTTTTAAAATTGAATTAAGTAGTTTGTAAAATTCTAAATGTAACCCATCCACGCATGGCTGCGCTGATTGAGTCGTGCCCCTCTCCATCACTGCGGACCGAATGGTCATGGGTTCGAAACCCCCAGAGCGGTTTCATAACTTAAGTGGGAGTTCCAATGGTGGATTACTGGCCAGCCTCCCCGAGGTATCTACCAGTGCTATGATCCCATAAGGTAAGCCAAGTCTGGATTCTCGGTATCAAAAAAAAAAAAAACTCTAAATATATATAAGTCTGATATGTCAATTTGCGGAGATAAAAAAAGATGAGCTTTAATAATCTGATTACCGCCTCTCGGCAGAAATGCGCCCAAGGAGGTCATAAGTTCTGTAGTCTACAGTAGCCGTCTGACAAGCTCGTAGACTTTCCAAAGAAAGCAAACTTGATCTTCTCTGTGGCATCACCATCGTCTGTGTTCCTGCGACTTTGGTTTCATGGATGAAATCGAAGTGGGTCTTCCGGAGACTGAGCTCCCACCTCTCTCCTCGGACTTCCCTCCCTCCTCCGCTCAAAGCTCAGAACTTTCGAGGCGCCCCGTCACAAGCTTCTGCTCTCGTGCTCGACCACGTGCGCGTGAGCCACCTTCTGTCCACTTGCGGCAGAGAGGGGCGTTTCCATCTGGGTTCTTCTCTTCACGCCTCCATTATCAAGAACCCGGAGCTCCACGACCTGGGAAATGAGGACCTCTTCGGAAATGGTCTTGTCGTTTGGAACTCTCTCCTCTCGATGTACGCCAAGTGCGGAGACATGCGGGATGTCGCTAAGCTATTTGATGAAATGCCTGTGAAAGACACTATTTCCCGAAACACCTTGTTATCTGGGTTCTTGAGGAACGGGGAGTTTGAGATGGGTTTTGGGATGTTCAAAAGAATCTGGGAAGGGGGTGTTCGAGGTGTGGATAAAGCCACGGTAACGACGATTCTGTCTGGTTGTGATAGCCGTGAGCTTTCTCATGTAGTTGAGTTGATGCATGGCATAGTCTTCAGGGGTGGATTTGAAAGGGAAATTCCGATTGGGAATGCTCTGATCACGTCCTATTTCAAATGTGGTGGCAATGGTTGGGGAATGCAGGTTTTTAATGAAATGTTCAAGAGGAATGTAATTAGTTGGACGGCTGTTATCTCTGGCCTTCAACAGAATGGGTTTTATGAGGATAGTTTAAAATTTTTTATGAGCATGCGTAGTGGATCACTCAATCCGAATACTCTCACATACTTAAGCTCCATAATGGCGTGTTCAGGTCTACAAGCAATAAACTTGGGGCGCCAGTTGCATAGCATTGCATGGAAATTGGGTATTCAGTCAGATTTATTGGTAGAGAGTGCACTGATGGATATGTATGCAAAATGTGGAAGTCTGGAAGATGCATTGGATTTATTCGAGTCTGCAGAGACTATAGATGAGGTTTCTATGACTGTAATTCTTCTAGGTTTTGCAAAAAATGGGTTTGAAGAAGAAGCTATACAGGTATTTCTGAAAATGGTAAAAGCAGGGTTGGAGATTGATTCTAATGTGGTTTCTGCTGTTCTTGGAGTTTTTGGTGGTGATACTTCTCTAGGTTTAGGTAAACAAATTCACTCTTTGATTATCAAAAGAAACTTGTTTCATATTCCTTTTGTTGGCAATGGGTTAATCAACATGTATGCGAAGTGTGGAGATACTGTGGAGTCAATCAAAGTGTTTAATCAGATGCCTTCCAGAAATTTGATCTCATGGAATTCCATGGTTAATGCTTTTGCATGTCACGGAGATGGCTATGGAGCTTAAGGTTGTATGAAGAAATGAATATGGAAGTTGTAAAGCTGACAGACATTACACTTCACTCTTTGCTTCATGCTTGTAGCCATATGGGCTTAGTCAAGAAGGGAATGGAGTTTTTTGATTCAGTGGAAAGGGATTATGGAATTAATCCAAGGACAGAGCACTACGCTCGTGTTGTTTACGTGTTAGGATGGGCTGGTCGCCTTACGGAAAGAATTAGAAATTGAATTGTATTTTTTATAGTAAATGTACTCGTGCTATTTAGGTTGTTCAAGGTTAATGGGCAGCCCATCGTTATTCGTGGGGGTAATTGGATTTTATCAGAAGGATTACTGTGACTTTCAGAGAAACCCTACAGGACTGATATCAAATTCCATGCCGATATAAATTTCAACATGATCTTCTGTTGGGGTGGTGGATTAGCAGTCTTCTGGTGATATATCCCCCCTTCTCTTCCCCCCCTTCTACTCTATCTATGCATTGAGATGGCGCTTGTTTGGCATTCCTCAGCTTGTAGTTTTATTGCTTCCTTGATGAGACCATTGTTTACTATGTCAGATGAAGTCAGGTAGAAAATGGATAAACCAAGGAAACAGAATAATATGTGTGCTGGAGGTATGTATTGGTTGATGTACAGAAGTTGCTGCAGAATAAATCCTTGTGGTCACCTGCTTCCTGATGACATATTAAGAGTTCGTATATGACCTCCATATTACTTGGATGGTTTATTGTCAAGTCTTCAACGCACCTCAGCCAACCTTCTTTTCAGATGCTTAGTATCATTTTTGTCGGTATGTTAGCAAATCAATTTATCCTGCTATCCAATTACTTATAAAGCTTTTGTAGGTCTGGCAAAAATTTTGGATTACTGGTGATGTTGATGGACATGGAATCCCAGTATCCAATCCGGATGGCCCCCTGGATCATGACCTATATCTTCTGTGTGCAAGAGACACACTGTCAAGCTTTTAAGGAATCGTGCAAGTCTGGCTCTTTGGGTAGGTGGAAACGAACAAGTTCCACCAGATGACCTCAACACAGCTCTAAAGAATTACCTCAAACTCCATCCCTATTCTGAAAAGGTGGATCAATATGACAATTTTAGAAGATTTGAATAACGAGGAGAAAGATCCCAGTCTCTACCTCGATGGAACACGCATCTATGTTCAAGGGTCCATATGGAATGGGTTTGCTAATAGCAAGGGCGGCTGGACTGATGGCCTTACGAGATCCAGTATCCTGAAAGCTTCTTTAAGGATGACTTTTACAATTATGGATTCAATCCAGAAGTGGGTTCTGTGGGTATGCCTGTTGCAGCATCAGAGCAATAATGCCTCCGGAAAGATGGCAAATTCCGATCTTCAAAAAACTTTCAAATGTTTACACTGAAGAAGTTGCCAATCCTATATGGCAATACCATAAGTACATACCATACTCAAAACCAGACAAGGTTCATGATCAAATTGAACTCTATGGTACCCCCAAGGATCTTGATGACTTTTGTTTGAAGGTAAGACTCAATGAAGGGTGTTGCCATTAGTTTGTTTCTTCTATTCAATCAGTGAGTACATATTATTTTTTTGACTCACGGACTGGCCTTAGAGGTCAATTTTATGATCACCAACTCGATCAGACGGCGGGGTTCTACGGCTGCTGTTCAGCTGGAGAGCCAATCCATGTTCAACTCAATCTAGCCACCTATTCTATTGAGGTACGTCTTGCTATAGAAAGCCACTGAGAGCTTAGACTGTTATTATTCTTTCAATAGACTTGATGTACATCTTTGTTGAGGAGCAACAATATTAAGTTATGCAGTCACTCATTCTTCAGTATAGCCTGAATATGAACTCGTAATTTTTCCTGTGAAATTGAACTTGATAAATAGCCTTTTCTGGTCTGCTTCTACAGGTTGTTTAATACCACATCAGATGAGCTCTCTGGCATAGCGATAGAAGCACCGGTGTGGGATTTGGAGGGAAAATGTCCATATTACAAGGTTTTTGACAAACTTTCAGTGCCACCTAAAAAGGAGGTTTCCATTGTTGAAATGAAATATCCCAAGTCGCAAAGTCTGAAGCCTGTCTACTTCTTCCTTAAACTCTACCATATGTCCAATTTTGGTATCATGTCTAGGAACTTTCACTGGTTACATGTGTCTGGTGGTAACTACAAGCTGTTGGAAGCATACAGGAAGAAGAAAGTACCTCTCAGGATCACTTCTAGGGCTTGTGTCAGGTTCCACATATGAAAATTGACATGCATGTGCAGAACACATCTAAAAGCCAGACTCGCAAAATTTAACGTGCCGGAATATTTTTAGTACGAGGCATGGTGGGGACACATTGACTTGGCCTCTTTGGATTCTGACCAAGCTGCTGAGGAGGTAAAATGTCATTCTGGTTTACTTCAGAGAGCAGGCAAATGCTATTCGAAGGAAGTTAATAGTCCCAGCGTCGCCATTATGAATGGGACCGATGTTGGAGTTGCTTTCTTCCTTCACTTCTCTGTTCATGCTATGAAGGCAGACCACAAGGAAGGAGAAGACATGAGAATCCTTCTTGTTCATGTCTCTGCCCTTACATCCTCATCCTGGCTGCATTTATTTTGCGCATCAGTTTCTTTTGTTAAATCTTCATCAGCAGTTTCTCACCGTCCGGCTGGAAATAAGGCGGCATCACTGGGAGGGAGTCCAGCATTTTCGCCTCTTCGCGCCTGCAAAGTATCTCGTGGGATGCCACTGGATACTCTAATCACATCAAACGGTCTTGTCTTGAATCGTTGACAGTGTCAATTGTCGAAGCAAATGTATTTATGAACATATGTGCTCTCTCCGTGCTACACTCATTTCAGGAATCTTTATTATCTGTGTAGTGATACGTGAGAGAATAAACGGGAGGAAAAAAACCTTTCCGTTCCCCTGATAAATAAATAAGTCCAAGTCGCATATTGCCATCCTGATGCTTCTCTTGATGGCCCACTTCAAAGCAGGATATGCCGAGAGAGAGATTTTAAAGGGTACTATTATCAGTAAAATGGAATTTTGATCGAGAATTCTAAATCCATCCATTTCAGTTCATACTATGGGTCTACCTGATCGTTCTTCAGCCGGAAAAAGTTGCTTGTTCATGACTTCCGACCGCGAGTGTCATGGCTTCCTGAAGCGGCCATATTCCTCAAGAATTAACGAGGAAAATCTAACGGCCAAAGAGAATATCAAGAAAAAGTTCTTGTGCTCTAATGTCCTCTGAATATTTGGAAAAGTATAGCTTTTCTATGGTTGGTTTTGCATTCCTCCCCCTGCTTCGGAGAATTGCAACAACACAAGCATACAGAAGTTTGCTTAATGTTTTCCTGCATCCCTCGTGCAAAATGCAAACATTCACAGGCTTGCTGGCATTTGCGCATTTGGTTTTTCTGTTGTCGAGTGCGAAACCCATTTGGTGAGTGTTGAAAACAGAAACAAAAAGATGGAAGATCCTCATTTGTTGAGCAAGACTATTATGGTCGATCTCTTGCTCAAATCGGAATGGGACAGAAAGGCATCGACAAACTAAATCAGAGCAAGTCAATATTAAGCTTCCTTGACTCCATCAAATTCTCAATATCGGAGGAATAATTGTCCAAATGGTTATAAACCTATTGCACCTTCGCCAATTTAGTTATAAACTTTTCAGTTTGTCAATTTAATCATAAACTTTTTCACTTCTTACCAATTAAGTCTATCTAGTTAATTTTGGTTAGAAATTATTGACGTGGCACTTTTTAAATAATATTTTAATACTATTTTATTTTTAATGATTTTTTTTCTTCTTTTTTTTTTTTTTTTGGGGGGTTTTGGATCTGGCTGGCAAGGGTTGCCAACCATCCCTCGTTGGCCATAGGGGAGGGCCGGCCAACCCTCACCTAGTGAGGGCGTCATGGCTCTCACCCATAAATGGCAAGGGTAATGACACCCTTGCCAAATCTGGCAAGGTGAGGGCGGCGACTTCACCTGTGGCCAGTGAGGGTTGGCTAGCAATCCTTGCTAGCCATATCTGAAACCCAAAAAAAAAAAAAAAAAAAAAAAACCCAAAAAGAAGAAAAAAATCATAAAAAAATATTATTAAAAAATGCCTTGTCAAGACCACCATTTGTCCACGCGTTAGTAATTTCCAATCAAAATTGGTCGGATAGACTCGGTTAGCAATAAGTGAAAATGTTTAGGACTAAATTAGGAAAATTAAAAGGTTTAGAACTGAATTTATAAAAGTATAATAGATTTGAGACTTTTTCGACAATTTTTCCCTAATATCGGATCACGTCATCCGACAACTAAAAATTATTCAAGCCAAATCTTTTGCATTCATCAACACCTTCACATATTGTATTTATGAAATGGATCTTCAGCGTTATCCTCCACGCTATCTAACCCGACACGAGCTCAATATCCAATTGATTGAATTATGCTCTTATTTTTCATTGAATTAAGTAGTTTGTGAAATATTAAAGGTATATAAGTCAATTTGTCAGTTTGCCGAGATAAAAAAAAGATGGTTCTTCAGTGTTATCCTTCAAGCTGTCTAACCCGACATGTGCTAAATGTCCAATCAACTGAATTATGCTCTTATTTTTCGTTGAATTAAGTAGTTTGTGAAATTATCAAGGTATATAAGCCAATTTGTCAATTTGCCGAGATTATTATTATTATTTTTAAAACGATGAGCTATAATTAGGGGTGAGCATCGGTCTAGGATCAACCCTAGACCGGTCCAACCCTGCCGATCTTGATCCAATTCCCAGGAAAATCGGGTCGGTCCTTGCTCCTAGGATTCCTGGATAAGCACCGTGCGGGTTGGTCTTCAATCCTCGAGAGTTTAGGGTCGGTCCAACCCGGACCAACCCTGATTCTTTAAATATTATATATCTAATATATTATTTATAATTTTTTTATATAAAGAAAACCCTAAAATAAACGGCGTCAACAGCATTAAATAGCTCATCAGTGAAGAGTTCGAGTAATTTTATACTATTTTTTAATAACTTAGATCTTTTAATGTCTTTTACGGTGTCAACTGCCATAATTTACAAAATGAGGAAAATGTTTTTGTGAGGAGTCCTCACGGCGTTCAAAAGGATATAAATAACTCTTTACGGCATCCTCCTCTAGTACTTGTTCTCTTCTGTTTTATTTGTCCCCTTAGTCTTTAATTTGCCAAAATCGAAATAAACAATTTCTCTGCTCACCTCACTTGCTTTGGGTCACTCGTGCCACTCGACGCTCGACACTCACCTCACTCGACATTCGTCGCTTACCTCTCTTAGCTAACCTCGCTCGTCACTGAACCCATAAGGTCGGTCCGATCCTTGCTCACCTTTTTAAGGAGTACAAAAAATGAAACAAAAAATTATCGATTGATCCCGGGTTGACCCTGGAACTGGACCAAACCCATTGGGTTGGTCCAGTCTTCGGTTGCCTTTTCAGAGAGTACAAAAAAATGAAATAAATAAATTATCGGTTGATCCCAAGTTAACTCTGGAAGTAAACCGAATCCATTGGGTCGGTCCGGTCTTCGATCTCAAGCTCAATAGGTCGGTCTTCGATTCCAAAAATTGAGGACCAGTGCAAATTAATCCTAGGGTTAGGGGTGCGCCGGCCCAACCTAGAGAATGCTCACCCTAGCTGTAATCCTTACTATAGTCTATAGTAGCCGTTGGAGAATCTTCTGTGTGGAATTACCAACGCTGTGTTGCTGCGAACTTTGGTTTCATGGATGAAATCGAAATGGGTCTTCCGGAGAGTGAGCTCCCACCTCTCCCCTCGGACTCCTCTCCCTCCTCCGCTCAAAGCTCAGACCTTTCAAGGCGCTCCGTCGCCGGCTTCTGCTATTGTGCTCGACCACGTACGCGTGAGCCACCTTCTGTCCACTTGCGGCAAAGAGGGTCGTCTCCATCTAGGCTCTTCTCTTCACGCGTCCATCGTCAAGAACCCTGAGCTCCACGACCTTGGAAATGAGGACCTCTTCGGAAATGGTCTCGTCGTCTGGAACTCTCTCCTCTCGATGCACGCTAAGTGCGGCGGCATGCGGGATGTCGTTAAGCTGTTCGATGAAATGCCTGTTAAAGACACTATATCCTGGAACACTCTGTTATCTGGGTTCTTGAGAAATGGGGAGTTCGAGATGGGTTTTGGGACGTTCAAGAGAATGTGGGAAGGGGGTGTTCGAGGTGTTGATAAAGCCACGGTAACGACGATTCTGTCTGGTTGTGATAGCCGTGAGCTTTCTCATGTGGTTGAGTTGATGCATGGCATAGTCTTCAGGGGTGGATTTGAAAGGGAAATTACAATTGGGAATGCTCTGATCACATCGTATTTCAAATGTGGTGGCATCGATTGGGGAATGCAGGTGTTTAATGAAATGTTCGAGAGGAATGTAATTAGTTGGACAGCTGTTATCTCTGGCCTTCAACAGATTGAGTTTTATGAGGATAGTTTAAAGTTATTTATGAGAATGTGTAGCGGAATGAGTATGTGTAGCGGATCACCCAATCCAAATACTCTCACATACTTGAGTGCCATCATGGCGTGTTCAGGTCTACAAGCAATAAACATGGGGCGCCAGTTGCATAGCATTGCATGGAAATTGGGTATTCAGTCAGATTTATTGGTGGAGAGTGCGTTGATGGATATGTACGCAAAATGTGGAAGTCTAGAAGATGCATTGGATATATTCGAGTCTGCAGAGACTATAGATGAGGTTTCTATGACTGTAATTCTTGTAGGTTTTGCACAAAATGGGTTTGAAGAAGAAGCTATACAAGTATTTCTGAAAATGGTAAAGGCAGGGTTGGAGATTGATTCTAATGTGGTTTCTGCTGTTCTTGGGGTTTTTGGTGCTGATACTTCTCTAGGCTTAGGTAAACAAATTCACTCTTTAATTATCAAAAGAAGCTTTTTTCATATTCCCTTCGTCAGCAATGGGTTAATAAACATGTATGCGAAGTGTGGAGATATCATGGAGTCAATCAAAGTGTTTAGTCAGATGCCTTCAAGAAATTTGATCTCATGGAATTCCATGATTAACGCTTTTGCATGTCATGGAGATGGCTATGGAGCTCTACGGTTGTTTGAAGAAATGAAATTAGAAGGTGTAAAGCCAACAGACGTTACATTTCTCTCTTTGCTTCACACTTGTAGCCATATTGGCTTAGTCGAGAAGGGAATGGAGTTTTTAGATTCAATGGAAAGGGATTATGGAATTAGTCCAAGGGCAGAGCACTATGCTTGTGTTGTAGACATGTTGGGACGGACTGGTCGCCTTGCTGAAGCGAAGAGTTTCATAGAGGGAATGCCCGCAGAATCTGGTGTTCTAGGTTGGCAAGCCTTGCTTGGCGCTTGTGGCATGCACAATGATTCTGAGATAGGAAGGTATGCTGCCGAACAGCTGATTTCTGGTGCACCCGAGACCGCTGCGCCATACATTTCGCTGGCCAATATATATTCTGCCGAAGGTAATTGGAAAGAGAGAGCAAGGACTATGAAAAGAATGAAAGAGGCTGGGGTGGCTAAAGAAACGGGCATTAGTTCGATTGAGATTGAGAAGAAAGTCCATAGCTTTGTTGTCCGGGACAGGATGCATCCGCAAAGTGAAATCATTTATGAAGTTTTAAAGGAGCTGTTTCTTTTAATGACAGATGAAGGATATATGCCTGATAAGAGATTCATTCTCTATTACTTGAATGCAGATTAGAGCAGAAACAAGTGTAGTTACTGACCATTTGGATTCAGTCTTGTGATGAAGAGAAAATAGGACTAGAATGTTAAGTTAGGTGGTTAGAAAGATATGCTGACTGGAAGAAAGTATGTCAGAAGTTATCATAATTTCTCGTGGAAGCATGACTTCGAGGTGATTCACTTGATGAACACCATAACCTGAGACTATTTATGACAGACAGCGAATGAAGTGGAAACATTTTTCAGGTCTTATTATAATGTCTGCTGGGGTAGCTTTTATGTTAATACATTTGAACGTTTGAAAGCCCATCTTATACATGTGGATGGATAAAATCGTCGAATGAGAGTGAGTTTTTGATTCTGCAAATTGATCATTTCCACCATGTTTGATCTGCTGTAACACTCGTATCACGAAGTGGATAGAGATCCACCAAGGGCACTCTTTCTTGATCGTGAAGAGGGGTTGAATCCATCTGACGCAATTTCAGGGGTTGTTTTGAAGAATTTCTCAATCTCGTAGGTGAATTTACTGAGATACTGCTAGCCCTAGAACAATCAGCTGCAGTGATGACAGTGATGGGGCTTTGATTCAGAAGAACTGATGCATGGCTGTGCCAGGCATGAAAAATCAGGTTTAAGGTGTCGGGTAATTCAGATACCAGGAAGTAGAAACACATCGGGACTTTTCCATTTCGTGCTCATAGGTGGCTTGGATAAATCTGTGAAAAATCTCATCAAATCAGATTCGGTGTATTAAAAGAAAATGGGACATAATGCCAGAGGATTTCACAGTGGATTCTCGATTCATTAATTTTGCGATTCTGGAGGTCTAATGATCATTGGAATCTGGATCACTTCCTGCTTGAGAGATCACTCTTTTCAAGGGTTAAGCCGCCTCAACTAAGTTGAGGCAATGTGCAGGTTCCTTCTGATGATTCTGCAATTCGGAGACTGTTTTGGAGGAGATTTTGTAAATAGGAGACTGCTGAGAATGACATACTTTGATGGAGATACACATTTTGTCTGTGGCCAGTGCAATTCATGGGTTGAAACGGAGGGGATCGTTGATGTAATTTAGGCCTTTCGAAGCTTAGAAGGATTCCTGCTTTTTTAGTTTGAGGGTCTTTGCAACATGTTAAAGAAGCCAAATCACCATGGCGATCAAGCTATAACAAGTCACGTCTTCAAATACGTGCCATATATGTTCTAAGATACACACTCAACATGTATTCATTAAGCTGCCCATCCCCACTGAACTCAAGTGAGGAAAGAGCCTTTTAGAAACCAAAAAAGGAAGGAAAAAAAAGAAAAATAAAGCATGACATTTCCTTTCTAAACATCATGTCTAAAATGCTATGTGTATCCAAGACTCCAGTCACGTCCTGTCACTGAAAGAAACATTCAGCGACAGATTTCTGTACGTCTCTCTAAAGTACATAATTTGCGAGCTTCTTCTACAGCTGCCGACCCTCCACTTTAGAGCATTACCCGAGTCTGACCAGAACACGAATGCTTGGTGCTCTCTGAAACGGTTGCTATTGCATGATATCGATAAGAACCTTATACTGGAACTCAATCCTCTACGAGCTGGAGCAAGAGCAGAAATCAAAACCATCAACCGCACAAAACCTGTGTAGAGGCTACTTATTTGCCGGGTGATGCAAACCTCGTCCGCTCCCTTTGTCGAGTAATAGATCGATCTCTTGGGGATGGTGTGTTAGCTCCCACAACTGCTTGGCGCATCATCTCTGCAAACAAACCACATAATATGGCCAAGTTTTCCAGTGAGACGAGTTCTGTAGTTGATAAAAGTCGATTTCTGCTGCCCATATTAAACAAAAAACGAGTCCCTGAATGAACACTCAAACCTTCCTTGACACAATTAGGACAATATTCAATCTGTCAGCTTCGGTGAAATCATTTCAGAGCCAAAATCATTCATTTGATTCTCCAAAGAATGGCTAATTTGTTTACTTCGCACATGAGGATTGTGAGTATCAATTCGAGATGCAGTACAACAATCTAATTCATTATACTGGTCACATGTTTCTCATACATAATGTAGGGAAAGAAACCACTTTGTTATACAAGTTATATTTGATGGAACATCAATTGCACCGCACGAATATTTGCCAGGAAAAACAACTAAAGAATTCATAAAAGAAAAGAGAGAACAGCACGAGTAAAACTGGTAAAAGAAAATCTACCTCGTTTTGTCTTAAGCTCTTGGTCAAGTTCTTCTCTCCATAACTTTTGTCTCTCAGAGAAGCTAACATAGCGATAAGAGTTAGGGAGGTTAAGACTATAGCTGAGTAGCTTACAAATAAATATATGTAAATGAATTTGTTCGAAGATAATATAAACTCCAGTGAAACCAACCTTGGGCTACTTGAGTCCTGTAGACCACCATTCACAAGACCTTTCACATCACTGGACTGAGGCAAACCTGCTTCCGGTGAAGACTGATTGCTGGCATTGCCAACATTAGATATACGCCTGCTATTATTACTCCCAGGGCTTCCAGAACCAACTCCGTCTGTGGCTGTTGTTGAAGTTCCAGCCACAGCCCGGCTAGGTGACTTGCTTTTAGGAGGTAATCTCAAGTAACTTGGTGCAGTTTCATCATAATTGCTCTTGCCAGCAAGAGAGCAAGGTGTATTTAAACTGTTGAGGAACTCTTCATAAAGTGGAGTTTGCAGCTTCTTCAGTTCCATGGCCTGGAGTAAAATTCCCCCAAGAATGTATCAACCGACAGTCAAAAAAATCAACTTACCACTGCAACTGCTCAATTGCAATTTTTACATATAATCACCAATTGTACCTTTTCGTGGAGAAAAGCTGTGATTTTGGACTCTGTGAGTTCATCGTCCTCCTCAAGTATCGATGGTCCAGATGGAAATGAAAAATCATTTCCCCCCTCACTCAAAGATCCAGATGGACCAGTAGGACTAAAAACCGTTCGATCAGGGTTGATGCCCATTCCAGGCTGCTGAGGTATTGGAGTAACATCAAATTTGCCCGTCCAATCGACAGAAGGCTCACTTATGGGGTTAAAGCTCTGCTAAAGCAATATCATTGATCATGTGCAACATGTAAGCCATCTTTCTTTTTGTTAAAAGGTAACAAACAGAAATTTTCGAGCAGTTAACCTTGTAAAGATTATCAGGAGATCTGCCTATGGAGTCAATCTCATCATCGATCAGACACATATCATCATCACTTCCATTTGCCTCCCAGCAACCACTTTCTGCCGTCGACCCTCGTCGACGGAATGTTGAGCAGCTCATAGAATCCATGTTAGTAATATCTGCTCCCAAGTTCATTGACATTTGACTAGCAAAAAGGGAAAGCTACCTCATCAGAAAACATTACCACTACTGAACCAGCAAAAGAAAAAAACTGAAGAACATAACCATAAATTAGTTTACATGGTTTTTCCATTTGCCATGGAAGATGCTAAAGGAATGTCAGACTTCTCCTGATTAACAGAAAAACAATTTCAATTTATTTAAGCTGAAAAGAGCTTCCAAAGTGAATGAAATGGCCATGCCTCCTTGGTTTATCGAGTATACGAACCATGCCAAAAGTAGAAAAACCAGAATGAGAATCCTCATGTTCTCCCGTGACAAAGTGATGCTGCATATTATATAGAGACATGAGAACTGTAACATGTAGTTCTGCAGACGAAAGAAGTATAATTAAAGGGCAAGAGACTTCAGAATATTGAAGAAATCATCGTATGCCACTCAAATGCTACCAATAACTAGAATCACCTGCAGCAGCTGGGATGCTGTTCGCCTAGCATGGGGTTCCCTGAAATCAAATCACACGATGCACAATTAAGCGAAGGACTGGAAAGACTCTTCAAGCATATCGTAACAGATTTACTACCTTTCAATACAAAGCCAGAGAACTTTGCATGCAAGATTTAAATTTCGAAAGAAGAAAGAAAGGCCAACGAGAAGTGGGGAAAGTAATATGATCATACTTCTGCAAACACTGTAGCAGAAAATCTTTTGCCTCATCTGAGAGATGATCAGGAATTGGAGGATGAGATTTTGTTGTCCCTATGTAGAAGAGAGCAGCAACCTGAAGGACAAGCTTTGTGAAAAGTATGACAGAATTTGACATTGACAATTGTGCAAAACTCAAATTTCAGCGAGAATACCTCTTGGTATTGTTCGCTCCATGGAGGCTTTCCAGTCGCCATCTCAATAACAGTGCATCCAACACTCCATATATCAGCAGAGCTGTGAGGCATTTCAAATATCTCAATCAAATGCTGATATAGAAACTTAGAAAAACAAAGTAGCATAAAAGAGCATGACAGATGTAACAGGCAAGAATTGAAAGAAAAGGCTCACCACTCTCGCTAAAGTGCCCAAACAAGAATGGCTCATCAAACTCTAATGCCATACACCACACTTTAATTTCAATATGCCATTTAGCCTCCCAAAGATTCCTTAAGTTAACTTACTCATCTAGTGAAAAACAAAAAAATAAGAAGCAGATAAAGAGCTTTATCCACCTTGAAAACTCAAAATAGTTTGATCGGCTCCTAGACTTAATAATTTCTGGTCTTAGGGTTCGTGCTTTGAAACTTTAATTGGAAGAAGGTCTCAAGTTGTGGAAAGCTTCGCAGTAGATATGTGTTGATAAGTTTAATAACTTGTCACCAACTAAAATTTTGGCTAAAGTTTTTCAGCTAGTATCTTACTTGAAACAGCAAATTCCACAGGTGGGCATCATAATGTCTAGTGTAGTGCTAGTAACAATAACAAAGTCAACCCAGAAAGGAAGAGACAGAGAAACATTTTATTGGTGTGCACCAAAATTGAAGTACAGGCAAAACATTCCTTTAAAAAAATTCATTCCTGGATTGCATATTTGAGTTGTGGTTTTATATCCGAACTAAATTAAATATTTTTTTTTTTGTTCGGACGTCTCCCATAATATTTGAACTGTCTGTATGACATAATGGGAAGAATTGCAACTGATGAAAGTATATGAGCTCTAACCATCTCATCCTATTTTTAAAGATAAACAACAAAAGCAAAGAACTCGTTCACAAGGATAATGGCAAATTTCTATAATACTTACAAGCTATGGCCTGTCTGGAGAATGACTTCTGGAGCCATCCAATACGGAGTGCCCTTCATTGATTTGGCACCTGAAATGGTAGCCTGTGTAAAAAAAATAGATAGTTTTAAGTTAATAGACCAAGTGGAAAGCAAGAATATGAAAAATTGGCTGAGAAAACCGATATTGGGTATACCAGCTCAACTACTTGTTTTGAGGCACCAAAATCTGCAAGTTTGATGCACCCTTTATTATCGACTAAAATATTTGCTCCCTGTAAATGGAGTCATAACTTGATTACAAACTGAGAGACGAGAGAGAGATAAAAAATGCCAATAGGAATATATTTATTTAAAAAAAAATATATGCAATGAACCTTGATGTCCCTGTGCATAATTCCATTCTTGTGTAGATACTCAAGGCCCAATAAAAGTTGCTTGGTGTATGTTCTTATAACCTGTTCAACATATTGGCAGATAAGAACAAACTCAAAACACCCAGGAAAAAGCCTTTTTAGGCAGACAGTGTCTCACCGGTTCAGGGAATGGTCCGAATTTCCCCAGCAATGACGATATAGATCCACCAGGAACAAATTCCAACAAAATATTTAAAGAATCTTCCTCCCTTACTGTCCCTAAATATCTCTGATAGAGAGAGATAGCAATCAGATGATCAAATTATAGCCAATGCTACTATTTACTTCTATTTTAAGCTTGCATGGTCGAAAACAAAATTGAAAGTCACTTACAACTATGTTTGGATGCGAGAGATTCTTCAGCAACTTCACTTCCTCCTCAAGCCCCCTAATATGAGCCTAGTTACGAGACTAAGTCAGTCACATAAACTCGACCAAAATACAAAGGATCCAAAGATCATGGAACACCAGCACATGCAATAATATTGGACGAGTTTCTGTAAAACTCAAACCTGTGCTTTCTCCTTTGATGCGCTATTTGCTGCAATCAAAACCTGGAGGAAAGCAAACCATTACAAGACATGACATCCATTATAAATCCCCAGATGCATGGAAGAAAAAAAACTCAAGAAGCACCCAATTTAAAGAAAATTGATAAGCCATTAACAAAATTCAAAAGATTAGCCCGGGAAAAACCTACTAACAGCGAGAATCAAATATCGGGTATGAACTTCTCATGAAATCAGCAAATGAAGGCAAGTGATTAAGGTTAAGCGCAAATAACAACATTTAACTCTTAAGAAATGACATTTAACTCTTGAGCAAAATCAACTAGAAACGGATGCGGATTCAGTCCATCAAGTAAATCTAATTAGAAGTGGACCAAGGATCCTTCAATTAAACAGATCGGGCACAACTTCAGAGCCCAAAGCTCCACTAAATTTATTCACCGACGTCACAAAAGTCACTCTTCCCGAACTGAAACTGAGCAGAATCGGCGAATATTCAGAAGCCAAGTCATCGAATCAAGCTCAAACAAGTGGAAGCAGGATCCGCCAAAAACAGCCAAACCCTCGGAGGCCGAGAAAGAGTACCTGCTTGACGGCCAGGAGCTCACCGGAATCCAGGTTCATCCCCATGTAAACCCTACCGAAGGCCCCGCAGCCGATCAATTCCCCTTTCCTCCACCGGATCGGGGGCGCCCCATCCTTGGGGCCGGAGGGGGACACCTTGGAGAAGGCGATGGACTTGCGGATGCAGGAGTTGATCTTCTCCACGATCGCCCTCGTCGCCGTCGGCACCGGCGTCGTCGCCGTCGCCGTCGAGGTGGACGCCACCGGCCCCGGCGCCTCGTCGTCGGCGTCGGCGGCCGACAGCGGGCGGAACACGAGCGATCGGCGGAGCGAGTCGAACATCGCGCGGTGCGCTCGCGGCGTCGCCGGATCGATCGATCGATCGGTCGGTCGGGAGATAGAGAGAGAAAGAGATGCTAGAGAGAGAGAGGGAGCGGTGGGGGGGTTTTAGAGACGTTGGGGTTTCGTTCTCATTTTCATTTCATTTCGGTCGGCGAAAATGGCGATAGAGAGAGAGAGAGAGAAAGAGAGAGAGGGAAAAGGTGCGGGGAGATTCTAATTCAAATTCAAACCACCTTTTTAGGGGAAAAAAACAAAATTAAGGAACATCGGCGCCCCTCGATGCAAATAGTGAAAAATATTGCCCATCCCATCCTCCCGGCGTCATGATTCTATGATTTTTGACTTTTTCACTTTATACTGCTGCTTCCTTCGCCCCCGAAATTACAAATCCAGGCAGATTTACTGTTGCACGTATCCCGGGAAAAAGTACTCTGCTCCTCTTTCACCTTCCAAACAGATAAATTTCTTGGGCATGTTTGTTTTATTTCCGGTAAAAGTCACAAAAAATTATAAATTATGTCAATTATGATATATTTACCTTATACTTTTTTTTTGTTATATCAAAAGCACATTTCTCCTGAACTTATACAGTGTGACACATTTATCCAAGCTTATTCTTGTAACAAACCATAAATCATTTACTTTATACTACTCCTCGATGCAAATAATGGAAAAATATTGCGCCCCCTCCCGACCTCATGATTCTTACAATTTTTAACTTTTTCACTTTATATCACTGCTTCCTTCGCCCCCAAAATTACAAATCTAGGTAGATTTACTGCTGAACACATCCTAGGAAAAAGAAGTATTATGTTCCCTTTTCACCTTTTAAACGGCCAAATAACGTAAAAAATCTTTAATTTTAATTTTTCTCTCAATTCTATCTTTTGTCTCATTAAAAATTTTTAACTTTAAATCATGTCCCAATCCTACACTAAATCGTTTTTTTTTGTCTCATAAAAAACCCCAAATAGGTCAGGTCCCACTTTTATCATAAACTTTTTTGATCTCATAAAAAACCTTCCACTTTAGGTCTAATACAAATTCTACCATAAAATTTTTTTTTATATCATAAAATGCCCCGGTTTTAGGTCTAATTTCAATTTCATTCTAATATTTTTGTCTCATAAAAGATCACCGGCTTTTACTTGAGTCACAAACTTGTGCTACATTAACCTTCCATCAAAATCACCCTTAGGGATTTTGCATTCGATCTTTGATCACTCAACCTTGGGAATGTTTCATCTATTGTGGTTAAAGAGCTCGTGCTCAGGACCCTTGAACAACTCGTGTTTTAGAGTTTTCCATCTCTTGACTATCGACGAAAAATTTTGGATGAAGGGTTAATGGGGGCAGATTTGTGACTCATGTAAAAGTTTGTGGATCTTTATAAGACTATACAAATTTTAGGGTAAAATTGAGACAAGATCAAAAGTTGAGGGCTTTTCGTAGAACAAAACAAATTTTATGCTAAAATTGGAACTAGACTTAATGTTAGAGACTTTTTTTGATATAAGGTAAAATTGGGACAAAAGTCAAAGTTAGGGTTTTTTTAGAATATTAGCCCCTTTTAAATAGATTAATTTTTTTGGGTGTGTTTGTTTTCATTTAAGTAAAATCGAAATTTTTTTTTTTTTTTTTTTTTGTCCTTCTGGCTTCTCCGCTAAAATTTGAGAAAATTATGAAAAAAATTGCATGTTGACTTGTGTATCCACGCTTGAGCATTTTGAAAGTTCCGGGAGTTTATAATTTGAATAAAAAGGGTCAAATTATGCGATCCACAGAATTTAAATTAAGTAAAAACCAAAAAATAAAGAACACGAACAGGACTTTACACATTTGCCCAATGTGTCGCAGATTACATATGTATATGGTTTTTCTAAAACCCATATACATAGTACCTTAAATTGCATGAAATTGTTCATGAGATTGAGCTTCTTACCCTTCAGCAAAAAGTTTTATTAAACGTAAATTAATCTCCGCGCATGCATTGTGGGCGTGCCAGACTTTTGAATTAGTGTTGATTATATGTGTCAGCAAAAGGATGCATTTTCCCTTCTAGCGATTTAACAGGGCACCAAAAAGAAAATTTCATAAAAAATAAATGTTTTGAAAAATATTTTATTAAAAATGATCATTTGTATTACTTAAACTAATTAACTAATTATGTTCTCATCATAAACAGGAAAAAGCCATAAAAAAAGGTTCAATATGTAATCTGCGACACATTTAGCATGAATTTGTTTGCAACATAACATACTCTAAACCATGCCCACCATAATAACGCATATCCTAAACTTTTTCTTGTGACGTAAAAACCCAAAACTTATACTCATGCGACACATTTACGCTACGTCAAGATTCCATTAAATAATTTTTCAATTAAAACTAGGTTTTTTTATTATACTTGAGTGACGTGTGTGTTATATCAACACTATTTGCTTTTCTAGTCTCTATGTAGGCATATTTTTAAGAGATAAGTACATCACAAGTCCTATAACTTGTCGTGAAAGTCTAATCGAGTTTAAAAACTTTCAAAAAGCATAATTAGATCATAAAATTGGTCAAATTGGTTTAATCAAATTCTTCCTTTAACTCTGTCTAACTTGACTCGCAGAAAATACTAATGTGACTCTTTTATTATTTTCTTTATTTTATATGGCGATGATGCCATGGAAAAGAGAGAAAATAATAAATAAATAAAATTACGTTAACATTTTTCGTTAGCCAAGTTAGATAAAGTAGACAAAATAACTTGACTGCACAAATTTGACAAGCTTTATGACTTAATTGCACTTTTAAAAAAAAATTTTAGACTCAATTGCACTCTTATAACAAGTTTTAGGACTTCTAATATACTTATCCTTATTTTTAACGGTTTTCATTGACAAAACTTTGACAGGTGGTAAACATATTATACGCATTCAAGTTTTGGATTTTTTGTGACATGGCAAAATGTTTGGGTTAAATGCGTCACAATTGATATAATTTATGTTTTTTTTTGTGTATTTTGCCCTTAATAAATATCAATTTACATAAAAACATTTTCCGTGAATAATGAAAAAAATTAATTCATTTACATTTATAAATGATATAAGCGATCATTTTTATGAAAATATTTTCCAACTTATTCAGCTTTGCGAAACAAATGGAGTCTTACATCTTCTATTTTAACTCAACCTTTAGTTGTCTGGGAATCATAGTTTGCACCATAAACTTGCAAAAGCCACCATTACTCCTAACCTACTTCGCGAACATAGACTATGGTTTTAATGTGGGGCGGTATAGTAGTTTGGGGACAGACACTAAAAGTGAACGTTGCCTTTTTATATAATATAGATAAATTAGCTTGGTATAGCCCTGTCTCGATTTTAGTTGTGTTGCGCCATAGTGCGAGTTTCTTGTTTGATAATATATGCACCTAAAGTTGCACTATCTTAAAACTGGACAAGACAGCTTCCTAAATCTAATTTGGAGAAGCGTTGCAAACTCACTTCTCCACTCTTTCCATGGCTCTTTCTCTAAAATTATCAACGAAGTAAATATGCTCACGTTAGTCGGTAAACTTCAATTAGGCCTTGTTTGGTAACCATTTAAACAGTGCATGATTCTGATTTTTTGTTCTCGGGAGTAGTTTGGGAATAGAATCGCATTTGGTAAAAATTTTGTTCCCGGGAACAAATTTCTATTTTTTTGTTCCCATAATTAAATTTGTAACATAATCAAGAATAAAAAAAAGTTGATTCTTGTTCCGGGAACAAATTTAAGAATCAAAACCAACTCTTCTTCTTCCCTTTTCTCTTCTTCTTCTTCATCGACAGCCATCCCGTGGTTCCTGTCCGCCGCCGTCCTCCACCGTCCGTCCGCTGTCGCCGCCGCCGCCGGTTGTCAGCAACTGGTTCGGTGAGCTCGCCAATGACCAAGCAGGCCTCGCCCAGCCCTAGCGAGGCCGGCTTAGCCACTGGCAAGGCTGGGCGAGCCTCGCCCACCGCGCCGACGAGGGTCGGCCTCGCCGAGGGTCGACAACACTCCGATGAGGTCGCCGGCCGGCCACAAGAAGAAGAAGAAGAATAGGAGAAAAAGGAAAGAAAAAAAAAAAAAAGGAAAGAAGTAAAAAAAATTATTTAAAAAATAAAAGAAATTGATTTGAAACGTAATCAATGAGCGCGGTTCCAAACGCAATTCTATTTCAGAATCAGAAATTTTTTACAGTTACCAAACAGCTTAAAATGCTTAGAAATTGTTCCCGATAACAAAATCAAAAGAATAATTTATGATCATAATCTATTCCTAGGAACTCAATCGTTACCAAACGCGCCCTTATCAGCCCGAAGCGGAATCCAAGACAACGATCGGTGTAAATCCACGGACAAAAAAGCAGGTTTCCACTCCAAACAATTGTTGTTTTTCTTGAAGATACTTTTTTCAAAAATATTTTTCGAGGGTATATAAATTTTCAGTAAAATAAACGAAATTTTATGAATAAATATAATTCATTTGACCTGCTTTATTTGTTCTCTTTAATTTAAGAGGAAAATGCGAGAAGTGTGGTAAAAAATAATTCAAGTTTTTCAAATAAAATGAAAAGTGGGAAAGTGATTTTCTTGCCTTGTATTTGGGCATTTTATTTTCCACACCCCCATTTTCTATGATGTACGAAAAAGTGTTCCAATACTTAATAAGGAAAAAAGGTCGAGTGATTGAAGTGTATCAATAGAGATCTATGACAAACTATCTGTTGCGGCGCCAACCTTCGTAGCTACACCATCCCTTTTGAAAATGAAATCACCCGACCATTCCTATGTTGTTCAAAAACAATCTCGAAGGATTCATTCTCACGGCATCGTTTTATATGCAAAGGGAAGTGCGAATAAAAATATCTTTTTTTTATGATTTTACGTTTGGAACATTAGGAGCAAATAACCAGGTCGGTTCAAATTGGGAGTTGCCCTAGACCAACCTTACTCGATTGGTTACAAGATTGTTCACACGGTAGCTGGATAGGTTTCTGGATTAAAAATTTGGGAACAGACCTTGACCGATTTGTTTTCAGATTTTTTAGGTAAAATCTGATTTTTTGGACTTGAGAAGTCTATGAAACCCATCAATGCCAAAAACACAATCCCGCAAGTTGTTCACGTGGTATGTTTTACTACAATGATGTTATGTTGGTTAAAGTTTGTGTGTAACTTAAAAGAAAAAAAAATTGAAAGCAAACCAATTCCAAAGTCAATCCTAAAGTGGGCAAGTTCGATTTTTTATTCTAGAAATCGATAACCTTTTATAATAAAGTAAATTTCAGAGTCTTGATCAATGTACGAGACATGAGAATGTGACACACGTGACTTCATTGTGATGCGTGAACTAAGTCCCCTTGAGCGGGGCAATATCCATGTGTCTTGAGTTCGTATATTTCTTTTATAAAAAGAGTATCCACAATTTATAACTATACTAATTTCATTGCTATGCAATTGCACTCGAGTGATTTCATTTCCAAACAACGATTAAATCTCTACCTGCGATATCGTCTGAGACATGTTGCCATTATTAGATTTGGATCTCAATCACTATGCTAATCTTTTGTCTGTTTAAAAAAATCCTTTATGCATCCATTCATGGCAAGCTAGCAAAATGCAAATTGAGTTTTGCTGCGTTGCAATATAGTCTGGTGCATTCGAGTTTTCTTTGTGCATTTTCTGTAGCACGTGTAGGTGTCGTGGCCAGCGTTATCAATCACGGGGGAGGAAAAATAAATGTTATGCATTAGTTGCAAGACCAGCGTAACGTAACCGGGCATTATTCATCTATCGTGAATCATAACTAATAATTACATTTGACTTTGGAAACTCTTATCTATCATTGAAACTTATTTTTTTACATCTCCGGACCCCAATCGTAGGTGTGATCAAGTCGATTTTATTTAACACTCGAGCTTCATTGTCAACTCAACTCGACTCGAATATTTAAGGTTTGAGCTGCGTTCAATCAAGCTAGATTCGATTCAAACTCGATTAATGAATAGATTGGAGTTGCAATTAAGATTAAACCCGAACTTATGTCCCCTCTAGAGCATTTCAATCATACACTCTGTTTCATAAAATCACAACTTTATCCATTTATTTGTTTTTTCAATTCTATATATCAAGTCAAGATTCAATTTGTCTCGCATTGAGAATCTTCCAATTTGACCCTCCAATGAAATTTCTTCCACTCACACAATAAATGATAGAAAAAAAGGAGTAAAGTTCCATCTTGTAGAGCATATTCTCCCTCGGGATGATGATGCAAATGATGAACGAATTTTGATCAAACGTACAATGTGCTCCTTGAACTTTAAACTTATTCAATGTACTCATTGAATTTTAATCAAATATACAATGTAATACTTAAAACATTTAATTTTTTAAATGTGATTAACATATTTTAGTGCGTGTTAAATCTAGTTCATGAACTGTACAAAAATATTCAATGCTGTTTTCATTAATTAAAGTTCACAAGCAACATTGACCATTTTTCACACAGCCTAAACATTAAATTAAATAGGTATAAAAAATGTATAGATCATATTGAACAAATTTAAAATTCAATTACGACATGTAGAACAAAAATTTGGAAACCACTTATGTCCCTCCAGAGTAATCTGACCACGTCAAGAATCCTCGTCATCTGCACCTCACACCACCCCGCCTCCTATCATCTCTCTCTTATCATTATCTCGAAACAAACAGGATTAAATTCGATAATCACAAGTAAAAAAAGCTTAAAACGCCAGCCGAGCCGCACGTGCACAGCACAGCCTAACCGAACCCCGCCCGCACCTACCCGCGTCAACGTCTCGAAGCATTAATAATGCGGCCACGCCGGGAGATTTCCGTCCGATCCGTCAACGTCGCCGTCAATTTAGACGGAAACCGTCCGACCCACCTCCCCGCGGCTTCACGCTTCCCGAGGAAAACGCCATCCCGCGGTGCCCAAATGGAGAAGGAGATCCTTCCTTCCCGTATATGCAAGAGCGCTGTTCCTATTTCCAGACTAGCGGAATCGTCTCGGCGTTCGGCGTGTCTCGTCTCCGTCGTTTTCCACGTTCCCAAACGTCGACAATTTCGTTCCCACTTCTTCTTCTTCTCCGTCGGCGTTATAAATTGAAACTCTCTCTCTCTCTCTCTATCTCTTTCTCGTTCTCTCTCTTCTTCTTGCTTTGTATGTGATGCGCGCGGGCGTTGGTGCGGGGAGGTGATCTCGTCGGAAGCATGGGCGTGGATCTGGAGTCGCTGGCGGAGGCGACGTCGGGGGCGGTGGGGTCGCTGCTGAGCACCACCATCCTGTACCCGCTCGACACCTGCAAGACCAAGTACCAGGCCGAGGTCCAAGCCCACGGTCAACAGAGATACAGGTTGGTCGGTCGTTCGTTCGTTCGGTCCTTCGAGATCTTCTTCGTTTTCGCCGCTCCGTATTGTTTCGCGTCGTCGGCGGGATCGCGATCCCGTCGGTTCACGCGGCGAATTCTGTTCTCCCCGATCGGTGCTCTTGAATCGTAGCGCGCTTATGGCCCCCGATCGTCCCAAAACCAGCTCCTGTCCTGCTTGTGTAGGATGATCGTGGTTTTTTTTTTTAAATAATAATTTTTTATTTTTCCCGACGGATTTAGATTGTAGCATTCGCTCGCTGCTAGCGGATTGAAGAGAGTGATCTCTCGGTTTCGTGCATAGGGTTCGATGATTGCGAAAATAGCTCTTTTTTTTTTTTTTTTCCTTTTGGCTGTCTGGAAGGGTCGTGTTTTTGTCGGCGAGACATCGTTGTTCGCGCCTCCATTCTTTCGGAGGCTTTTGGCTTCGTAGGAGCGTGTCGACGTTGGGTTTGGGTGGCTGTTATATGCGTCGACCTTTCGAATGAGGCTGATCAATCACTGCTGCAAAGCTTCGGAAAAAGGGTCGTATACCTTAAAGATGGACTCTTTTGTGCTGACGAGTACTTAAATTCCGTGAGGAGAAGCTACGGTTCATTGTCCATGAACATGGTCCTGAAAGAAAAGTGAAAAATTGTGCTCTTCTGCATTGGCTTCCTTTTGTGCAAGCATGTTTCGTTCATCACATCTGTCTCTGCCAACACGGCAAATCCGGATATGTTCTGCCCATGTTTTGGTTCCCTCAGATAACAGCTTATAGCTTATAACTTCCCTCTGCCATCTCTTCTTACGTGTATCTCTTTTTGCCATCGTAAATTTCAAGATTGATATACTCTCAAACAGAGTAATAGGTCTTGGTCAATACATGTTGCAGTTGAATGAAGTATAAACTACTTGTAGTTTGTATTCTTTCTGAGAGGTTGATTTTTTGGATTATTTTGGCGATAGTTTGCGTTCACTGGTGGTTCAGGAATCTGAATATTTCTCCTCGTCATCTCTTTTCTGCTGAGAAAAAATCTGAAGTAAATTTGTGCTCACAGCTTATATGGTGTTTTTTTTTTTTTTTTTATCTGGAGTCTTTTGGCTTCAATGCAGTTTTTATATTATGATTCTGGCAACTCTTTCTGAAGTGCTAACATGGCATTAGATGTACATTTCAAGAGGTATAAAACAATATTCAAACATTGTTCCTCAGAGCTTCCTAGATATAATGAGACCATCTCTATTTGCAATCTTTGTTCCGGTGGCAATTCGCGGTCTTTTTTCTTTCTGGTGCAAATCTCTGATTGAATTCAGCGGATCAGAGTGCCTATGTCATCTCTCTTGCAAGCTGCTCCGAGGATATTTGTGGTAATTAATCCATTTGGTTTTTCTTTGTCTGCACAGGCATCTGTCAGATGTTCTCTGGGAGGCAATGTCCAATGGCCGGGTGCTCTCACTATACCAGGGCTTAGGGACCAAAAATCTGCAATCTTTCATTGCTCAGTTTGTTTACTTCTATGGATACAGCAACTTCAAAAGATTATACCTAAAAAGGACCGGTTATAAGTCAGTTGGAACATCAGCCAATTTGGTTCTGGCTGCTGCAGCAGGTGCTTGCACTGCCATTATTACTCAGGTGAATCCTCTCTAAAAAATTTTTGCTTTGTTAGTTTTCTCCTTTCACTTATATGAACATACAGATGTAAACTGATCCTAGCTTAAGAACTCAGTACCTTGGAGCATTATAAGTGCCATTTGAATGTGCTACGTCTCTATGAGATATAGAAAATATAGAATCATTATCTAATAATACGCAAATTAGCAAGTAATATTTGTTTGTGATCTTGAGAGAATTTGGTATATTGTTGTGTAGCCCCTGGATACAGCCTCTGCCAGGATGCAAACTAGTGCCTTTGGGAAATCCAAGGGCCTTTGGCAGACCCTTACTGAGGGTGATTGGACTCATGCGTTTGATGGTCTTGGGATCTCCCTTTTGCTGACTTCTAACCCTGCGATTCAGGTATTTGCTTTTCGAGTGGTGTAAGCATTGTGATGATTGTTGTTGTTAAGTCCCTGTGTGAGAATATTCATTAGACTGACCTTTTTGTTTCCCCTTCAGTACACAGTCTTTGATCAGCTCAAGCTAAGACTCTTGAAAGGAAAACAGAATAAAACAGACAAGGGTTCGTCACCCGAATCGCTTTCTGCATTCTCAGCTTTTGCCTTGGGTGCACTTTCGAAGAGCATCGCCACTATTTTGACTTATCCCGCAATCAGGTGCATCTTTCTTTCCAATAAATTTACCTATTCTGCGTGCTTTTGTTGCAGAACTAAGAGCTAATTAGCATTATGTTCCATGAAGGTGTAAGGTCATGATTCAAGCTGTCGATTCTAGTGAAAACGGAACAGAAACATCTCAGAAGAAACCTCGCAAAACAATTCCTGGAATCATGCTCGCCATATGGAATAGAGAAGGCTTTCTGGGTTTTTTCAAGGGATTGCGAGCTCAAATTTTGAAGACCGTGTTGAGCTCTGCTTTGCTTTTAATGATTAAGGAAAAGATTAGTGCAACCACATGGGTGCTTATGCTTGCATTAAGGAGATCTCTGCTGCTCACGAGGGGCGGACTAAAAAGTGCTTGAGAGGGAATGGAATAACTTGGAATACTGGTGGACCTATGTAAAATAATGTTGTAGGCAGGGAACCTATAAAGCCTTATTCAGAACTGCATTTGCGGAGACTCACAGGTGATGATGGAATCATCTTCTTGTGGAGTAGCCAGAGTCGGGACTCCATACATAGGGGAGAATACAAGCAGACTGCGGTTTCATCTGAAGAACTCTGAAATCACGAGGAATGAGAATATGCTGATCATGATCTTGCCGCTAATAAAGCATATGCCTTGCCAAACGTTGGCATCATGATGGTGAACTTGTGACTTGTTAGGTTATCATTATTTTTTAATGTGGTTTTGGTCCCTCGAAAGGACAAATTAATTGCCCTTGTAGAAGTTGTTTAGATACTTTGTGTTTATAATGGTTTCTGTCCGTGTTGGGCTTTGAATTTCCTCAGCGAAGGCAGTTTAGGAGATATTCGTCTTGACTTATGGCGTTGAAAGCAGGTTAGCTATGCACTCCAACGGAAGTTTCTGAGTGGTCCACCTGGATGATCCGTGATGCGATAGGCTTCTGGTGAATCTAGCAACTCGCTCATGAATGTTGGATGCAAACTTAGGGTGAATATGATGTTACAATGAAGCGACTTCATTTTGTGAACTGCACCTAGCATTTACGGCATGCTAATTGTTTGAATGGTTATATTCGATCGACATTTTTGCTTCCGAGTCGGAATGGAGTAATCGGGAGAACATGCTGCACGCATCTAATGAGGGATGTTTGTATGTTCAAGTAAAACGACGGGATACAAAGAGGGAGAATTACAAAAAAATCATAAATTTATTGTAATTGTGCCAATTCAGTTATAAACTTTTTTTTTTTTGGCTAATTTAATCCTAAACCTTTTACAATATATAAAGATAATTCAGGTCAGCTGCAACTCGATTATGCGGTGAGGCAACCTCGGATTTTCTTACTTAACCGTGTTAGCTACTGTGTCTTTTGTAGGAGTCCCCTGCTTTGGCCTCTAAGAGCCTAAAGTAGCCGAAAAATACCTAAGCAACTCCCTTGCGGGTGATGATAATACCAACATCCTGGATAAAAGTGGACGAAACATGTGGAGCTTATCCGCGTTTCGAGTGGTTTAAGGATCCTGTTCTTGCTTTGATGGTGTTAGATGAGTTCAGGCAACACTTCTGTTGTAAAGTAGGCAAGCTCCAAACCTGTCTCATTGTTTGGGATTTGGGATCACAGTTGGGAATTGTTTGACACGAGTTTTGAAACTTTGTCAAAATCTGAATTATGTTAAAAATTAAGTAGTAATTATCACATGTCATGTCATCAATCAATATGATGTGTGACGTCCAATTATAATATGGCAATCACTCGCTCCTTGCCTCTCTAGACATTTACTTTGAACCTGGCTCCTATGGTAATGATGAAGCCTATATACTGCCAGCTAGATATCACTCATCATGGAAGTTGACGACAACATGGTAGAGATAAGCGATTCCGGTTCCAACTGGAGCCTAGAATTTACTAGTCAAAATAGGTTCTTTAATTTTTGGAATATGAAACCTATTTTGTATATTTAGGAGCCTAAAACTTACCTTGGAAATGGTTGGCTCCATGATCTACCCACATCATACTTATACTTTTAATTGAACGATTGTAGTGAATCATCACCTTTAATGACTATCATTTGTTATAATTCACTAATCACAATTAACATTTAAACATGCGAAAATTATGAAATGTTAGCAAAGTAAAAGTCTTGATATCGTTGATAATGAAAATAGCGAACCATTATCTTTAATGACCATCATGTGCTACAATCCACTAATCTCAATTATGGATATCATTAGAAATAAAAGCTTAGATTAGTAGTTTCAAATTAAACATTCATCGTTGAATGCCATAGAATATCGTATAATTGAGCAAAGACATAGGATAAGATAAACACAGAAACTTAACTTACCCATTGGAATAGATTTGTCAATTTTTGGAGATTAAACCAACCCTACATATTCTAGAACCTAGAATTAGTTTCCACCAATTTGATTCTTAGGGCCTGTTTGATAACCATCCAAATAGTGCTTGATTCTGATTTTTTTGTTTCGGGAGCAGTTTAGGAATAGAATCGCGTTTGGTAAAATTTTTATTCACGGGAACAAATTTCTATTTTTTTGTTTCGGAATTAGATTTGGAACAGAATCAAGAATAAAAAAAAGTTTATTATTGTTCCGGGACAAATTTAAGAATCAAAATCATATTTCTCTTCTTCTTCTTCATCTATTGCCATCCCACGGTTGCCGTCCACCGCCGGTTGTCGGCCGCCGTATGCCGATCAGTCGGTTGCTGGCAACCGATCCGACAAGCTTGCCAGGCCAGGGCGAGGTCCAACGAGCTCGCCGAAGGCAACCCCAGCCACTGGTGAGGCTCGCCCAACCTCCGCGAGGCCTACCTGGCCACCAGCGAGCTCGATGGGGTTGGGCGAGCCTCGCCGATGGCCGGGCGGGCCTCGCCCGGCCTCGTTTGTGGCTAGGCAAGGCTCACTCGGCCCGTCGGTGGCGGTGAGGCTCGCCAGCTCGGCCACCGGCGACGCTCCGGTGAGATCGCCGGCTTTTGTCCGGTTGCTTGTCGGATTGGCGATCGGCGACTGGAAGAAGAAGAACAGGAGAGAGAAAGGAAAAAAGGAAAAAAAATAAGAAAAAAAAATTTAAAAATTAAAAGAAATTGATTTGGAACATAATCAATAAAGCGCGGTATCAAACACAATTCTATTCTAAAATTAGAAATTTTGGACGATTACCAAACGGCTTAAAATGCTAGAAATTATTTCAAAAAGAATAAAAAGAATCATTTATGATAATAATTTATTAGGAAGCTAAACAAAATCGTTACCAAACGCGCCCTTAGATTCCATATTCTACCTTGAAACCATGCACATCCTTACGGCCCCGGAAACGCAAGCAAACTGGAAGTTAGAACAACACCCGCCAAAGTAGGACTGGGCTCGGCCCATTTCCGAACTGCTTTCGGGTTCCGGTAATGGGCCCAGCCCAACGCCGACCCATCGTTTTCCCTGCAACAACAGACAAACAGAAAGTGGAGCGAAACACGCAAATAAAAAAAAACAACATCGCCGGCGAAAAGGAATAAAAAAAAAAAAGAAAACAAAATCCGGATACGCCATTCCTGCGAGGCGAGAGATCTCTGCGAAGAAGACGATCAAAGTCGCGAAGCGGCAGAAGACGAAGAAGAAGAAGGAGGAGGAGGAGGAGGAGGAGGAGGAGGCGTGGCAAGATGATGTCCGGCAAGTACACGAGCATCGACAACCAGAAGGTGTCGGGATCTGTTCCGGTGAGTCGCTCCTCGACCGCAATCGCGCTTCGTCGCTTCTCGATTTCTGGTGCTGCGTGCGTGGGTGGATTATCCATCGGTCGTATTCCGTCGGATCTTAGCTGATCTCGCTCGATCTTTTCGCAGGCCGTCCCAGATCCAGGGCACGTAGCTGTCAGTTTCGCAGGTACCGGTGGTGTGGAAATTGTGGAAGTCTCGGTTGTTGTTTTTTTGCGATTAGGAAATGTGAAATGTGCTGCGATTTGAGGAATTTGTTCGAGTTTTGCCTTCTGTTCTGTGCTTTGATTGCGGAAAACGAGGTTCGAGTGTGGATTTGTCTTGGCTGAGGCTGTCTACGCTTTTGAGCTTGGCATGCTTGAGCTGCTATGTCGTGAATCGGGCATTGATTAGGAAGAGGAATAGTGGATAATTCGGGTCTGTTATCAGTAGGATTTATCTTTTATCAGTAGTGTTATTGCTGTTTATGAGATTTAGATCGTCTTTTATGGGTGGAGAAAACGTCGGGAAAAGCCTGACGTTGGTAGCTCTTGCAGGAGGAAATTCCTGTTGTTCGAGTCAATGATTTGATGCATAGGTTCGACTAGAGGATCAGTTCAGCTTGTCCAGTTCTGGATTTGAAAGTCACTCAGCCTTTGTTGAGATTTTATCTCATGGCAATTGATGTCTCTAATGCTTGTCATCGATGTCATTTTCATTTATTTATTCGGAACTCAATAGAAATGATCTTTTTCTCAGATTCAAATCTCCAGACTTTCCCTCCATCCGATGCAAAAGGGAAGATATCTGGTGGCTCTGGTCCTCCTCGAGATGCTGATGGTATGCAAGACATTATTGTACTTTATGTTGTGTGTTTTTGGGACTTAGGATATTGTGTCGCTTTGCTACTGCCCTCTTGACTTCCATCCTTGTGAAAGGCAGGCAAATTTAATGTTAGATTCCATCCGCCTAGTGTTTGTTCATATCTAAACGAACTCTGTTTAATGAGGCACAATCTTGTTGATTGATGAAGCATTCTAAGAGAAAAGGCAGTGCATGCTTGGAAATTTATATCTCAGCTTCTGCTGCTGCAATTACATTATTTCTTGCTTTTGCTGTTTTCATATTTAACTGGACCAAAGATTACTGAAGATCCTATTGTCAGGTTTAAATCTTAAAGCGGATTGAAATTCTGTTGCAAATTACATATATTGCTATTTATGTACATTTTCTTGATTATGATGCAGATACATTTTCAAAATCTACAGCCGGATCAGACGACTCTCAGCCAAGTGGTTGGTTTAGTTGGTTCTCAGTTGCCTCCTATAAACCATATTTTGATGTTGACACATCAGATGTGCTAGAGAGGATTAAAGATTCACTATTCCCATTTAGAGGAAGCTTTAATGAGAAAACCTCCAGCAACCCGGATCTGTAAGTTGCCCTGAGCTTTTGGCACCTGCGATATTTGAGTACTACTAATTTCATGGATTTGTTAAATAGTGGTGTGACTTTATTTCTGAAATGTGCGACTGTGAAATGACAATATTCTTTGACAGAACTAGGGGAATCACATTGGCAAATTCTCGCTTTTGTATCATATGATACTTTTAAAAGGTGCTAGATTTCATGGAAATTCATGGTGGATTTTGGCATCGGCAATGCTTTAAGCATTTAGCTTTGATCCGCATGATTTAACTCTGATGGGGAATGTGTGTCATGTGAGTAAATGGTGGAGATTTTGCCATGGAGGTTTACTGCCATAGTGCAATTCTTTTGAAATATCCCTAAAATAAAATCCACTCAGCTTATTTGAAACTGAAATGCGCATGATGAGCTTTACACTTCATTGCCATCGCATGTGAGTGCCTTCATCTTGATGTAAAATTAAAGCAGCTTCAGACTAGTTGATTGAGACATCAGCACTTTTTATATTCCTTAAAAGCTTCTTAAGGTGCATTTTTCTTTACCTTTTAGCACACTGATCTATGTCTCAGGTTTTATTTGATCTGCACTTCCAGCCATAGATAGATAGGCCCTAAGCAGAAAATTTTGTTTAATATTGTCCTTTTGTTTTCAATCCTTTTTTAGGTGATTATATTTGAATGTGCAGGTATGGACCATTCTGGATATGCACCACCCTCATTTTTGTTGCAGCTTCAATCGGGACTTTTGTCACATATGTAGCTCACAAGCTGAAGAAAGAACAATGGAACTACGACATAAATCTTATGACATGGTCTGCTGGATTATTTTATGGCTATGTTACTATTGTACCTCTTGGATTATACGTCATCTTGAAATACTTCTCGGCACCGTCCAGCCTTGTTCAGCTGCTTTGCCTTTATGGTTACTCCCTTTTTGTCTTCATTCCAGCAATGGTAAGTTTCTTCGTCTTATTTGAGAGAGAGCGTCGGTGGTCTTATATACTTGAAATAAAAAACAAAAAATTGTTGGGCTCATATATGGAAAATACAAGGATATTATGGGTGATTCATTCTTCTCATATAAACACAAGTCCAATTAAGACATTTCACGCTTGTTATACTTTGAGGATGGTCTACCATTTGCTTTTATATTAATATTTTTCTGAGATTAATATGGCAGCAACCATGAGCTCTTGTTCTTTGTTAGGTGTCAATCCCACCCAATCATTTCTTTGACCTTCTTAATTGATTCAAAGAAAAGGATTTCAGTGTGTAGGAGTAGGGAGAAGTCACTTGTAGAGACAGTTTTGATATCAATTCGTCTTTTGATTTCACTGCCATGTCTTCATAGTTAATCAAAAATGCATTTTCCAGTGATGGGAATGTCAACTGCCATGTTTAGTTATTCATAACTAGAAGCGAATTTAATTATGCCGTGAATTCAAAGTTTGGATGAGGGTCGGGCCGTTTATCTATGATGTACTATAGCTTCTTCCCAAACTTTTTTTGAATCTGAATTGTCTCTAAATTCTGGATTCAGTGTCTCTCCATCGTGCCGCTGGATATATTCAGATGGGTGGTGGCTGGTGTGGCTGGTTTCATGTCTGCAACCTTTGTGGCTCTTAACCTCCGAGCCCACATTAAGTCTGCAGGGGAGAGGTGGTTTTTGATAGTGGCCGCAATCTTCCTGTTGCAGCTGGCTCTTGCCGTTGTCCTGAAGATTTATCTGTTCACTGTCTCGGTATAGCATGAATCTACAGGGAACCTCGAAGAAAGTGTAGATCATAGGGATGCATCTCTGTCCATGGGACATTACATCTGTCAGCTAGCGGATTTATACATCATGAATGAAAGCTACTGTATTTGTTCATTTGTGACGGTACCATATTCATTGTTAATGCATCATAAGGTTGTGAGCCTCTTTTTGTAACCATTGTCCAATTGAGAGGTGATCTAGATGTTGTGTGGGGGATCTGGGGTTGCTCGGGGTTCAAATCGATGAGTTTTTTGCAACATTTGTATTGACTCGATTTTGGTAATATAAGACGAGATTCAATAGTTCTTGACCTCTAGAGAGTTGTCATGTTTAATTGTTAGATTCACTTTTTGGGAATTTTTCTGTTAACTCTTTTAATTTTTCGGCTCTTATGGGAGTTTCTGAAGATTGAGTAGAGGTTCTTTCCCTTCATTCGATTGTGTGGTCTATGTCCCACGGCATCTAAAAGAAGCCCCCACTCTGTTTTTGCGCGCTAATGGTGGTGGGTGAAGGGGGAAAATTTTCGTGGACAAAAAAAAAGGGGGAAAATTTTCACTCGTCCCACGGATGACTTACGACTTAACCATTCTGATCAGAAATTATTTTTAAAAAGAGAAATAATCCGTGTTTGATAATGATGCACAATTTGTGTTCCCAGAAGAGAATCAACAAAATTTCTCCTTCTCGAGAGGTGGTGGCAAGCGGCTATGGATGGCAAGTGGGTGGTCGACTAATAGAGATGGCAGGTGGGTGGTCGACTAATGGAGAGGTGGTGGCAAGGCGCCTGTGGATGGCAAGTGGGTGGTCGACTAATAGAGATGGCAGGTGGGTGGTCGACTAATAGAGATGACTAGTAATGAATTTATTTATTTATTTATTTATATTTCAGAAATAGAGAAATATATATTTTTTTTTACATTTCATTTTTATTCTAAACCTATTTCTATATTAAAAGTTTGATTCAGAAATAAAAAAAAAAATAAAATTACGTTATCAAACGTATTTTTATTTTAAAAATAAATTTAAAATAGAAAAATTATTTGAAAATAGAAATAGAATAATTGTCTTACGCGTTTGATATATGTTTCAAGTAACCAATATGACAAGTTGTCGGCAAGATTGATCTGGCAATATTCTGCGTGCTTTATACAGTGAGATCTGGAGATGATTTCTTCTCCAAGTTGTGCCGTCTTGTTATGGGAATTAGCGTCCGAAAGGTCATGTTTATGAGACTGTTTCTATTACTCTAATGATTGCGTTTATTGACGATGCTGTCCACTGGATAATCATAGCATGCTGAATTCGAAAGTCATTTCATCATTTGCACGCCCTTCAAACAAGACTTTAGATCTTAGGTCCATTCTTTCCTTTTACCCCCTTTCTTAAATTTCCTTAATCTAGGAAGCGGGTTTGGTTTAGCTAACACCCTTTTTTTCAATCCATCGGGTTACTGCAAACTGAAAATACCCATCTTTTATGGTGGTTAGATGGGGAGAGAGAGAGAGAGAAATCAAACATCTTGGTTGGAAAGGAGATATGCAGTGTAGGAACTACCATATGTTGCGCATAAACCCAGCGAAGACATTACATGTCATATAGGAGATGCCTCTGATGAAGCATTTTACTTGCTCCTTTCTTTGCGATGAGAACACTGGTCTGAGAACCAAAGGGAGGGCGGCGCCAAACAACCACCAAACACTCTCTCTTTTTACTCTTCACAGTCAAGAGTTGATGATAAATTATTGGAGAGGAAAGGACATGTAGCCCATAGGGTCTGCACTCACTGGACTTCAGCATGTTGGACTTTTAGCCGGAGGAGGGATTGGAGAGAATGGGAAGAGTGTCAAGATTATGACCTGAAATTGAGGTCCCTTCTATGACTAATTTGTTTAGGTATTGTTTGGTTTAGCTTTTGGATGATGAGATTGACCGCTTTTTGGCTGGACCTGTTTGGTATTCAATGATTCTCTAGACACCACAGACACGTTCGTTTGATCATGGAACATGGCCAGACATTATGAGTGAATTGGGGGGAAAAAGCAAGCGCCGGTGAATTGAATTGTCAACTAATGAAGCAGCAAGGGACGTCATTATTCTATTAAGGAATTTTCATTCCACCAGACAATGCTACAGGAGTTGTTGACAATTCTTGCTTGTCCTCCCTTAGAAAGCTTCTTGCTTTCACAACTAATATAAGACCCTAAGCCTTTGTAATCAAACGTTTGTCATCACCCTGACACTCTTCTCATTTTGCTTCTGAGGCATAAACGCACAGCGCATTCAGAATCACCATGCCTGACGATTCGAAGTTCCAAGTGTGCTGCCTGCTGTTGATTTTCTTAACCACATCGGCTTTGAGCACCGAATTTGTTTCTGGGGCTCGGCATGTGAAGGAGAGCATGAGAGGCAAAGACACCGTTCAAGCAAGGAAGATGACGACAACGACAACGACAACCACGGCTACTGCATCGACACAAGTTGGAGATGAATTTCTTGCTGTTGAAGAGAGAAAAGTACCCTCGTCACCTGATCCTCTGCACAATTAGCAGATTGGCGTCAACGATGCCTTTTAGAGATCTCGCATAAAGCTATACCTTGCAAAGGTGGGACAAGATACCCACCATGTACAAGAGCTTTTTGTTCTTTTTCTGGCCTCGCTTGAATGAACGGTTGGCCATATATTTTTCAATAAAGCAATTTAATTGCCACTTCAGGTCCCGAATTTCACGCGACAAGAAAAGTTTCTAATGTGAATACCAAATTTGTTGCAAAGTATTAAGCAAGATGCGAAGATGAATGCCTTTCATGATTTTTTGAAGATCAGAGAGTGGTCGGACTAGTTGATTATTGAGAACTCTCTCTCCCTCTCTCTCTCTCCCTCCTCCACAGACGCATACGTGGTATCAATGGTTCCTTGGAACCAGGGATTATAGTTGCTGAAAGGCAATGCACAAAAATAGAATCAGCACAAGATATTGCCATACCAGTGTGTTTCATCTCTACATATATATTAACTATAGCAGGTTCAACGAATGAGTTTTAAGAGGCAGAAAATCAAATATATTTTGCTAATTAGTGCCATCAAATTGCCCAGATGAATATTCAAGCCCGAGCCGATCTACGATCGTATGACCAAGCACCTCCTTTTGCTTCAAAACATGAAACCAGGGCCATCTTTGCTCGTTACTCTTGGATCGATCTAAGACAGTCGTTGACGAAAAATCCCCCAGAAAGTAGCAAATGAATCAAATTGGTCTGAGGTTGCAAGAACTTTCGGTTTACCACGATAATCAGATTATCATCGATCCTTATATCGTTGGCAATTCCCTCGAACCTCTTTGGCACACTTCGAAAAGGTACCTTTCGATTTAAGCCAACCTATTTTATGCTGCCACGGACCAAATGCTCAGCAGCCTATTCCCATCGACACTATGCAAGGCATCATAATCGAACACTTCTCCAGAAACTACAGTTGACGTCTAAGCAAGCCCAAGAACGTTATTACATTTACATTTGAGTTTGCTGAAGCAGGTCCACACTCCCGATTCTTGAAAAAAGCAGCTTACTCGGATTCCAATCCGGAGCTAAGGCATTTACTCTTTGAATCTTGAGTTTTTAGAAGTGGTCGGATCACACTGTCTAAACAAGTTCGGCATCAGTATTCAGTAAAGTTATTGCTGGCTTGGACCAAGAACTGACACGGGCTATGCAGGAACTTGAAGGCGTACACGAGCCAAACAAGGCACTACAACCGAATAAGGTAAAAAAGAATGCCACAAAATGACTCTACGTGCGTACTATAGCCAGAACAAGGCACTATAAACTACCCAGCATGAAGCATTTCGGCTTGGAGATTAACCACATGACCAATCACTGGAGAGAACATTCACTACAATCAAAAGACTAACCAGAATCTACACCCGGCATGAAATGACTATCGAATTTAGTGATACTACTACCCAGAACTGAAGCCAGTTTATGGACAGTAAACAAGAAAATTGAAAGATCTAAGCACGATTTAATTTCCAAGTTCAGCTTCCTTGGCGATCCCCAGGAACTGGGGCCACACAGATATTTCAGTCATGAATTCCAAGTAGATATGGCTCGTGAAATTCTTGTCAACATTCTTCAAAATATGAAACCTATGCTTTAGTCTTCTTCCCTTTAGTTTCTGTTGCAGGTTTGGCCTTGAAAGGCAAGAATGTCTTCCCACCCATGTATCCTCTCAAAACTTCTGGAACCTCAACTCCATCTTCTCTCTGGTAGTTCTCAAGTATGCAGCAAATCGTCCTCTCAGTGGCAGTCAGGGTAGAATTTAGTAAGTGAACGTATTGCTTCACTTGCTCATTGCTCTGACAGATTGCAAAAGGAAAAGGAAGAAAATCAAGTATGTCAGCCAAAAGGAGGTGTTTTTTTATGCACAACAGGATGTTGTCAAAATAAAGTAGAGAAATATTGACATCACTAGCAGAACAATCACTGGCTTCCGGTCAGCCAAAACCATTAACCAGAAATCGCTAGTAGATCCATCAGACTAGATTTTGCACATAGGATAACATGAATAAACTTGGACAGAGAAATTGAAAGGACATACTGGATACTCCTCAAATATCCTCCTCCTTTAAGATCATATTCAGGCAGAAAAGCACAGTTTCATCAACTATTATTCTAACCCAATGAAACCTTCCTAGCTAGTTGTCACAAATAATCATTTCCATGCATGCAAAAAATTCTCGAGTACTAGCTTAAAAAGAGTTACCTTCTTCTGACCATATCGTATTTCCAGTCTCCTTGACTGATAATCAGTACAATTCGAACAGGACACAAGTTCTCTGTAAGTCTGCGATGCAGGAAACCAGCCCTCAAGATCGTACTTCTTTGCGGCGGCATCATTCAGAGCACCAGAAACAATTGCTATGACATGATATGGGATCTTAAGCTGCAATAACAAAGAGACACCAGAAAGTGAATCTGACATACAAGAACACAACCTATTCATGAGGACAGCACTCTTTCAATGTTAAACAAAGTGCAGCAACATGAAATTAATTCAGGGGTTCATAAGGTGAAAAGTAATACCGCCTGGTAAAACTCCTCAGAATTTTTAATCATTTCCTCGTGCATGTCCCAAGAATCGTTGCCATTTGGAGTGGTGAGGCAAAATTGCTCCACTTTCTCAAACTGATGAACTCTGAAAATTCCTAAAGTATCACGACCGTGGGAACCAGCCTCTTTGCGGAAGCAAGACGAATATCCAGCATACCTGGTCAAAATTCCAATACAAGCCGAATCAGATCAGAACGATGTCCACACATAATAACAACTAATAATCAACATCACTACCAGACCTTATTGGTAGCTGGGATGGATGGATCCAATCATCAAGATGATAAGCACAGAGTGGCTGCTCGGCAGTAGCAATGAGATATTTGTCATCTCCCTCTCCAGTTACCTAATTGGACATCACTAATCAGTCCTGACAGATACGTTCAAGAAGTGGTACAACTTATAGTTTCATTGAAACTTCAGTAATGATAACTCCTCAAATCTTGCATAGCAGCAAAAAGAGGGAAGAAATTGTGATAGTATCGTTCATCTGTTACCTTGTAGAGTTCTTCATCAAATTGTGCTAGTTGAGCACATTTTGCCATGATATCTTGCTTCATGAAGAAAGGTGTTTGTAGGGCTGTGTATCCCCTTTTCTCCAAGAAATCCAGTCCAAAACAAATCAGAGCTTGATTAAGACGGACACCGTCCCCCTTCAAGTAGAACCCCCTAGCCCCAGCCACATCAGCACCTATTTAAATCCAAGCATACTGAAATTAACGACACAAAATATTCGCGAGGATAACTTTGGAGAGTAGCATTAAAAAGTGGTAAATAATTAGAAAACTAGTGGAACCTCAGACCTCGTGACTTTCAAGCACAAGTATATTTTCAAATTGCAGTACACAACCCTAAGGGTACTTCTGATACCTTTCTTCAAGTCCGCAATTTCAAGAAGATCCACAAGCTCTACATGGTTCTTTAGCTTGGGCTCCACCCTTTTGTCTCCCCATGTCCTAACAACTGCATTATTTGCCTATAAATGCTTGAAGTAAATAATCGCTCTAAATTCACACAAAGTATCGCAACATCATTTTCCAACTGAAAAGGCCAATTACCTCATCATTGCTCACAGGCACGGAATCATGCACAAGGTTCCCAACTATTTCCAGCCTCGATTTTAAGGCCATCCAAGCTTCACGGACTTCAGCTTCTTTCTCGGCCGTCAGCTTCTTATTCTCATTGGTGTTCGCTATCATCTCCGATGCATCCCCACCGGACTAAAAACGGCAAGCACGGCGCCATCACCAATTGAGTTCGACAGAGAAAACATTCCACTATCTATGTGCAGGCAATGCGGATCTCACCATGACCAAACTAAGCCCAGTCTCAAAACAGTCAAAATTTGAACACACAGGGAAAACTTTTTTTCGCACTGCGAGCGCGATTGCATCCATAAAAAAGACTGAAACTTTTCAGATCTATCGTAATAAACACGGGCACGGGAGCAGTCAAAATGGTCAAAGACTCATTTTTTTTTCTTTTTTTTTTTACAAGATTCGTTTCTTATTCAGGTTCCGCGGCGCTAAATAAGGTCCCGAATGCCCAGGCCTCCAGAGCAAAAGAGAACTCACGATTTTGAGCTGGGCCACGCGCTTGTTGATCTTGTTGAACTCCTTGCGCAGATTCTCGATTTCGAACTGACCTGAAATCGCAAATCACGCAGAAAGTAAGATTAATCAAGAACCCGGGCGGCGAATCACGTAGGGGAAACGGTGATTTTACGCTGGCGCCACTCCTTGTCGAGGTTGATGATCTCGTCGACGAGTTCGACGCTGGCGAAGCGGCGGCGCTGGGACTCCCGGATGATCTCGGGGTTGTTCCCCTTCTCTTCCCGGAACAGATTGATGTCCAGCATCCTCTCTCTCTCTCTCTGTCTCTCTCTAGAGGGATGGAGGAAGACGAAGGAGGAAGACGATGAGCAGAAAGGCTTATGCGCTCTCTAAACCCTACGTGGAGGCTACGTTTATGGCTTCGCGCCGCCGTGATGATGCGGAGGGGGGAAGGGGGAATAAGCTTATGCTATAATCGGAGTGGGATTGGGCATGCGCGCGTCCAAACAATCGCCCAGCCTCTGGCCCTACACTCGGGCGAGCGATTGTTTACAGGGAGAGAATCCACAAGCTAATTCCCGTTATATAGAATCCACTTTCGATTTTTTTTTTTTTTTTTTTGGTAGGAAGAACAGCTAAAGTTGAATACAAAAATTTAACGTGATTACCTAATAAAACGTGACGTAATTCTTTAAGAGGTAATGAAAAGAAGCCTTGTCGTAGAATCGGTTTTTTTATTCTCTTTTCTATAAATTTCAATAAATGACGTGAAAAAGTTATTATAAGCCCTAATGACAATTGATTGTCAAGCCAAACCAATGGAATTGATTCGATCTGATTTTGCATTCCACATATATACGAATAAGTGTAGATATGGTAACTGAAGACTCCACGAATGGTAATTAACCTCCCTCAATCTGGTTGACACTTCAATTTTTTTTTTCTTTTTTTTGGCAAAATCATATTATTCTCCAGCAAAAAGGAGATGCCATCCTTTATTAATGTTCTTCGCTTTCTGGATTAAGTTCTTTGGAATCCAATGTTGCGGCACCGGAGCTTGAAGGGTAATAATTCATTTGTTTTGCAAAAAATAAATAGATTGACAAATACTTTTATCAAAACAAGTAGTTATATCACTCAAAATAACATGATTAATTTTAAGAAAATGTTCTCCTAAACATGGATTTTTCATGAAAAAAGCAGACCCTCATTATAAAGAACTAGACAGAGGAGATCATGATCATCAGATGTCTCAACATACGGGAAATATACAATGCACTGGAAAGTGGTGCAATCCCCATCTCATTTTTCACTCGAAGAACTTTTATTGTTATACAGAGAATTTGGCGACGCTTTATCTCTATATTCAAGACGACTATGCTACTACACTTCTTACCAAAAAGAATTACGTTGGAGAAAGACTCTCCTCCACCCTAATCATGGGCCTAAGAGAGAAAAGAATGGGAATGAATTTCGGCCACACTAAGACGGTGTATTGTACGTACTTTCCTCGGAGCTTTTATGGTTTTTGCAGTCGATCCTTCCATTTTTTGGGGGAACCAGTCAGTCCGGCTGGGTAAACGTCGCGTCACGATCCATGAATCTTGATGGATGGCAATTCAGGAGGATGATGGCTGATCAAATTTGCCCATAGATTAGCAAGTTTGGGAAAATACTGCTCCTCGTCCCAGAAAATCATCGTCATACCTGGCTCAACAACAGCAAACAGCATTTTAGAAGCAAAATAAAGGTTCCAAGCAAAAGATTCAACGTATATAGCCAGCCAAAGATGCCGTGCTGCCACAAAAGAGAATAAAAAGAGACAACCTAAGACTAGGGAAAATACTCGGGAATCCCATTGGAGAACTTTTAGTTTTAAAACAGCCTCCAGATGCAATAGATAACCTTAGCAGATCGAGTACTTGCAAGACTAAAGTGATAAGTAAGTGATAAAAGTGATCTTGTACCAGACCGAACCGCCTGATAGATAAAGAACAGATTTACGGTTAGTATATACATACCCGGCACTGTTCCTGGATTCAACAGAGACAAACGGCAAACAGGTTCTTCACAAGAAAAAATAGCCTTCTGGAGTACACCTGCGTTGAGAGTGTAAACATGCTTGATAGACTCCAATAAAGCCTTGATGCTGTCCTCATATTGGAACTCCAGTGGATCAGATATGTTTTGAAGAGCTTCTTCAAGGCCTGAACTGGACCACATAGTAGTACATTCATCTAAAAGAGCAGATGCGCCGGAGAAATCTCTATAATTGAGAAGAATCCATGGTTTGTATAACATGGCTGAGGCCCCAAGAACTCCAACTGCTCTGTAAACTTCTCCCAGGGCAAGTACATACTGCTTGCCTAAATGATGTGAAAACAACAGCACATTAAATTCGAGGCCCAAAGAAACTCTAGTCATCACTATTTTTATCGTTCTTGGTAGCTATAACATACCTTCTTTTTCAGATAATATTTGACTGGAAACATTCTTCTCTAGAGATTGCTTCCATATTGAGGCTCCATGCTTTAGCTCTTGAGCACAAGCAGAGATCATTTTGGACCATGTGGAAACATAATTAGATTGTGCCTCAGCTGATCCTAATTTTAAAATTTTCAGTACCAAGGCTACGTGTCTCAAGAGTTCAACCAATGACTTTGAATCTCTCTCTACCTGTAGACAAGCAAGGTACTGCTACAGTTAAGTTCAAGAGCCAAACAACAGCCCAGTTGGACGTCAACTTTTCATATCAGAACCAACTTAAGATATATTGATTTTTTACTCTAAAATTAAGCGGACTGTTCAGACAGACAAATAAACAAAGAAAAAGGGAGAAGTTTATCCATTTTTGACCACTACATTCCCAGAACAATTGCATTAGCAGCCTTGTCCACAAATCTCATACCATGGACTCTATCTTGGATTACTTGCAAGGCAACAAAATGTTCAGGCAAGACTGATCCAAAGGAAAGATAGATAATAGAGTGTGCAATAACCACCATCCTACAAGTATCTCAGTTGCAAATATATCTCAACGATTTCACTTGATAACAATTTGCCAATCAATGTGATCTTCCATTAAGCATAGACGAGAAATTCATACCAATGACAATCTGCTCGACAAGTTATATTCTGCCTCAATTATGCGGAACTTTTCTCCAGATAAGACTTCAAGAAATGTACTGATGCTGATATCTCTCTCAGATAGATTATTTGAGGGCGGTTCCAAGATTGATTTGCTTGAATGCAGCTCATTGTAAAGCTCCTACAACAAAAAGGTTGACTCAGAGTTACTCCATACACATTGAAGCAATCATAACGAAATAGCTGAATAAATCTTAGATGTTGAAATGAGAAAAGAATTGATATAATAGTAAAGGAAGTAACTAAAACGATCAATTTAGTAAACATAAACCTGAATTTCCTCATCATGAGCTTTTGCCTTCGCAGTTTCACCGGCAAGATCAACAGGGTCATGTGCCTTCTGACAAATAGCATATTATCAACATTCAGGGTTTGAGCAACTTCATAACAAAACAAGCAATTCATCGCATGAACGGATCTTCACCTGATTAAGATGCCGGCAAGCAACAAGACACAACTCATCCTTCAAATTGCAATAGAATTGAATGAGATCATCAAGTTTTAATTCAATGCCAAAACTTTGAGGCAAATCCACAGGACTCGTTATAGAGACCTCTGCGGATTTGGTCCCAGGGTAGACATCCTTATGCTCCCAAGAAATATCCTCTAAGACGTTTAGGTTATTTCCTACTCTGGACATTGGCACAGTGTGGCTTGAATTCGACCCATCAACACCGAGCCATGGAGTACTTGTACCAAAGCTCTGAGGTTCATCTCCTCTCGGTGTATAGGCACCCTGAAAATCCCATTCATCAAAGTCATCCTCTTTGATTGCTGAATCTGGTTCCGAATTTGTCCAGGTGGTATTCAGTGCACCCTCACTCAGCTTCTTAATGTCAGCTGCGGGAGTACTCGGCATGGATTCACTGTACAGACTTGATATGAGATCAGTAATGGATGTTCCTGAAGTTAGTTTAGTTCTATCTCTTGTATCAGGTGTAGGTTCTTTGATAAAACTGTCACCTTGAACTATTGTATCTTCTTTCCCTAAATCTTCACCACCAAAAAGAGACAATGGCAGGGCTTCCTTTTTACCATTCCCTTGATGTTTCTCATTTCTCTAGAAAGTAAATAATGAAAAGTCAACCAACAGAAGTATCATATGAAAGAATCTAAATTTAAATCTGCAAAACAATATTCCCTAGTGACAACTAATACCAAAATTAAGGATTTAACATCCATTGAAGTGCATTATTTCCACCAAAGCAAAAATTCGTGAGAAATTGCTGGCCATTTAGTTTATATGTGTACATTTCAATTTTTAGCTTGGTGCTGTATAATAGATCGTAGCTTCTAATCTCGGACAAAAAACAAGAGGAACAACTAAAGCATGATATCTACTGCAGAACCTAGGACTTCACTGTCAGCTGGAAGTGTTAGAGACAGGTCAACTGTTGAGCATTTAGATTGGAACAACGAGATTGACATACATTATAAGGACTGCAATAGAAATGTGTACGATAGGGAAAACCAGTTAGTAAATTCAACGGACTTTTATTCTCCTTATAGGCATTTATTAAATGTATGCGAATATCTTGAGACATGATTCTTTGAGTCACTGATAACACACCATTGACAGGGCATAATCTGAAATGCAAAAAAAAAAAGGGGAAAAAAAAAATATAATACGACTTTGGTGACAGCTCATGCTTCAATATCAATTTAGCTCCTTAAAATGCATGATTAAGTGCTAAATAATGAAAATTACACTAGGCAATTTCATCACCCGCACGTTTCTAACAAATGATGTTGTGGGAAAAATTGTGCATTCCCTGCTATCTAACTAACTTTATGCAGGTGGCATACCTGGTAAAACTTGTTTAAATCAGCAAAAGACTCATACCTCATGCTTTGATGCAGCTTCTGATAAAGCGTCTTTAAATTCCCAAAGATTTTCGCCAAAGTCAGCACTCCTCTCCGTTGTACTTGTCTTTGCACCATTATCAGCAAGCTTCAGATCATCCTGGCATAAAAAATTCATAAAACAGAGATTTTAGCCCCTCTGAACAAGCAATATGTGAACTTACTTGCCAATGTGATTTCATTCACACCACAAATTTTAGATTTCCACAAATTCTAGACAAAGTTTAGCACTTGGTTTGATTTAGTAAATTCTAATCCCTAGAATTGTTAATTGTTATTCTGCTAGCTTTCTGAAAATAATATTTCATGGGATCGTTTTTCTTTCGTAGAAAACCATGATACCAACATTAAATAAAGTCGTAATTAATTCCGACTCAGATTCAACTGAATCTAATGAAAATTCACCTATTCATAAATAATTTTGATTTTCAAACATGCATGGCAAGTGGAATAAATAAAGAAAGCCACCAAATATTTCATGAATTCCACAATCATTCGACTCATACAAGTGATGCAGTACCTGAGCACTTGAACCAGTTTCTGAAGATGCACGCCTAAAGTCCCAATCGTTTTCCTCAATTTCAGCAACTCCATCAACTTGATTGAAATTAGCTTCATGATTGGAGCCTTTCAGGTCAATCTTGGCTTTTGGGTTCAAGTCATACACAGAATTTGACATCACAAATTTATCAGCAATCCACTTTGATGAGGCAAACAGATCGGATTGTCCATGTGCACCATTGCTAAAATCAAAAGTGGCTTCAGTCGTTGGTGAACTTCTGAATGTTGCCCCATTACCCTTTGGCAAAAGAAATTGCGAGATTTCAGTAGATATTATCATGTTTCTATGGAAAATTTGCGGCTCCAGAATCTTACAACTCTGGTAGAGATTTTAGTTTACAATGCAGGGAAGAATGAAATAGAACTATCAAGCCATGAATTCCATATTGAGTTCCACTTGACCGACGTTCATTGATCACTCAAACTTCATAATCTGCTTATTTATATAGGAACCAAATCAAATTACATCCACAAAAAGAATACCTATGGCTAATGCCAAATTTTAAGACAGTCAGTGAGACAAGATGATCTTTCTGACTTTTCTTCAAATGTCTCAATTATAATGTATCAAGATACAAATCAGCCATGTTAAGGGGAATATTGGCTGGATTACTTTCTTCGGATAACATCAAAATAAACATCATATACACTAATACACGAGATAACAGGAACTTTTAGAGTTACCTTATGGTTCTCATGATTGAATTGAGTTTCAATTTCTGCACCTTTGAATTCCCAACCAAAATCGTTGCCTGTATCCTCCTCTTTTCTAACAGAATCAATAACAAGCCCATTAATGCCTGACTTCAGTGTGTCGAAGCTTGGAGTGGGAACATGCACATCAAAATTCCAACCACTGCCACTTGAAATGGACACGTTCACATTCTCAGCTGCATCAATCTCAACTTTATTCTGCTTTTCCTGGTTAAACAGATGGCAGAGACGTGGGTGTGTTTGCATCCAGAAGACAAAAGGAGGAAAAATATAATCTACTTTGCCAATATGATTATGCATTGCCAAAGACTAGAATTCTCAAGGGAAGAACAAGAGGAACAGGGGCACATAGAGCAAGTGTATAATAAAGATGTATAGAGGTTCTACATTGCAATAGGAAGGCCCAGACAATAAAATGCAACATCTTCTAGATATTAACAGTCCTTTGCAATTGAAGCTTCAATTAGACACACTCATCAGTGTAGCGGTGGCCCCAAAAGATGCACACGTTCTTCATCTCCAAATTCGTGAAGGACAACAATGCACCATCAGCCCGCAATGATTTCTCACTCTAAATAGACAGAATATATGATTTCAAACATCACATGGCCGGTTGTGGACAGTGTTGGATCCCCCAGAACTGTTTAATACAGATATCCTATACACAATCTCAACCAAAAGGAGACAACTTGCGTTTTCTCTGAACACTTGAACAATTTTACGATCACTTCGTTTTTCTTAACTTTAAATGAATCTTTCAAATTCTGCGACTTCTAATGACTCGTAAACTCCTTCGAAACTACAAACTTAGAATGAAAAACCAAAAACAAACGAATATGTCAAGCCTTTACCTTATTATTCTGGTCGTTGGACACTCTCTCCGCATCCACAAACTTAAATTCCCACTCTTCATCATCAATTAACTCACCGTTTCCGTTAAGCACGGAGTCGTCTATCCCGTTCGAACTCGACTTCAGATTCGACCCAGTTTGAGCTTCAACGCTCAGATCCTGACCGTATGCCACCGAGTTCGCGTCATGATCCGTATCCGTTCCATTTTGATTGCCTACTTTCGGACTCCGATCATACAAATTAGAAATCAAGTCGTTCAATCCAACGCCGACATTCAAATCGGAACTCCTCTTCACCGAATGACCATTCGGAAGCTTAAACGCGTGACTACCACCGGCCACTGAAGGATCGACTGCGGCAGGTTGTTCCTCCTCCACCTCCTCCTCCTCCTCCTCTTCCCCGAATATCGACAACGGTATAGCTCCCTTCGGCTTCCGCCACTGGGCTTCCAGTGAATTCGCGCTGCTCGGCGCCGGAAGAGCAGCGGCCTGCGGTTCCACGGCGCGATCCGTGAATAAATCAGGTACCGCCGACGAGCTCGAGTTGCTCGAAGGATCGACGGCGGATTTGGAAGGCGAGATCCGGACGAAGTTGACGAAATCGGACCAGTCGTCGTCGTTCTGAGAGGCGGAGGCGGAGACGGGTGCTCCACCGTTGCCGGAAAATGAGGCGGCGGCGGCGGCCGTGGAGATGGAGGCCGAGGCGAAGGCGAAGTCCCCGAAGCCGTCGTCGTCGGCGTCGTCGTCGACGCGGATGCCGGCCGCCATGGACGGAGGCGAAGGACGGAGAGGGAGGACGGAGGGGGCTTGGAAGCTCGCGAGCGATCGCTCGCGGTGGGGGGCGATTACGGCGTGTTCTCGACGGTTTTGAGCGCGCGCGTGGCTTATGGGGTGGCTCGCGAGTGCGCCGCCCGTGCTGACCTGGGCGTAGGGCCAAGCCTTCTTTAATTTTTCGGTCGGATTGATTTCTGAATTTGTTGAATGAGGTCTTCAACTTTAGACAAATATATAATGTGATTTATAAATTTTTAATTTATTTAATATAATTTTTAAATTTTAGTATTTATACGAAAATATTTAAATGATCCTATACTACAAATGTTGCAATGATATTATATATCTGTGGTCACTGATTTATATAGTGGGATCAGTTTTTATAATGATATGCAAGGAAAAATAAGTGCTCTTCACATTATTTCCAATCCCAAGTTAATGGATCTTCAAAGTTAATACTATTTCAATGTATATAAAGAGTATGTGCTAAATATTTATATGATGATGATAATATCTTAAATTATATCAGCATTAGCGAAAAATGAGACAATCGGATCGTGCTACTCATAAAAATCCTTTATCATCTCTACATATGTTCATAGATAAAATTTTACTACTAATCCCTCGTTAAGACAATCGCGATAAACGTGATGACATTTTATGTTTTTTCCTCTAATTTTTTCTAACGCCGAAATTCCCTTCTTTTTTCTTGTCCTTCCGACGTCCGATTCTACGTACGTGTCCGCCGGACGCGAGCAATCCTCCACGTGGTCCCCACTCCCACCGCCACTCGGCGTGACGTGGCAGCAATCCCGAACGAAGTATATGCAAAGGAGGCCTCGTCGATTCGATCTCGTCCGTCGCCCTTTAACTCGCACCGAATGCTCTCTCGCTTGCACTTCTACTCTTTCTCATGCAGGCTGTCGTCGGCGACTAAACTCTGCTGCCGTCGCTACCATCATCACCGGACGACTAAGCTCCCGACAGGGCTGTTTCCGGCGAGCCGTCGGGTTCCGTGGCGATCGATGGCTTCGGGGGGAGACCAGTTCCGCCGCAGCGGCAGGAGCGGCAGCCCGGGAAGGAGCACGCCATGGATCCGACCCCGCAGTTCAGCAGCACCGACTACAAACCTTCCAACAAGCTCCAGGGGCGGGTGGCGCTCGTGACCGGAGGCGACTCCGGGATCGGGCGGGCCGTGTGCCACTGCTTTGCGCGGGAAGGCGCCACGGTCGCCTTCACGTATGTGGAGGGGCAGGAGGACAAGGACGCGCAGGACGCGCTCCAGATGCTGAAGCAGGCGAAGGCCCCCGACGCCAAGGACCCGATGGCCGTGGCGGCCGACCTTGGGTTCGACGAGAACTGCAGGAGGGTGGTCGATAAGGTCGTGAACGACTATGGCCGGATCGACATCCTGGTGAACAACGCGGCCGAGCAGCATGAATGCAGCACGGTCGAGGAGATCGACGAGGCGAGGCTCGAGAGGGTGTTCAGGACTAACATCTTCTCTTACTTCTTCACGGTTAGGTAAGGATTCCATTACTTTATCATCACCAGTAAAGGTAATGAGGGCATAATCATTTCAGGAAGTGATCACAAATTTAGACTGTCATTAGGTGTTGTCATCAGTCCAGCAATTATCAGTTTGTAGATCACCTCTTGGCATCCATGGCATTGTCTGCGCAGGCACGCGCTGAAGCACATGAAGGAAGGCGGCTCGATCATCAACACCACGTCGGTGAACGCCTACAAGGGCAACGCCAAGCTCCTCGACTACACATCCACCAAAGGCGCGATCGTGGCCTTCACGAGGGGCCTCGCGCTCCAGCTCGTGAGCAGAGGCATTAGAGTCAATGGGGTCGCGCCGGGCCCGATCTGGACCCCACTGATCCCGGCATCCTTCACCGAGGAGGAGACCAGGAACTTTGGGAAACAAGTTCCCATGAAGAGGGCTGGCCAGCCCATCGAAGTCGCCCGTCCTTCGTGTTCCTTGCATGCAACCACTGCTCGTCCTACATCACCGGGCAAGTCCTCCATCCTAACGGTGAGTGCACAGTCTCTCAATTCTGAACATGCTGTCCTTTTCCTTTGCAAGTGAGATTGAAGCATGATTGTGTGCCGCGTTGCATTTCTGGCCTCTTGCAGGTGGAACGATCGTGAACGGATGAGGATCGGCGATGGCAAGGCTAGGTTGGATGTTTTGCACTTTTGCTTTGGTGGGTCTGTCGTCGCGTGCAAATAATGCTATGGTTTTATGGACTGGTATGGTGGGGATATGTAGTCTCTAGGATGTTGCATGGAACTTGGGAGTCCTATCTGTGGAAATGGGAACCTTTTTGCTGTTCAGACCTCCAATATGTTATCTAGTACTTTTGTTGCGCCGGTTCAGGTTTTTCCCTTGTGTCGTGGCGTGGTTTTTTGATAGAGAAGGCAAAAGGCAAGGTGGAAGACTGATCAGTTCAAAAAATGGCATTTTTATGAGGATATGAGGAACAAGAGGATGATGAGATTCTTCCTTTTCTCTTCCCAAAAAATTGGACGACGTTGTCAAAGTAGCCAAAAAAATTGGATGACACTGTCAAAGTAGCAAAACTAGACCCGTCCAAATGATTGACTGAGAGTGTTAAAAGAGTTAAATGCATCATAAATGAATTATAAATGAATTCACTATTTATGTAGATTTAATTCACCTCAACCTGCTCATAAATGGATGATAATTGGATTTGCAATTTATTTATATCTAATTCATCTGTATAATTTTCTTCGTTATGCACTGCATTTTACTTTTATGAATTTTTGTAGATTGAGTTAAATGAATTTTTACAGATTGATATAAATATATAAGTATTTTAACCGTATGGATTGAATTGAGTATAAGTTATTACATTTTCATGAGTATAAGTTATTACATTTTCATATTGATATAAGTTATTAGATTTTCATTGTATGATAATAAGTCCAAATGGATTAAATAGATAGTCAAAATGGATTAAATAGATCTATTTAGGTCCGACCATTTAGATCGGACCATATGAAAACTCGATGACTGAGCCAAAACTGACAAACTCGATGATTGAGCCTAAAATATCAAAAGTAGGAAGCTGCAACCAAGTCCAAAACTTGAACGAAGCTTAATACTCTGTAGACCGATCCTGGCATTTATACTTGCATTTGGTCATGTCTCGACAGAAGATACAGACAAAAAGACAGGTGGGAATCGAGTACTCTCAAGGATCCTGATATAGCCAATGCTATCATGGGGACAGCAAATCTGGCTGTGCAAACGAGAAACTTCACCTAGGCAAGAGAAGATTCACTCTGCTCCATCTGGGTCCTCGTCGGAAACGAACAAGGACTGAAGAACGACCGCGCCATCGTTGGTCGGTTCCTCCCGAGAATCGACTCCGGCGTCTTTCAAACCAAGGCGTCGCATACAAACGTCATCGTAAGCTTCCAGGTTCAACCCCGATGCAAGAAACAGTTCTGCCTCATCCACGAATCTGTCCGTTCGTCCCGTCAGGAAAGGCCTCGCGGCATCACGTAAGAGCATTTTGAACTCCCTTTGTCTCTCTTCGGGTGCCTTAAGCTTCCTTTGGTCATCCCTGCGAGGGCAGGTCGGAGAACGGGTAAAATGGATGACCGATAGAAGTATACCGAATCGAGCAACGGGTATCGTGAGGTTCATGGTAGACTTACCTTCTCAACGATGACTCAATCGTTCCGAGCATATGGTGCACCACTACATCGGCATCTTCTTCCTGGACATAACCAAAGGCTTTAGTTTCACGTATGGAAACAGAGCACGATGTCAATCATTCACCTAAAACTTATTGCTATCATTCGACCAGTGCCATACCAAGAGTGACATTGAAGTAACTACCCATATGCATGAGTTTTGGTGGTTCTCGGCATCTAACATTCTATATGAGTTATGACTAGATCATGCTAGTAGTTAATCAAAGCAGATTAAAGGCACTGAGCACAGATAAACTACGGCAGGATTAAAGCACAGATTATTCAATGGAGGCAAGGAAGAAGAATCAGATAGTAAGGAAAATGCATCCTTGCCTTAACTGCTAGGCCGGCAATGGGCTGAGTAGTCACTAAAATATTCATGAAATAATCTTAAATTGAAGTCTCCGTCCAGCAAAAAAAAAAAGAAGAGATTTGATCAGGTTGAATGTAATCCTCATTTCCTCCTGTTCTTTTAGTAATAATATCTAGCATATGGCAGGAGCTCTTCCTTTAAGCATCAATTTTTCTAATCATTGGGATAATGAAACAGGGGAGCGTTTTGGATATAGCTTATTAGTTATGTGCTTCTTAAACACTAAAACAGCACAACGATAAAAGAGGTAATCCAAGAACATAATACGGATCCATTTCCATCAGCGGAATGAATGCATTAACTTATATGAGTTTCCAACCTCAGAGAGACTTCTCAGAGAGAGAATCTTTTTTTTTTTTTTTTTTTTTTTTGCCCATTTCGATTTCACCATGAAAGTAAATCAGCCAAATTGAATAACTGGTGTCGAATACCAACCTGCATTAGAGCTTGAATTTCCCTCTTCAACCAACTATAAAGCCATGGATTTGACTGAAGATATTTTCGAGACTTCCAAAACCGCTTTATATCGAATGCATCACTTAAGAAACCTGATTGAACACACTTTTTACTGAAAAAGCTAACAGGTTTTGTCAGGAAACAAATATAGCAGCTAGATAGCATCATAAGTCAGGTTAGAGAACCTGATTACAAGCATATGAAATACCTGGTTCAGTATAATAGCACTGTAGCCTATATCTATGTGCTTCTGTGAAGAAAACACTGCAAATAACAGTAAGATTAGTGAGGACATAAGTCAACATTCTGAAAAGCGTAGACAATAAATATTTGACATAATCTTTACCTATCAGAAAATATCTGACTAACATAATGCCGTTCAAAAGAACTTCCATCATATCCGTGGATAATCGAAAAGTTTTCAGTCTGCATGAACAAATTCATTCCATTCAATCAGTAAATATGACTAAGCATCGCAAGATGTTAAAGTTCTCGATGTTTCAGAATAAGGAGCTAGTGTCAACAGCTTAAGTTTCAACACTATAAAATCAAGTGAACAGAAAATGAATAGAAAACAAAAGACCATCTGTAGAGTTCTCTCAAAATGGATGAGCGCAAGAAATGGTTGACAACCTTACAAAATGGACACTTCAAAGAACTTGGAGCTTCAGAGTACTTGCTAGCAACCACTTTAGTCCACTGCACAATGCATTTGTAGCAGAATTTATCTGCAGCATTACATCATTTTTCGTTAGAAGTACTTTCCTGAGCACTGGAATTCGTAACATGTCACACTCTACGACAATGGCATAACTGAAGGGTACCCAGAAGAAAGAATTTGGTTGATAAGAAGATTCGCTTATGTTAGCTTGTGCAACTCTTATTTTCTATTACACTACCAAGGAGCAACTTTTCAACAGGCTATGCTGGTTATCTCCCTTCTTTTCCAAGCAATTTCGAAAGACACCCCCACGTCCACATAATCTGGCAGCACATTCGTGTCTGTACGCAAGATAGTTCATGCACTCAAATAACACATAGAGACAGTACACGAGCTCCAGCACCATCTAAAACAACACAACCCATGTAGATGTCGACACTTGGGGACCGTGAGGATGCCAACTTATCCATCACTGTTGTCATTCGCCATATAATGCGGGACTTGGGTCAGTCTTACATATATGAAGCAACATAGTTCGGCAACAGGGAGAACATCACGCTTGATGCCTCGTGCCATTAATTGCTAATCACTTTCTCCTCACCGTTGCAAAATTGCGAACTTTCCTTTAACTACTGGACCTTTACATCCCCTGAGCCCCCTTCTGATAACTAAAAAAACGTTTCAAACAAGAACAGGGCCATCAATCTACTACGAAACCCACCGGGATTCATCCAACAGATCACAAAAAAAATCATTAATCTCAGATAACAAACAGTCGCAGAAGAACATAACTCGGAGAATCCAATCATCTCCCGAATAAATTCAGACAGCGATTCAGCCAAGTCGAGATTCCAAGACTCATGCGATTCTTACAAAATGGGGGTTGGACTCCTCTCATCTGGCGTACACCAAAGCAAAAACCAGATAAAGGGCAAACCGTTTTTCTGCAAATTTCGCAGCTTTTCGGTCGGATTGAGGGACTAGAGACTTACCCATTTGCCATCGATGGAAGAAAAAAAGAAATCACAATTCAGAGAGAGAGAGAGAGAGAGAGAGAGAGAGAGAGAGAGACGTACGGAAACAGCGATCTAAGTAGGATTCTTGGAGCTGTGGAGTGGGGGAGAGACAGATTGGACATGGGTGAGAGCTAGAAGATGATGAAGAAGAAGGAGAGCTCTCGGTTTCGGCCTGCTGCTCCTGGCTCTTGCCCATACCGTTTCGTTGCTCTTCCATTCTTTCGCAAGCTCAAGCTCATGTAATTGAAAGACGTTATATGATGGCTTTCACTTTAAAGAATAATTGATGGGGTTAATCACTTTTTGCCTCCTGTGGTAGAATTATGAAGGATAAATAACACAAATAGTCCTAAAATTTTAATCTAATGCGTAATGTGGCCCTGATTCCTACACAATATATTTTTCGTAAATATTTAATTTAGGACTAACTTTTTTGAAAGTCTATCAAAAGTTCAAGAGTCATATTATACAAATTGAATATTCATGAACCATATGGTACATTTAGTCAAAATTTTTGAACAATTCATATCATTTTCCCTTTAGAATTATGCCAATTATATAATTTCATCAAATCTATTTTCATCCACTCTTTATTTTTTTATTTCACTTTCATGTGAAATTCCAATTACAACTTTTAACCCAAATGATACAAGTGATCCTTAAACTTTTTTTTTTTTTTTCAATATTTAATATGATTTCTAAACTTTTCATTTGTTAAATCTAATAACTAAATTTTCAAAAATTTGCTCATTTAGGCATTTCATTAAATGTATCGTTGTGTTATGTGAATTTTTTGACATTTGTTTAGTGGGTCAAATTAATTTTTTTTTGGTAAAGGTAAGTATTGTATAGACTTTGCCAAATGGATATACAAGATAGGAGGCCCGACACCTACAATCAGACACTCAAGAAGACAAAAGAGTCAAAAAGAGTGTAAGGGTGCCGTGGTTCCAAAGAAAGAAACAAAAGGCGATCAACACAAAGGATAGCCAAAAACAAGAAACGGTAGCCAAATTCAATCAAAGATAGATGAATGGAGACCCCAGCTTCGTTGTAGTCTTCTGTTCCTAGGGGTGTCTGGAACATGTTTGAAGGTTAGAGCCTTATTCTTAATAACCTTGTGCAGATGCATCTTCAGAGTTGGGAGGTAGAGGGACTGATTTCGAAAGATAATGTTGTTCCTCTCATTCCAAATGATGTAGCATAAGGTTCCAAATGCAAAACGAGCTAGGTGGAAGCTTTGATCGACAATATGGTTATTAGCCCAATCTAAATTTTCCAACCAAGATTTGTTTTGCCAAGCAAGATTACATTTTGCCACCCAATACAAGGCAAGACTTCCGGTAATATGACAGTAAAAAAACAAGTGATCTATTGAGTCCGGGCGGTACAAACAAAAAGCACATATCGCAAAAGGAATTCTGCCATATGAGAGTAAAGAAACCTGAGTTGGTAGACGGTTGTGTGTGATCAGCCAAAGGAGAGATTGATCCAAGATTGATAGTGGGTCAAAATTATTCGTTTTCTCAAGTTGGAAAATAATATTTCCTTTCTTTTTGGGCTAAAATAATGAGAGAGATTTGATAAGGAAGTTGCATGTAAGTCATGTGGACCCTAACTTTGACAAATCCAAGGTCAATATGGGGGTGCCAGCTACAATGTTAGAATTTTTAGAAGGACTACATTTGGTGGATTTTTGCAAATCGAAAGACTAGACTAGATTGAACAAATATAAAGCACTTCATCACATTGAACATCGAAAAAAATTCAACAGCCATTTATTATCCCATCAAAATTCAATGTTCCTCAGCAACAAAAGTTGAAAAGAAAGGGAATTTTCCGGTGCAACTCCATTCTCAAAGTTGCTGACCATACACCACTTCCTCAAGATCCAAGCAAAGCCAAACAGAGAAGAGAGACTAGCATCTAAGCCATGAGCACAACCCTTTAGCATGTTGCATGGTGCATGGGTTAGCATGAAAAACTCTCTCTCTTCTCTCTACTTAACTCCCCTCATTTGGGTCCGAAGCTTCAACCTACACTGCTGCATCTGCCTTATCTGGGCCTGCATCGCATCCACCTCTTTTTTCATCATCCTCACCTCCTTCTGTGAACTCAACCAGCTGTGGCTCGAGCCATGGCTCGAGCCGGTACTGGTTCTCAGGACCGCCTGTGTGGCGGTTCTTCTATAATCTGATCGGGAGTTGGTTGCCGACCTCATCATGTTCACTTGCTCCATGAGGATGAATCTTGCCATCATGTTCAGGGGCAACCGGTCATTCTTCAACGCGTGCTCTTGCGCTTCTTTCGACAGTCTGTGGTAGTCCATTGCCTTGCAAATTCCCATCCTCTCAGCCTCTGTTATGTTAGGATGTGCCTTGATGACAATTCGATACAAATATGTTAGATTCGACTTAAAAACACTTTCTTTCTAACCAGCATGAGCTTTCTGTGCAGGTCAGCTCCTGAGCTAGTAGATCGCCAAAAAATCTCTATCACCAAAAATACTCCTAACTCACGGTAGAACTTCCAGCGACATTATTAAGAATCTAGTGCAACTACATGATCGAATTGTAGCAACTAAAAAGCAGCAGAAACATTCTGTACCTTGATGTACATGTCTATAGCCCTATAGAGGTTATCGTCGCAAAACCGAGCATCTGTCGGCAATGCCTCTGCAAGGGACTGGAAGTCCTGACTGAGAGTCTCTCCTCCCTCGCCACAAATGCGAGGTATCCATCGACCAGTCTTCCTACAGCGAATAGTTTTGGCGGATGATTTATCCAGACAACAGAAACATAGCATTGCACCACTCCGATAACAACTCCGACATCGTATGTAGTATCACCATCTATGCGATTCTTCACCAAGAGATCGCGCACGCTGCATTTCTCCAACATGAAGGCTATTCTTCTCTCCAGCCTCTTCACCAGATCAGAGTCGCTCTCCATTAGTAGACTCACTTTGAGAAGGTTAAGCAGAAAATTGCAAGAGACAGAATTTTCCTCTAAGGGAAGTACCCTTATCAAGCTCTCGATTGTAACTCGTTGCAACTGGTGAGTTAGCTTCTGGGCCGTCAGATTGTCAAGCAATGTCACTCTCGAAAGCCATTTTTTGGTCCATGCGGCTATAGATTCACCGATAAGGTCAGGTTGCATCCCTTTCCTTTTGCACGCATCTACCACTTCTAAGAAATGGTCTATCCGCAGCAGCGAGACCTCCTCAAACCACCATTGATCAAGAGAAATTCCGACTTCTGAGTATGTCGACCCATTCCCTTGAATACCAAATCGGGCTGCGTCGCAGGTACTGAAGCTGAATGCATTATGATCGGTGCAGGCTTTCCATGCTATGGCCTCTGAGCACCGGTTCAAAATTTTCAACTGCTTGGCCCAAGGAGATATGGCCTCGCAACTTTTGAGCACCTGGAATAAGTCTTTCCAAGATGAGAACATCACATAACTTAAAAAGGCCTCGGTTTGGGGAATGAGGTTGGATTCGTGATAATCATCACTCATTTCCAAGAAATGTGCAGCACAGTACAGAGGGGCGATATTCGATGCCGTTAGATCCAGCTTCAGACCGTAACAGAATCTCACTACCAACTCAAAAGTTTTCACTCCGCCAGGAACGCTGTCTAAGTTTATAGGCGTGGAATTCTTGCTGTCTGCTTTTCCTTTCCTTTCGAATACCAATCGGTTTATGTAGCCACTTCTCGAGACCATGGGAAGCTGGACATCAGAAAGGAAGGATAGTTCAAGCAAATTGCAATATGTACATAGAATTGAACATTTTCAATTTATGGTCGGCGATTGCATATTCTGCTTCAAATGAAAGGACAGCTTGAGCTTTCGGCACTACCATGTTCTACATTTAGCAGTTCAATAAGACCCTAGAAACATGAAATCTACTCTAATTACATGATGCAAAGTAAAGAACTGCACAGCTGCGGAATATGTTATCATGTCCAGGGGAAATGCAGGTTCAACTAGTCCTAGTCAGATCGTAGTTGACATCAGAGTTGATGCATTCCCAAACTTTTAAGTAATGTAAAACATACGATGATTCAGACAACAGGGTGTACCTTGTGCAAGCGAAAGCTGTGATTTCCCAGTTGTATGATGAGATCGCTAGCAACTCCCGTCTGCATAATCCTGCATCAATTAGTTTATCGGTCAGCTGCTGTCGCCGCATCAAACAAAATACGGGAACTGCAAAGGAGCTGCAGCATTTCCATGAACATCAACACTAGCAACAAGAGAGACAAAGGGCAGAAAGTGAAGTAGCGCTACCACTTCTTGCCTCGCCGTTCTAGAGTCCCCGATGCGAAATCTGCAGAACCATCACTCGTTGCACCAACTACCGATCCATTAGGTTTCGCACTCCCCATGATCGTCTTATCCATCTTGGATTCTAAGAGAACTTGTGTTTAGAGCATATACTGATGAAGTTATCAGCTGGAGGACATGGTTTTATAGCGGTTTCGCGCTCGGCTACATCGCATTACGACCGAAGTTCTAGGAGCCTCCTCACTCCAGCACAGTTGCAGCAGTCAAGCCAGTAGTAGTTAGGCCATAAAGAGGAGGTTGTTCCCTTTTGCTCTGTCTCCCTCGGTCGCTGTCTAGACGGTGGTGGACGGATTGGGGCCGTGCCATTGTCCGGTGCATTCTCTTCCGCTCATGCACAAGGGGGACACGCCGCGCTTTTCTGTTTATAGATGCCAACTCGATCCACGATGGACGTGGCCATCCTCCAGCAAAGGAAAGAGAGCTTTTTTAGCGGACGAAGAGAATCGGGTACGAAAAAGAATAGTAAATGTATTAAATTGTGTCTTCATCAGCTGCGCTTTTTCTAAGATAGTGCTAAATTTATTAAATTGCGTCTTCATCAGCTGCGCTTTTTCTAAGATACGAGTCATGATTTCGTAGGTACCACGTGGTAGCAAAGCACATTCATGTCTTAATGGTCGAGAAGCCATCTGGCTTGGATAACGACATATACTTTCACTAATTTTATGTAGCTCCTTTTCTTTTTATGGAAAAAAAAATGGCACTAAAATCTATTAGGAGTTGCAGGATCAGTGAATCGATGTGCTTTTGAATTTTGGTCGCAACGGCTGAATAATTATAGTTATTATGATCTACACAAGTAACACTTTCTGCTCTATGGCAAAAGAGAGAAAAAAAGAAGAGAATTAGAGCTTAAGTTTAATGCTTGAATTAGGGATGCAGTAACCTTTTGAGATAATTACAAGGCAAGTCTTAAAATCTGTCAGAATTGTGCACTTTTCTAGAATTTATTCCGTCCCTTTGAGTCTTAACTTGGGATTTCGAGGCACTTTAGGTCATTCCTTTGATAGAAAGCTCTATTGGAACAAAAGTAACAAGTTTTAGGATTCATATACCTAAAATGAAAGTATCAGGACTTAAATATATGAAGCTAATAAAATTTAAGACTTACCCCTTAATTATAACTAACTTTCTTGAAATGGTGAAAAGTAAATTTTTTTCAATTCACTTAATTCGCGGCTTAATGTGCCTTCTTGTGCTTTCAAATATGTGCCAAATGTTGAGTATTTATGTCACTCCCAATTGGAGAGGCCAACACAATTGTATCTATTTGTAGTAGAATATATGTAGTAGTGAATGTGTAAAAGTTTAAAAAAGGGAGGAGAAGGAAAGAAAATCAAGAGAGATCGGGAGATTAATCAACATGATCTTCCACATTCAAAAAATCAATTGAGATCGGGAAACAAATCAAAGTGCAAAATTACGAGAGATTATGAGATAAATCAATGTGATTTTCATATCATACAATTCTAATTGAGAATGCATTTGCTCTTATAAATAAGAGTCTTCGATGAAGTTTAGATCACAAATTGAAAATAGTGACATATTTACCTGTTGTATCCCATTATTTATTATATGCTTTTTCCCTTTGCCTTGGAGGATTTTCCACTTAAAATTATGATATTATTTATTATTTTTTCCTTCGCTTTGGAAGATTTTTCACATTAGAATTCTAGTGTTATTTACTATTCATCTTTATTGTTTTCATGCAATATTTTATCCTAATTAAAATTATCCGAGCCTTCTTTACAAGTATCATTGTTTTTCCCAACACCAAATAGTGCCAATTATTATTACAATACTTGAAGACCCTAATTTGAATAAGGCTTAGTCCATAATTTAATAAATCGAAGCGTTCATGATTCAAATCAAAACTATATACAATGAACTTTTCTCCTAAAAAGCAAAGTCAGTCTTTGCAAAAATGTTTTGAATGGAAATGAGCATTTCGCAGTCCTTCCCTTCAACGGTCATCTCATCTTCCTTTCCCCTCTCTTCTCCTTCGTCTTACTCGAAGAAGAAAGCACGCAGAACCCAAGCGCGAATGGCGCTATCCTTCCAGCCGCAATGCCTCCACTCCCGTCACTCATTCCTCTCGCATCACATCATCAAGACGGGAACTTTCCCCTTCAGCAATGACCTTATTGTTATTGCATCCGAAGGGCATTCGATTCTTGCGCACAGACGCTTCTCGAGTAGATCCGTTTTCTCGAGAAAGAAGAAGAAGCGATCCGGGTCGCAGAGGTTCACGAGGTTCGTGCTCAAATTGATACCCATCATCGCCTCGCATCTCACGGCGTCGCCCCATCCGCTGCTTCGGATAGCCGAGGAATTGGGCGGCGGCGGAGACGGGAGCGGGGGAGGATCGGGGTTCCGGGGCGGCTCCGGGTGGTGGGGATGGTTCGACGGCCGGAGGCGAGGCGGGGGGCGGAAGTTAGGGTTGTGGGCGATCCTGGTGGCGTGCGGATTGAGCTTGATGTTGGTGGGCGAGATGGAGAGCCTCGCGGTGTGCAGGATTTTGGGTCTGGGATTGCTGGGGCTCGGCTTGATCGGGGCGTGGAGCAAGAACAAGGGCGCGGCGGCGGTTAAAAATGGGATCTTGGGGATGTGTTTTCTTGGGGCGGCGTCGTTTTTGGGGCTGAGAAAGGAGGAGGTGCTGCGGAAGGGTTGGGTTCAGGGGCTAGGATTGAGGAGACGAAGAAAAGGGGCTGGAAAACTTTGGTAGCTTAGAGAAATACTGGTGAGAATTCTTTGGACGACGGGATATGATGGAAAGAACGCAGAAATTGGGCGATTTCCATGCGTGTTTTCTTCGGGAGAATTTTTGGCGACAAGCGACGATGCCGTGAATCGAATTTATATCCTCTGTTGTAATTCAACTTCATGAAATGAAAGTATTTTGTGAGTACTATTCGTTGGTAACTCGTATGGCATGGTTATGCTTTAGAAACTTTGATGGTATCTTAGACGTACCGTTCAACATCACGACGCGTCGCTGTAACTGAGTATAAGAACACCGTAGTATGTCATAACAATGATTTATGACGATACGGCGAGTTGCTGTAATCAAGTGTCAAACAATAGTAAAAAGAATGGGGATGTACACACTAAATATACCATAGAAATTCCCAAATTATGCTAATACCACTTGTACCTCTCTTCTCTTTTAACAAGATCACCCGGTAAACAAACCTAGGGGGCGAGAACCTTGCATGAATTTAAATTGTCAGCCAAGTCTCGAAATGTTCAGTAGAAATGCGAGGGTGACCATATTGCAAATGGACCATCCGGACTGATAAGTATCATTACTTTGCAACCAGAAATAGACTTTTATGCGACACTCGACACTGTCATGTAAACAATGATATTACATGTCAATAATATGTTGTTTGCCGAAATTGTGAACATGCACTGAAAATGACGCCACCTAAACATGACACCACGGCCCGCCAGATAACATAATCTACAGGGAAGGCTCTTGCAATTGGCATTCTTCCTGACATTCATCAAGTTAAGACCGGAGTGCAATTGATCTCAGCTCTCTAAACCATGCTCAGATTTGAATAGCAGAACTGACTTCTGCAGTAGAAAGAGAGGTAGTGAAAACCTAACGCTCTAGAGGGGCATGAACCAAAGAAGCCCTTAATGGAGACTCCCAACTCCTAGAAGACATTTTAAACGTGCTAACACTCTGGAGGGACATGAGCCAGAGAGGTCCTTAATGGAGACTCCCAACTCCGAGAAGACATTTTAAACGTTCTCAAACTAGTACATGTCGCAATCCTCATTTCTCCTCATGCCCTTGAGGAAATTCTAAAAGTCGCAGCATTCTTCTTTTCTACCCCACTTGCCTAATCAATAAAACCTACATCTGCATCATGATTGACAGCTAAAACAGTATGATGCTCTTGCCTGTGCTCTTACAGAAAGCTCTAGCAGTGCCTCTTCTTCACAATACCTTCTAAAATCCCATTAGTACCAAAAAAACCAGTTAGCTGTTGATGATTAACAGGACCTGGTAGCTGAAATGAGATTGAGAAGTGTCCAGGAGGGCATAAGTTTTGCGTCATCTTGAAAATTTGGGAATTCTTCACGACCGTCTTCTCACCAGTAGTTGTTACTCCTTTTATAAATATTTTTCCATCAGGCTCCACATCACATCTGAAATCCTCTGCATCAGCAAAAGTGGTCAGATTCAAAACAGCAAACTTCACGAGATGTGCAAATGAAATCAGAAAATCCACTTTACAACAAGTCTAAGAACATCACAGCGTCCAGATTACAAAAGTAACATCTGTGTACACAATTAGCCAGTATAAGGCAAACTTCAATTTGAAGAGATCTCACTACTGATCCTCATAACTTTCAGTGACATCAGCAAATATTCAATCATGCTTCAACATACTTTTATTTGGCTCCAACATAGCAAATCAAGTTAAAGCATTTCAAACTTACGAATCTCTCCTAATAATATAGAATAAAGAATAAACAGTGAACCAAAGTACTTAATAACTAACAAGGTGCCAATACATACTTTCATCCCTTGAGACTCCTGGAAGGGAGACCCTAAACAGGTACGAGTCCTCGCATTCTCCAATGTCTACTGCTCCGACAATTGGTCCCATCTTTCCCATAGCTGCACTGCCAACCAGTCCAACCCCAGATTTAGCGGCGGCAAGCAGTTTGTCCCACTCTTCTGTAGAATGAGAAGGGAAATACATGATGGAGGGCCCAACACTTTCCCCAGCTTCTGCCTCCATCTCCAGCTGTGAAGGGGCAACATTGCTATGCGATATAGGTGGACCAAAATATGGCACGCTATTGAGAGGTGCCACATCAAGGATTGGCAGCTGCGGGTCTATGTGTTGCTCGGTTCCATTATTTGTCCTTCCTCTTGATGACCTATAAGTTAAATAACCAAGAGGTGCCCAGACATTAGAAATTTCATTAATGGGATAGTAGTACCAACCAACTTCTTGAATCTTCATACAATATTTGCGTTGAATATAATAACAATTCATAATATCACCAACAAACCTTTCAGATCAACATTAGCTCTGAAAGGGATTCATAAAACATAGGATAAACTTGATAAGAAATTCAACAATACGGCAGAATCTTGTCATAATTACTGCCTAAATATGGAAGTATTCTCCCTCCCTCATCCTAACAGAAAAATATCCATGACACAAATGGCCTATTTGGTAAAACTGAAAATTAAGTGCCGACAATTTAACTACTGAATTTTAAGCGTTCATAATTTTAAGTGTCGAAAATAGAATTATAAAAGTTATTTAATGACGATTAAACTGATAGCTGAATATCATTAGTCTCTTACCTAACATAGAAAAAAGGACCATAATCGGTGGGTTTTCTCAATATATTTAGCAAAATTCTATTTACCATTGTTTATTTTTCTATTGATAGAATTAAGAAACTTCTCCCGCACTTACCAGATCAAGTCGATTTTTTGACTTAATTGATATTTAAGTCAAATTCTATCTAAGGATATCAAACAAGCTTAATCTCATTAAGTACTGAATTTATAGTTTTCAAAGCTTAATTGGGTTACCAAACAGGCCCTAAATCATTGGAAAATAATTAGGGTTTTGATATCTCTTTGTGGCTTTGATACCGTGTGAAACTAGAAGATTAAAAAGGGGGGGGGGGTGGTTTGAAACAGAACTATCAGGGATCAATTATGCATGCCTTATCTAGTTATACTATACACAATATGACTGCACATAAATACACAACTGAAACGACCTACACTGATAAGTAGAATTACCCCCTTAACAAAAACCATTAGTTATATTCTCTTAAGCTTCTCCTATTATCCGTAAAGATAAAACTGCAGCTCAGACCCTGGCACTTTGGTCAAAGTTACAAATATCTCTCCTGTCCATACTCCGATTTACGGATTTCAGACACCAACTTAAGAAAGGTAGGCTTTCCTCTAGAAAAACAGTTGAAAGGGAATTATTACAGAGTGAAAATCAACAGCTCACGTCGACTTCTTTCTGCGAGATGTTTACTTCTAGCTGCCATCCAAAACCGATTATACCCACCTCATTATATGTTTAACTCAACTTAAATAAATGACGAGTGGCTGAAGAATCGCGAGAAAGTCTCCCTTCACGATGCACACGCGTTAATACCCTGAGCAGTGAATACAGGCCGGGGTCAGAAAAGCTCGACATGCGAACATACAAAAGAGGGTCAGTCAGGTGATCTACGTGCCGAAGGCTTCGAATTACACGACCCCTCGTGCTCAACAATGAAGGGGTAAAGCTCTAGGCTGTGAACCCAACTTATGTTAGAGAAAAGCTACCCACCCAGTGATAAAGCTCCCTCCTTTAAGCTTCACTTTGCTCAACAGTCAACAGAGCTCACCAATTGCAACTCATACCAAGGCCGAGGATCAAATGTCCGTACCACTCCCCGCATTTGACAGAACCACATCAACAATTTCACTCTCCGACCTCGCTTAGCATGCCCAAAACAACTATGCACAGAAAAGAGTTCCATTCCTACTCACATTTCCAGATATCTACGAATGGCCAAGGGGTCACCAGAACCGCTCGTCGGCCCCGGGATTTGCGAATCCGGAACGCGCGTTCCCAAGCGGCGAATCGCCCGGATGCCTGGATCGCCGGACGCGGCGTTCTTCCAGCGATCTCGGCGTTGACGGAATCGAAGCCCTAGAAATGGAGGAAGGGGAAGAACTTGCCTACGCGAGTTCAGCCTCTTTTGGGCTTTTAAGATGTCAAAAGGCTTTGTGGGCCGGGCAAAAGACCTTTCTCTATGACCGTGGCTAAAAGTCTTCGGTCAAAAATAAAAAAAAAAATGGACCATTGGATTGATTTGCATTGAATTTGAGCCGTCCGTTCCACATTTTAGTGTTCGCAACACGAATATTTGAACGCTCATGAAACACCCCACGAGGCCCGTGAACAGTTTAAATTTAGATATTTGGCTTGTGCAGAATCAACATAAATACTTATAATGTTCTATTGTCTTGACTAGGTTGTCTTAATATCTTGTTCCGGGAGTTAAGAAAAGGAATTCACAAATCTTATGACATAATGGCGTAAATTAAATTTGACCATACAAGAAAAGGGTTAGGAAAACGAGATTGTACATACAAAGACGCTCGCATGCGGCGGTTGTATTCTTTTTCATGAAAATAAGAACAATTTTTTTACTTGTGTGACTCATTGAAGAACACAAGTTATGTCAAAAACGTGATTGACAAGGGTAACTGATCTTTTCCAGCAAGCAATATACGAAAGAAGAAAAGAAAACTGGACAAGCTGATCTTGATTGAGTTGAGAAATTGCTCTTCTCTGTTTTGCCAAGATGTGTGAATTGTCAATAGTTGGTGTCCACTTTCTTTAAAAGGATAATGAATCCTTTGTCTGTCGAATTTATGAATGACAAAAGAATTGGACACAGAACACAATCTGTTTTCTCCGCAGCCACATCCACACCTGTTCATGCTTAAAAGGATGTCGCGCCAAGATCGGCAAAGCAAATTTCGGTGTTGGTTGGGGCCCAGCAGCTGAAAGGAGATGCAGAAGGCTCTGGGCTGGACATATGTTCTCAGCTGTCGTCTCGAACGTCATCCCGAGCCTGGGGAGCCTCTGCTGATCGTTGTGGTCACTCCCTTGGTTGTGACCTTGCAGTTGGCTTGAACATCTCAAGTCAATGCTGCAGCACTAAAAAGAGTGTAACTAAACTTGAGTATCAACTCAATCCTAGAATAGGATTACTTACCTCAGATTGAACACGAGAAGGAATGCAGTGATGTTATTGCGGGCAACAGCACTGAAGTACAAGGAGAAGAAATGCAGCCATGGGACAGGCGAACTTTGGGTCCGCAGGCATTATGAAGTTAGACAGCTAGTATCCAGGCTCTTGTGCACTAGTCACTGTACCGAAGTAAAAACCAGCATATCATTCAAAAGTTAAGTAACAAGAAAGTTATTCTGTATGGCTGTTATAAAATTGAAATGAAGGATTATCTCTTCTTCAGTGTAGCATATTCAGCAACTTTTAAATCTGGCAAAACAAGACAGTCCTGGGATGCTTACAAGTCCGATGTTCACCAGTCTCCTGGCTGCAGTCTCAGTCTTTGGAACTTTTGTTTTCATGGCCGCTATAAGATCATTTCATTTCATTCTCCGTTACCATTCTTGGATTTGGTTGATCTTCAAACTAGGTCTTGCGCTTTTGAGTGCAGCAAGGTCACGCTCAAAAGAGTGACCAAAATCTCAGAAGATGCTTCACAGGTGCAGGGTGGTGTTTGAGATGAGAACTTATGTCTTCCCAGAGGCTTCTCCATCTCGTTTCAGCTGCCAGGCTCCAGCAAAATTGAACTCTTTTTGGCTGATGTTGGCGCAAGTGTAATTTTTTAGGGAGAAGTGAAGAAGCAGATGAATAGCTGATGGATATCTATATGGCTGAGGAGGAAACAGACTTGATTTGCATTCACTCCTCATTTGGGAAAAGAGCAGTAGGTGTTATTACACCTATGGTATTTTGAGGTCAAGAAAACAATTCTTCTTGAACAGAAAACGTGTCCATATAACAACACTCAAAAATGCATAGATTGTTCTGATGCAATATAAGACAGATGAAGAATGGGACATGCTTGGACTCCCCAGATGGCTTTTCTTGTCTGCTGTGATTGCACCTGGAATGCCATTTAATCAATCTGGAGCTTCTAGTCATGATGTCTGATTTCAAAGTGGTTTATACCTTGCACATTGGCTTTTCACAGTGTTTATCCTATGAATCAGCTACACAATTAAAGAAGGAAATGTTCTCTTTGCTTGAAAAAGAATGTTATTTGAGCTTTTATTGTCATAATGGCAAAAAAGAAACAAAATTTGTGTGTCATAACATTGACATATGCACTCCCACCTTGTAAGGTTCGTGTTTTCCATTTTATTTTTCACAGCACAATAAACAGCTCAACCCAGCTAAGGCCATAAAACATGGTAAAAAGTTTTCCCATTTTGGCCAAATAGATCTACACGATTCATTAAATCTCATCGGTGGAATAAGAAAGCAATATTTGATTATACTCTTCTTGTAACCTGATATAATATTGTGAATATGGCCTGATTTCTTGCTATTAAACTATGGATTTTCTGGATTTTGTAGGTTTGCTGGTGTAATTGACCAATTCTAACCTCATTTGGCCCTAGTAACTAATTATGGTACCTTCTGTATTTCTCATTAGCATTGGTCCACCTGGTTAATTGTTTCCCACGATTTTCAAACTTTCATCGAATGCAGAAGCAGGAAAATATAAGTTGACCAAAAGGTTATGAATGGTTGAATTGCGAAAAATTCAGGCCAGCATACTATAAGCTCTCGGGGTTGTAAAATCAAAATATAGTTTATTGAACGGTCGTTCATTGTCCATTAGGATTTTCACTTACAAATTTCTCACCACTCCCTTCACTGCTTCACTTTGCACCTTTGCAATGATAAAGTTTATTGAACGGTCGTTCATTGTCCATTAAATGATTATCATCTCAAGGAACTTATTTCAAAGGTGAGCTTAGTTATATAGAAAAGATAACAGACTAATCATCATCTTTTTCAAGTGTACATTCACTCGGACAATTTATAATTCAGTTGCATTGTCCATATGCTTTGGAAGCGAATTTATGCGTACCTTTCGTGACATAAATTTGCTCATCATCACTCTTGCATTTAGTTAGAAGCAACTGAAAAGATTTATATGGTTTCTTACACAACCGTTCCTTTCTTCTGTCAGTCAATCTCAGTTTTTCAGAATATTCAGTATGCTGAAAGTAATGGGCACATCATACAGGGTAGGACTCAGACGATTTAATTTGTTTAAGAAAAATTTATATGGCAATTGAACCTAAGAAAGATCAGAGGATTCTGTAAAATGGTAGCGCACCCAAGTATCATTTGTGCGTTTTTCTTCTTCATGTTCCACTAAGACATTAGATTTATCCTGATATCCTGCTCCTTGAATGATGTTGCATTCTCCTGCAGATTCTCATTGAAAATGGCGTAACCAATGAATGCTACAGTGCCATCTGCGATGGGTGCCGCCACAGAAGCAGGTGCAAGGTGATGGCTAATGACCAGCTTTTCATCTTGACCATTGTCATTGGGCACTTCAAGTGATATCTCAAAGCAGAGAGGCCTCCCACAAGTCTGCAGAGCAAAGAACTGCTGAGAAATTGCTGCAATATTGTCCCAGTCAGCTAGCCGGGTCCCAGATGATGGTGGTGCAAGTAATGCACTTGCACTGAGGAAGGCCAGCCAATCTTCCATACTGAGCCTATCTTTCCCACCGACCTGCACCCCATCTCACGTTTCAGAGAGAAATTCATGGCAATAACATCATATTTATGGACAACCGGAGTATCTCTCTCCTGAGACCAGAGGTTATTGCAATAACACTTTATGCTCATGCATAGTTTGGTTGGATCATTTCTCTTTTGCAGCCAAAAACTGGTTTTCCTTCGGTTAAGTTGTATAGATTGCGAATAGCACATTGACAGTTATGTGACATGTTAATTTGATTTCTTGGCTAGTTCTTTATTTGTTAGCTTTTGAAACATTACAAATCAAGCATGTCATTGGCAGCAGATATATTGCATGAACATTAATGATGTTCGTTGCATGTTATAGATTTGATTGTCTTAAATTCTCACTTCTGCTCATTTTGAAAGCGATCATTCTCCTAACTATTTACAGGGCCGATAGGATCTGCTAAAGTGGACCTTGCTGAGTCCCAAGACTCTTACCTGTGCCGGGTGTCTCTGCCAGGGGCAAGAAAATATCAAGTACGTACCTAATACCCAACTTAATAGGTACCCAACATAGTCATGATAACAACTAATATTCACCAGAGTGAGGAATCCAGAAAGATATTTTCTTTTTCTTGTATGGTGTTATTTCTTCATTCTTGAGACTTTCAATTCATATGGTGATCTGAAGGTGATGACACATTCTTTGAATTTTGCTTTTATGCTGCCACATTTAGTTGTGAACTTGACACGGACAGTGAGGTCTTGATTGAAGGAGAAACAAGAACAGAAAACCTTCATCAATCAGGACACATGACTCTCCTTTCACCTGCTGTTCATCCCAACAAACCTCAACTTTGGTGCGGATGGGATCTTGAAGGGAGCTGTCAAGAAGCTGATCAATACTGGATGACTGTCAGGCAGCTCGGACTTTATAGAATACACTAGTAGAATTCCTGTCTGCAGTTCTAATGAAGTACTTGTTCAAAAAAAGTAATGTTAAACATACCAGGTAATGGCTTTTCTCTTTACTTAGAGTTGATAATTCTAAAACTATTCTTTTCATATCACCGTTGTATGTTTTACCATTTCGTGATTTGTTATTCATTAATATCTATTGAACTTGTCTCAATTACTATATTAAAATGATGTAGGTATTGTTTTGGTCGGTTTGACATTGGGCTTTCATGCATCTTTTTTCATATATTCATAGATTATCTGGATATTGTATTGGGTCTTGAGTTCTGGCTAGTCCCTCTGTTATGCTCTCTAGGTCACATCGATATATGAGTTCAAGGCAGCTTCGCATGACCTTGATGTATGGTTCTTCTGGTTGTTAGCATTCTTAAAATCTCTCCATTGCAATTGCTTGATGCTCTCCAAAAGGCCACATTCAAATTCACAGACTATCTCTATTCATTCAGTGATTGTGTGATCGATCCCGAGATCTTCTGCAATTATTATAAAATTCCTTTCTCTAAGATTAACTAGCTACCCTCATTTATGTTTCAGCATTTTCAGAACATACTGTGAGTAGTATGTGCCACTTGTTGACCTAAGCATATGAGTACCTATTTAAACCGTTGACTCAGCTCCTACCTTTCACAGTTTCAGAGACAAACTTGGTAAAGCCTCTACTTGTTTCTTGTTTCCTTGAATTGCCAGTTAGGGAAACTATCAAATTGCAAAAAGAAATTTCATCTTTTTGTGATTTGTTTGCAGAAATGTTTCTGGTTGTGATTTATGCAAGTATTTTTGGTACATGCACCAATAAAGGATAATAACCAAAATAAAAATTACAGCATCAGTGGACTTCATGGATTTTGTTTGAATGGCTTTCATCTGTGGCACCTGCAATACGCTCACAGAATCTGATTTCTTCTGTAAACACAGTGGAAACTTAGTAATTAACTGCCCTCTACAAGACCAAGCTAAATCTGGCAAAGCATGCGACTACTATATAAAACGAATACAACTTTGCTATTAGGAACTGTGCAGTCCCTGAATCAGGATATAGAGCAAGGCAGAAGTGCATCGCGGACAAGACCCATGAGTATCCTTAACATGGACATTGCAGAGTCCTGACCCTTCCCTGTTCCAGAAGCTCTTCCACTAGGTGAGGAGATAGTAAGTTCCTGATGGCCAAAGTTAATATTTGCTCTATATAGTGGTCCCAGTTCTTTGCCAGATCTTACTCGGTTGTTATGGGGTAAGAAGCTGATTGCTTATTTTCCTCCTTGCTCTACAATGCAACCCCAAACGTAATGCAAAACTTCCATATTAGGCTCATTTGACCTGCTGATTTGGCTTGGATATGGTCATTGGTGTGCAAGAGTCAGGATATCTGCCATTTGACCATGTGGTCCGCAAGTTTTGCATCGGTTTCAGTTAACGGTGCTTAAGAAATGGATATTTTCCCTTCCGTGTGCTGTAGCCATCTGATCTGATTGTTTTTTGTTAGTTATGACGATAAATGTGGGGAAGAGATGGGATTTCAGCAAGATATATCTTTCTTTCTTATGGTGTTATTTCTTTGTATTAGGAGTATGGAGTCACAAGATAAATCATGTTGAAGCACTAATGCATCCTCTAAAACTTGCTACCAAGTTGCTGCAGCATTAAATGGTGAACTTTTTGCAGATGGCGGGGTAGAGATCATAGGAATGACCGTAACAGGTGATGAGACGGATCACAGGTCTGGGAAGGTGTTTGAGTGGAGAATTGAAAGCCTTTTCCCGACTGGGCTCTTTCTCTCTTTTGAGCTGCCCAGACCCATTGATCACACAGTTCACCGGCAACTTCAGTGCGGATGGGATTTTCCAGTGATTCATTGAGAAGCGGATGGACAATCGGTAAATCTGGCAACTGAGGCTTCATAGGAGTATTGACTTCATAAAGGGAAAATGTCAGAGCGTCTCTGGGCCTTGCTAACGCTCTTTAGTTATGCTTTTGTTAAGATAGACTTTTCAAAAAGTTCTTCGTCTTGTACGTTAGTCCTCATCTATTCTACTAATGAGTTATATTTGCCCTTTAAAGTATTGGATACTCTTGTTTTCCTATAGAGAATATGTTGCTCAGCACACAAAATCAGATTATGCAAGCAAGTTTATCTGGTTGTGATTTCTCGCTTGTTTTCTCATTACCTATGCTGAGGTACGGTAAGCCAGATGAAGAGTGTAAGATGTTCAGACCATTGGGCTTTGTTTCAAATGGCTTTCGTCTGCAATATCGGCACTTCCAAGTCCTGGATATGTCCAAGGGTGTTATCTGGCTTTTCTGGTTTCTTGTCCTGATCTTACTTAAATTGGCACCTTGGATTGTCACATACTATCCACGAGTGTCCTTAGAAGGTTGTTAATGGATGAGTCTTTAACTTAAAAAGGTAGTGTTTTCCTGTATTATGGAATTCAGGGCCCATCAAACAATCTCTGAGCGAATCTATCCATGAATCAGACTGTGTTGCCTAAGCACATCGAGCAATTGCATTTTAAGGGTAAAGGAGGATAAGGATCAAGTCAATTGAAGGAGAAGGTGTAGAACTTAGTGCAGAATGAATACACAATCCTTTTCAACAAATCAGATGCCAAAATGACAACTGATTTTGTATCTTCAGGTAAATAAAACAAGGGAAACTGAGAAGGTAACATAGACTAAATCAAGATCGACTACTCTTAACAATCATGTTATGCATCATCTTCACTCTTCTCCAGTCAGAATCAGGTTATCAACCTCTCATTCCATTCTTCAGATACCAACCGGCCAATATGTGGAGAGAGAATCTGTCAAAGAAGATACTTACCAAATCAGTTTGATCTAGAATAATCTCAAACAACAGAGAAACCCTGAATTCTGATATCAGAAAGCAAAAAATATCCACACATGCCAATGACCATACTAAACACTTCATCGATGACACTTACGATTTAACTTTCGGATGCATGTGCAAGCACATGATTAGGTACATATGAGACCATAAATGGGTCATTCCCAAAGAAGTCGCAGCTAGGATTCAATTTAAGCAGAATTCGCAAATGAACTTACATTTTCTCTACTCAGTATTATAACTACTGATGATCTGAGGGAGATTGCTGTTGCTCTGATGTCTCGGGGCACATTTGTTGAGCCATGTACGGGTACATGGCAGGATCAACCACACCCTTACCAACAAACATCCCCGGAGGCCCAGCCTGACACACCTGCTGCGGTGGAACGTAGCAATAAGGTAGCCCATCCACGGGCCCGCTGGCAGGGAGCACTCCTCCTGGAACTGTCCCAAGCCCTTCCTCCTTCAGCTCCTCCCTAGGAACAATATCCACCAGAAAGTCAAAGACATCTGTCCGGGTGATTGCCGCTGCTATATCATTCTTCTGGAGAGTCCGCCTCTTGTTCTCCTCGGTGTGGTTCCAGGAGCGCAGTGTCAGTTCCAGGATGAACATCTCGCAGGCCCTAGCAAACACGATTGGCGCCTCGGCTGAGATCATCCTCACATCCTCGTCGGCCTTCATGATCTTCTTGATCCTGGCCAAAGGGAGGCTGTGGTTCTTGAAGTCTGTGACCCTGTCGATTTCTTGATACTGGTTTGCCCAGAAAGACTGGAGCTGTTGCTGCAGTTGCTGCTGCTGCTGCTGGTGAATTTGCTGATAGGCCAGTTGGTTATGTGCGAGCTGGGATCCCGGCGGCTGAGGCTGGCTAGTCGGCTGAATATGCGGGAAACTCGAAGGGCCGATCATCTGGCCTGGCTGATAAGGCATCGTGCCGTAGGGCAATTGACCTGCAGCAGGAACAACCCCAATCGGCGGGGGTTGACCGTGTCCTTGCTGATCCATCTTGATTCAAGCACAACTAAGAGCAAAAAAGAGATTAATAAGTATCAGCTGCCAACACAAATGAGACCAAACACTGTTTCAATCATCGTGTATGTGAGTTCGATAAACGAAGCAAAAAGGAAACTAAAGGAATTCCACTTTAGCCCCTTTACGGACTGTGCAAGTGGGTGCAGAATAGAGAATAACGGTACTCAGTTTCTGTCCAGCTTACGCATAGTAAAGCTCTCAGATCCGACATTCTAACAAAGCACGGAAAGATCACGTAATCGTGCTATCAATTATCACAGCCCTCCACAAGGCTAACGCAGACCATATTGCCCCATCAGCATTCTAGATTCGGGGAACTTCTCCAGGAAAAAAAAAAAGAAAAAAGAGAGAGAGAACCAGATTTGTGAATTCTCTAATTCTTTGACCCCACTGCTCCCACGAAGCAAAACAATATATCCCAATTTCCAACGCACTACAATATAGAGCTGATGCCTTCTGCTACCACCTGGAATGAAGGCAAAATCCACTGAAGGATTCGGCTGGTTCAAACATAAAAGAGAGAGGAACAAGAAAACCAAACACCAAGAAATAAAATCCCAGAAAATTCCAGCTATTCATGTAATTAACAACACGCCATCAATTCATAAAGCTGAAGAAGAAAACCAAACACCAAGAAATAAAATCCCACCAAACGGCTCCATCAGAACCGGCCTGAACAAGAGAATCTTCAACATTGAAAAACAAACCGAGGTACCATTATAGCTCAAACGAACGAGACCAGTCTCCATCACCGATGCATCAGATCCGAGATCTTTGGATCATGGAAAAAAAAAACACCGAGCCAATCAGAGCCCAGAAATCACCAACCAAGCATCGTACGAGCCCAGAAAGTCAAATTTTCAAGATTTCATGCATTCCACCGACGAATCTTTCCTCTTCTGTTTTTTCCTGCGTTTGCATGGACGTCTGTACAATTCAGGAAGAGGGACGAAGAGGGTGTACCTTCTTTTACGTGCAGACTCGAGTCCGTGGAAAGGGGGAGGAAGCCGGAAAAAAATAGCAAGAAAAGGCAAATATGTCAGAGAAGCTTTCGGATCTGATACGATGTTCTTCTCCTGCGTGGTGAATAGAAAGTGTGTTGCCGAGAGATTAAAAGGGATGGAGGGCTTTTTCCCGAGGGCGATCTCGTGCCGTACACAGGGGCAAGATCTGATCTTGGAACTTTGGTGTTTCTTATGTTTGGTAATGATTGATGTCTGGTTTTGTTGCGACACATACCTAAGAACTCAACTGAAAAACACACCCACCAAAAAATAATAATTGCCAACAAAATAAATTTAAAAAAAAAAAGAAGAAATGAAAAGATTCTTCTGTCTTTCTGTTTTGTCACTTTCCCATTTTGTCATTTGTTTTTTTCTTCTTATGGCGTTTTTGCCCTCGGATGGATCCATATTTTACTGTCAATGTCACATGGACATTGGACATGATTGTTCATGAGCCCGTTTGGTGCTCCATGTTTCCTCTAGATACAAATCTGATGACGTTATAGCAGTGAACTTTTGCACCACTGACTGAGAAAATGCGCTTCTGATATAAGCAATTAGAAGGTTCGTGCCTTTTCTAAGTAATTTATATCATGAAATCGGATGAAAAAAAGGGAAGCTGGCGAAAAGAGAGAAAATCACGCGCGTCCATTCAAATCAATTAATGATTAGTTCAATTCGATAGTACTGCAGTCAAGATATGTGAAATGTTGCTTGAACTTTAAAAAAAGAAGATATGATCATACTTGCCAATCACCTTAGTCCAGGTGTGGTACTACTAATGAATGGGTTTTGGTGGACCGAATTTTTGCTTTTTGGAGTGTCTGGGAATAGGTCTTATCCTCTTCTGAGCCTAGAATGACTACTACATATGTGGTTATTTTTGGTCGAAGACTACATATGTGGTTCATCGAGGCAAAATCAATTCATTTTCTCGGGCTTAGTCTACATGATAGTACACAGTTCTGATGTAGCTAAAGGATCATCAATTCTTTTAATGAGATTTCACATTGACAAAGTTCTTTCTGTGACCTGGCAATTGGTTAGGTGGCCTACATGCAACTGAAAAGAGGATAGTGTACGGATGGACAGTAGGATTTTACTGACAGCCAAATCATCCCCAGCCGAAAAGGAAGGAATTGTCTTTTGACTCTTTTTGCCACCAGATGATGATGGATCGAGCTCATTTTTCTTAACTTGAATAGGAATCTGAGACCAGCCTCAATACTTATGCAATAACCCAAAAAGAGAGAACCAAATAGTAACTCCTCCACCCCTCTTTGAGAAGATTAAGCTGTTCCTGAGCCAAAAATTGGAACATTGCACATTGATAAATCACCAATACTTTTACGTTAGTAGCATTTGGGCCGATTACTAACGTTTAATGGATTGTTTCGAAAATACCAACTGTTCCAATAGTTTACCAACATTTACTGCTCAGCTTACCAACTGGGGGAAGTTACCAAATCCGTGGTAGCTAAATGTTGGTGACTCACAGCTACAAAAATTTGCATGACCTAGAATGCTCCAGCTACCAAATATTTTCCAGACACCCAGTTGAACCTAAAGGTACCCCTCGCATAGTTGTATAAGCATTAACTTGAATGAGCATTGCATGCTTCCACTGATCTAAAAACCTTCAATTGCCCATACAATTCCAGTTCTCAGCAGTTCCAAAGACATAAAATTTCCCAATCATGTGATCACAAGCCATGCGCACACTACTGGGCAAGGGCAGAATGGAAAAGAAGACTACCTATTCTTTAGATGTGTATTTTAATTTGGGAAATCAGCCGTCTTAGTGCCTAAACTCTAACTTTCTCCAAGAAGTTCTATCCATACGAATGCTCTAAGGTACAGCAACAACACGACAAGTCTTTCTCGTGTCTCATCTATATTCCTCTGGCAAGCGGTACCCCGACATGACTATTTTGTCTGCAAACATTTTTCCCGTCTTTGGCATCACATGCCAGTGCAATGTCAAGTTGAATTCTTTGCCACGAAGATTACCTCCCTATAAGAAAGATAAATGACAGTTAGGCTTGTGGATGTCTTAAAAGAGAGTGTAAAGAACTACCAATTCAGTGTAATGAACAATCATAATTCAGATGAAATTTGTTAGAAACTATTATCAGAAAGACTGGAGTACCTGATCAATTAGACGATACTTATTTGGTGTCTGGATCCAGAACTTTGCATGCTCTTTGGCAGGGATAATGCCATCCCACAAAGATACCTGTTCAGAGATGTTTCAACAGAAAATTAAGAGCATATTCACAGTCTTTGGTTGTTAAGCTCACGCGACCCAGTGCCGCAAGCATTGGGACTTACATAACTAACGTGCCACAAATTGGCAATTTATGCTAATTTTTAGCACCATCAACATCAATGAATGTGAGTGGTTTCACATATTCATGAAGAAAAAATGCCATTGATCAGAAAATATTACCAAACTCTTGCTTTTAAATGTCCTCCTGAGTTTACCTGATTCAATGAATTCTTTGGGGTTTCATATTCTGCTGCTACAAAGACGAAAACCTGCAAACAGTTCAAGCAGCTGTTTAATAATATTTTTCTTCTTTTTGAAATCAACTTATAATACAGGATATAGCTCAATGGCTTCAAGCAGATAAAGAAATAGGCTGTGGTAGAACAATTCTTTATTTCAAATTCTCTATCTTTACGGACTAAGTGAAATCTATTTTCTTGACTTCTCTGAAAATAGCACAGAGTTCCATTACTGAAGAAATGAAAAATGATGTGATTCTCTACTTGCATAGGTGCTTTAAATTCACATGACCCCTAAAGGCCACAACTTTCAAGAACTACATGGTATGAGCTATTTCTAACCTGCTTAGTGTTCCATGTAAACAAGGGCTGCAAGTCTGCCGTTATATTCAAGGTCAAGCTGACCTGCATACAACCAAAAAAAGAAAGTCCAGTCAATTAATAAATAATTCAAATTCATTCAGAAAAAAAAGAAGAAGAAGAAAATTGTGTAAACCACGACATCAATCTCACAGGTCCATGAAACATAGTGAATACAAGAGGCAAAAGATGTGAATGGCCAGCAATGGATGAGGCATGGCAACAACGTGAGAAGATCGACCAAATGACCAGGTAAGACAGATATAACACAGAGATGAATCAATCTACATATAGTCAAGAATTTATCCTTCCAGTGTAAAGTTTGCAGTACAGATATAACACGCGGATGAATCAATCTACATATAGTCAAGAATTTATCGTTCCATTGTAAAGTTTGCAGTACTCTCGACTCCAGTACCATCAGAAATAAAAACATAACAGGCACCCAAAAGATGTTCATATATAACAAACCCAGTCACGTACATAAGTAAAAGCATGGGTTACCAGCTGATTCAAGAAAGCCCCAACTGCCAGACTACTCAAAATGATCATAGCAATGAATCTACTGATTGTGGCACCCCCCAGGTAGCTTTTAGCAGAATGAATGTTTGTTGCAGATAGCCAAAAACCAAGAAAAAGCATCATACCTCATCATTCCCATCAGGATGTCTCTGAAACCAATTAATATTCAAAATCTGCACGCATTGCAAAATCCATTGATCAAACAAAATGAACAAAAACATCAACTAACCCACTATGCCAATGCATCATCTTATGTATCGACAGTACAATCATGAAAATAAGAGAAGAAAGCTGCATCTCAAAATTATCAACAGAAGCATGACAAAGTTCTATTTGCCTTACAAAAGAAAAAAAGTGCACTTCAGTGCCCACAAAGACCTATACATACAAACAGAGGCAAGAAAAATGAAAAACAAAACATCAAAGCCGTCGAAAAGATTTGACATAAAATGCATCAAAATGCATCAAAGGAGTAATTTACGAGCAATTCGACAAGTGAAATGATATCAGGGGAATGAGCTCATGGTATTACAAAGGAACCTCCTCCTCAGTCGACTGTCATTACGATCCCAAAACAGCCAAGATCAGACCTTCCCGAGCTTGTCCAAAAAAAGCGCAGCAAAATCAAAGCGGACGGCATCCGGCCAATCCTCTCGATTTTCTATGGAGGCGATCCATGTAATAAAGGTCACGCATTTCCAGTCCTTTCACTGAATCAACCCAGGACAACATCACAGAGAACATCATCGCGACGAGAGGGATGGACCGGACATAATAAAAGAAGGCACGCTCAGCCTCCGATAAACCACCGAGGATTCAAAACTCGAACATCCACGGAACGGATCGAGGGGCGCAATCGACGGAAGCAAGACCGCGGCGGCGGAGAAGACCGACCTGGATTTCGGCGGAGGGAGAAGGGGAGTTGAGGTTGTCGGAGAGGGAGGCCATGGCGCACATCAGCGCCAGGATGGTTAGGGCAAACGTCAGCAGAGCATTCGCCCGGTAGCCGAAGGAGTGCATCTCTCTCTCTCTCTCTCTACTGCGTTTCGATGAGAGAAAGAGGCGAGTGTGTCGGAGGTGGCGTTTTGGTGGACCGGCGCGGCGGCGGCAGTCGGGACTGGCTGGTGACGCTGTAGACGCTCGCTGATTGGACGGAGGCAGCGAGGTGGGGGCCACCCCATGTGGGCTTAAATGCTGACGTGGCCTTTCTCTTCGTCTCAGGCCCGAATCTATATTGGGCCGGATGCAGGCCCAAACTTGCAAGGCCCGAATGCTCCATTCCGGACTTATCAGGCCGGATTGGTCACCGATATTGAGAAAGAAAATGGGGAAAACCGTTTTTTTTTTTTTATTCTCCCTTCCCGTCCTTTAATCCTTTTTGTTATCTTTCTTTTTAGCGCTAGGGTGTTTATCCGTCCATAAATAGAAATTGTAATTCTTATTCGTCGTGACTAAAGGCTGCGTTTGGCAGTCGGGATTATAATAAACATGTGTATAGACCTTTTGAGCTTTATTAACTGCAAGAAGAAAAGAAAACATTGCCTAGTGGAATAGGCAAGGATGAAACAACAAAGAAAGGAGGCAATCCTAAGTTGGTGCGTTTATTTACACAAACTCATCAAATCTTCAAGTAAATGACATAAAAAATCCATGAAACACGTGTAAGTTGTAACTGCTATGAACACAAGACAGATGGTAATGCAAAAGGCTTATTCAGAGCCATCTACTTTCTATTAAAACAGAATTGCAGAATGGCAAATTATCTTGAAAGATGTTTACAACAAAATCTTAGGGTGTGTTTGTTTCACGGAAAACGTAACGTTTTTGGAAAATATTTAGGAAACCATTCAGGAAAATGGTTGGTTTTCTTTTTGTTTGGTGATATGTGGTAGAAAGTATTTTATGATATTTGGATAGAACGCTTTATTTGAAAAATGATTGAATGGCATTTGACCTAACAATTGACAATAGTGTGCCTCTTACTTCCAAATTAATTAGTTGAGTTCATCATCTTTTTTAACTTTATAAAAATATTTTTTATAAAAATTTAAATTATAATTATTTTCATATTTCAATTTTTTTTTTCTTGAAAGATGTTTTCTTAGGGTGTGACACTCAAATCCTTTTTTCTTCCTTCCTTAGCTAGTCATCCGAGGCATTTAGCCTCTTGATCGAGAAACCATTTTCTTGGTAGTCTCATTATACTTTTGGACGATCTTGATTCCAATCTTGGAATCAATTTCTTTGAAAGTATTTTATGATATTTGGATCGCATTTTCATTGAGGTGGGGGGTAAAAAATGACTTGTGGGGAATTCCTCTAGGGCAGGCATTTGACTAACAATCGACGCCCTTTACTTCCAAATTAATGGTGGAGAGTTCATCATCTTTTTTAACTTTTTTTATAAAATATTTTTTATAAAAATTTAAATTATAATTATTTTTCATATTTCAACTTTCTTCCTTTTTTTTCTTTTTCTTTTTCTTCCTTCCTTAGAGGCAAGGCTCGAGCTCGTCGGCGGGTCGCCGACGACGCGAGGCTCAAGCCTCACCACGATCTGGCGAGACTCAAGCTCGCCGGAAGTGGGCGGGGCCTAGGCCTCCAGTGGGTTTGTTCGGATCGACGAGATCGAGCCTCGCTCAACACCCGGCGAGATTGAGCCTCGCCCGACGTCGGAAAGCTCAAGCCTCGGCTGACGGCGAGGCGAGGCTCGAGCTCGCGGGTGTGGGCGGGCCTCCATTTGCCGAGATTAGCGAGATCGAGCCCGCCCGATGTCGGCGAGTAAGCTTGATCTCGCCTGTGGCCGGTTATCGTGCCGTCATTGTGGTCGGTAGGCTAAAGAAGAAGAAAAGAGAAAAGAGAAAGAGAAAAGAGAAAAAGAAAAATAATTATTAAAAGTTAAAAAATTATATTTTAAAAAATTAAAAATAATTAAAAATTATATTTTAAAAAATTAAAAATAATTAAAAATTATATTTTAAAAAATTAAAAATAATTAAAAATAATTAAAAATTATATTTTAAAAAATTAAAAATAATTAAAAATAATTAAAAATTATATTATTATATATTTTTAAAAAATAATTATAAAAATTTAAAAATATATCTTTATAAGAATAATTGTTTGTAAACCAAGTATCAAATCGAGCTTTTGGTAGATTCATGGAAAACGTTTTCGCCCTGAGTTTTTTGAGTAGAAAGGAAATCATTTTCCAAATTTTTGTCGAATTTAAAAATGCCCGTGGAGACTTTGTTAAGAAAACATTTTCGTCGAGATGGCATTAGGAAAACGTTTCCATTGACTCATTTTCACGATATGAGGAGTGATAATAAACCAAACGGAAAATGAGGAAAATGTTTTCCCGAAAATGTATTCCGCGTAGAAACAAACACACCCTTAAAGGAAGTAAACATCTTTTTTTTAAATGGAGTCGTTTACAATAAAATCCAAGCTATTGACACCTAGTATTGTCAATAAAAGAAAACAACATTAAAAAATCCATATGGTAAAGCCTTAAGAGCTTATTCAATTTTGAATATAGTTTTCATCAAAATATTTTCACATTTTTATGCTAAACTAATTCTAAACTAAAATTAACACTAAAATCTAGTAAAACTACTCAAAATCTAATTTCTAATTTTTTTTCTTCTAAATTTCTTTCTTTTTTTATTTTTTTATTAAGAAAAATGGGGACTCAGATTAGGTTGGGAGACCCTAATTTGGATTTAGGTCTCATTCAAACCTCATGTCAATTGGGTAATGACAAGCATAATGTTAAGCTGAGCTTGTTTGTCTAAAATGACCTTGTTTCTCTTTTTGGTCCTAGGAATAAAAAAGTAATTTTTTTTATATTTCTTGTTTATGTTCCAAATTTTTTCCTTGGTTACTTTTTTAATTATAAGGAATATAAAAATTAATTGACAAACATAAACGGATTTATGTTCTTTTCTAATTTCGGGAGGGAACAAAAGAACAAAAAAGCGGACAAATGGAAACGTCACCAAATGCCCCCTTATTAGCATAATGAGTCTATTCAAGAGCATGAAGTACTCAAGAAATAGCCAACTCGAAACAGTTCATTTGATTGAGGTTCCGGATGAAGAAAGTAAAATAATGTTACGTAAGACAGAAACTAAATCGTTCTTCTAGTCCATACCAAAACTTTGGCAGCCGATATACTGCATTACCAAAAAATGTTATATGCCAAAGCTGGGTGGGACTTGCATTGGGTTACCAAACACCTCAATTTTTCCTTGCAACCTTTGAAAGCCCAAAATCCTTTGATAAAGTTACGTCAAATGCATCGTATTTTTTTAAAAGTTGGCATCATACTTACTTCCTTAGATCTCTAAATTATCCATTATTACGCATGAATCACAACCAGGAATGTCCAATTCATGTCTATGTTCATCATTTATTTGCTAGTCTCAGTTTTCATGCAAATGCCAGCTTTCAATAGGAACGCGAATTGTTCAAAAGAATAACAAACTTGGGCACAGTACGTACCATACTAAACCTTCCATATTTCAAATTTAAAGGAAGGCCGCCAATCTAATTACAATACTGATAGCTCAGGAAACCATGAACTCTCTCTTCATGTCTTTACAAAATGTAATTGGGTGGGCAAAACCTATTAAGAGCTGCTTCTTAGGCTTTACATGATGCTGCAGCTGTCGGTGTTCTCATCACTGAACATGTGTGTGTAAGGATCAGAGTATCCTCTTGCTGTTGCTACCATGGACATGGGCTGCTGCTGGTAGTTCATCATGGGTTGTGGCCTCCCATACATCATGGGCATGGGCCTCATCATCTCATTCCCATGGGCCCTTTGCTGGTTCATCATCATTGCCATGGCCATCTGATGTTGCTGGTTGTATGCATTTCCTGGGCCTGCCATTGGCCCATATCCACCACCATTCATGGCCATAGGTGCAGGTAGTCCTTCAATTGCAGGGAAGTTTCTCATCTGGCCCTGGTGGCCCATCGGGAAGTTACCCATCTGCTGTGCCGGAGCCCCGAACCCCCCGCCCCCCCCCCCGCCCCCGCCCCCGCCCCCGCCCCCCGCCCCCGCCACCGCCGCTGCCGCCACGGCCAGATCCACCCTTGCCTCTGCCCGGATTAGTGAAATCAATGTCAAAGCCAGAATCCTTCTTCTTGGTTCCATTCATCCAATCATTCTTGCCTCCACCACCACCATTGCCATAGTTTCTGTTGATAGCTCCATTCTTTGGCCCACTTTGCTTTAAAATTCCTCCGTTGAAGCCGTCTTTGCCATTTTTGCCTCCATATTTGTCATTCTTCCCTCCTTTGCCATATTTGCCATCATTTTTCTTGCCATGGCCTTTTCCCAACATGCTGAAGATACCGCCTTTCTTGGTTTTCTTCATTCCCTTAGCACCTGTTTGCCCATGAGGAGCGCCATGGCTGCCCCTGATGGACGGCTTGCGTGGTGTGCGTGGACCCACATCGAGCTCAAAATCGTCTTCGGAATCGTAGAAACTATCATCATCGCTCACATAGTCCTCGTCATCCTCGTCGAGATCGAACGTGACCGATTTCTTAGCTTTGGGAACCACCTGCATCAATTCATTGGATCCTTTTGGCTGGAACTGCCCATGTCCATATCCAATCCCACCACCCTTTTGGAAATTCATGCCTCTCTCACCACCATTACCGTTGGAGAACTCAATCTGCATGTTCTTGAACTGGTTGTTGAGGTGGTTCTGGTTATGGAAGCTCCTTTCTTGAGCTCTCCATACCTCTGCATGCTTCCCTGACTTTGCGAGCTTCTTGATGACTGTCCTGGGGTCGATATAACCCATCACCATCACCTTCCCGAGCTCCGCATCAATGGAAACATTCTGCACCCCTATACGAAGACATTTCATGAGAAACAGAGATCTAGCGACGATGGGTTTACCCAAATCGGATTTAAACAGAGAACCAGGGCAAAGAGAAGGTGAAGTACCATTTATTTTCTGCACCAGCTTCCTCACTTTCTTCCTACAGCCATCACAGTGTATGTTCACTCTCAGGACACAAGTCTGCAAAAATCCAAGCCCGGTCATGCTGAGATCAAATAAACACACTCGAGAACCAGCTAATTTGCGTCGGTGAGTTTCGCTATTCGAAAGGAGTAGAATTAAGAGTAAAGAAAACACTACCTGAGGCTTTAACGGGCCTTGCTGCTTCAGCATTATGATTTGGCCAAGAGAAAACTGATCAGGAACAGAGAACAGAGAGGCTCTCTCAAGCTTCAGAGGCACTTGACAAGCAGTTTACCAAGTACCGTGACTTATTAGCTCTCTCTCTCTCTCTCTCTCTCTCTCTCTCGCTCACTCTCTTGGGCAGAGATAAATATCGTGAGACAGAAACAAGGAATCATCAATGATGTGTTTTTATAACGCGAGAGAGGAATGTGAAATGCCATTTGCACCTTTGCTTTTTTCTCCTTTTTCTTTTGGCTCTTTTGGGACGCTGGTTTTTTCCTCTGCTTTTGCTACCAAGTTACCGTTGATCCATCTAAAAAGAATCAAATCAAGAAGGAGGAAATTGCATAGATATTACGAGGTGCTTTTGTCCACGAAAGTATGTGTAAACAGGGAGGATAACAGAGACAGAGAGAGAGAGAGACCCACCACTACAGCAAAGAAAGCAAATTATGTTCCTAAGTCCAACATATATTTTCCGGTCAGAAAACTGCTTTTCTTTCTCTCTCCCGTTTGGCAGTCCAACCTTTGACTGAGCTCTTTTGTGTCCTCACGCCCTGGAGAATACACAAGCATCTTGCATGCATTTGTTAGCCCCAAAGAGAGAAAAAAGAACATGTATTTTCACCATTCATGCTCATTGATAGAATATGAAGTTAAGAAAAAGTTGGGCGTGATTTTCTTGAACTCGGGACGTTTTCCTTTTCCTGTTTTCGTTAGAATCTCTACCTTAACCTAGAAAGGGGTCATTGCAATCGTGCCTCCAAAGGCAAACCATAAAGAATTCGAAAGAAATCAATCAAGCGAAGCAAAGAATATACACAGCCAACTTGTGTAATCAAGGAAATTTCTTCCAGTCTAGTTAGCGCTATAAGTATCGAAGATAGTTACGTCCTCCCTGGGGCATTCTTCTTTCATGCAGTACAGCGTGTCAATTCCTCCTACTCGTTTCACCCAAATAACGGTGGAGCATAAGCTTCATGAATTTCATTCCCCCTTCATCCAAAATTCGTCATCGCCCAACCTCCCGTGGTTCCACGATTAGTCCCGGGAAGATCTAGAATTTTTTAGGATATGACTAACTGAGCATAAATCTCACATGAGCACCGACAATTTTTAGGGTTTTCGCCTTGCATCCTTGAAGATTGCCTGGTATTCATCAACCAGCCAGAAGAAAAGACGAATTCCAATATTTCGTTCAATCAATCTCGGTATCTGGGTTGCGCTTACGTGATAAAAGGTGACAGCTTCAAGACACACTTGAATTTTGTTGCAGATCCCGATAAAGTACTACAATGAGACTGTTAGGAAAGTGAAGTGAACGTACATGGGACGGTGCTTTTATTCTGTAAAGCAAGATCGGAGAAGATACAATTTGTATTTCCTCACTTTTGTCTCCTCTTCCTGGACACTCAATCTTTGACCCAACCTTTTGAACATTTGAAGCTTCCTCTTTTCTCCTTTATGCAAAGCTCATGTTGCAGTTTAAACCCCGTTCTGACGTACAATCTGCTCTCATTGAAGGGACCACCCCAAAAAAAAAAAAAAACACACCTGGACAAAGAAAAACACGACCACACACCCATGTACAACACTACAGAGAGCACGCTGAGACTCAAATTTAAAAGACTACACATAGGGTAAGACGGCAGAAATAAGTTATTCCCTTCTATTTGATACGTGAGGGATGAATGTACAAGATCTCACGCCCATTTTATAAAATGGAGAGAACTTTAGCCCGAAAGGAATCTAATTCCCCAAAAAGACGAAAGAATTGTATGTATGAACGACCGCTTTCACAAGCAATGGAAGCTGCTTGCTAGCTTGGAATATGATACACGAAAGCTATATGAACACCACCAGGAACAAGTCATGTGGCTTCTTGGGAAAGAAAAGAACCTTGCTCATGATGGTGCTGGAAGACAAAAGGGAAAATAGTTTCTTGTTATGCAATGTCAGTGAATTTCACGCCAGTCAACCACAATAATCCATAAGGTCATTCAATCAGTACCTTTATCTACTTTTATTTCAATGAGTTCCTCAATCGGCTGGCGGCATATTGGACATTTGTTGGCCTGGAGCCTCAACTGTTTTGCACACTCACTGCACATGCACTGCAAAATGCAAGGAAAGCTTGGTAAATGCCACTATCAAACCCTAGGAAATAGAAACCGAGTAGACTGCCAGAATAAAAAGCCAAATCAAACAAGGCTGCTTGACTGGAAGAGCAAGAGGAAAATTGAGTTTATCTTGACTCCTGGATTCACTACAAGTGTATATCAAGAGCCATTGCGTAACTGTGGTCATTTGTGCACTCCAACCTAGACTAAGATTCCGACTAAACTGATCCATCTGACAAGGATGCCAAGCTCCCCAAAGAAGGAGAACAGCAATCATCTCTATTTAGGTCACTTGATTTCCACTTGCAGTGCTGTTTCTTTGATTTTGAAATATTAATAATATAAGGGACAATTCTGTCAAGATTTAAAGTTCACCAGTGTTCTTCAGCATTCCAGTCAAACAAAATGCAACGAAAGCTCCTGGAAAGGACTCTTTCCTTGGCAAAAAGCATGCACAAGTCTAGGCAGAACTTTTAAGAACCAAATGGCATGGCCAACTAAATATTGCTACCAGAAGTCATATACAAGAACAATCTCGAAGAACCAGAGATGAGGACATCAGGTACATACAATAGCAATCAGGAAGGTTTACAGAAAAACAGTAGCAATGGGGAAAGCAAAGGGTTTTGCAAACACAGGACATACTGCACCTAGAAGAGAGGTTCAAAGTAAAGAAAAAATTCTTGCAGCATGGAGCTAGTCCTTTTGCAAAGTTGGGATCACTATTGGAAAATTTGTTCTGGCATAAAAAATAGCAGAAACCAGAAGTGCCCAATTTTGGAAGCAACAGAATGACAATTTATCCACCTAATAGTTCAAATACAATTTCTAATGCCTTCAGATGGAAACCTTTTATATGACATCTCGACCTAAGTTCATTGCTTGTCCAACTATTTTCATTAAAGAAATTTCCACAATTATTAGCATTGCTGTTATGGGAACATGGAAGAGGGGAAGGGTTCATTGTACAAATGCTAAAGTTCAAAACTCTCACCATATGTCTGCAAGGCAAAACAGCCGTATCCTTTGGCTCAGTCATGCAAATGACACATTCTTTCCCTGGATCAGTGTCCTCAAAGGCTGTGTCTTCTGCATTGCTAATTCCATATATCTCACGAAGCTCATAACGAACTCCCTCAACCCACAAGATTTGCTTGACGACTCTCACTGAAAATTGCCCTCATCATTTTTCTCTAGGACTGCTAGAGTAATCTGAGCATGGGAAGACATTGCAGGCGAAGGTTGATTGGGCTGCTCATTCACGGGAGATGGTGCCCTTGTTTCTGCGCAGATAACAAGAGGGAAAACATCCTCATTTTGGGAGGGCTTTGAGAGCTCATCCACATCAAAGAAACCAAGGTCAATGCCGCTTCCAGAAGGTTGACAGAACTTCTGGGCCACTCCCTTCTGAAATGGAATTTTTCTTGGTACATACATCTCAGGATATATAGGGCTAAAGGTGCAGCTATCCCCTTCCTTAGCAAGGTAAAGTATGGTGATACTGCCCAGAAAAGGGGAGAAACTAAACAGTTAGATAAGTATGGACAAGGCATTCTCAGGTAAAGATACAGATTACCAAAAGTTTTAAGTTACAAGGACAATCCGCCAAAAAATCCACACTATACAAAGCAACAAACAGATGAAGCCTGGTGCTAAGTAATCAAGCACTAGTTTCAAATCCTTAATCATTTGTTATATCTCGATATTGTATCTGAAATCCAAAAATATCACTGCCAAATGTCAACAGTTGATAAATCGTTCACAACTGGACCATATATTCTAAGATTTAACACCTGATCTTTTGGAGAAACACATAAACTGGCACAGTCAGCTCTGACCAATGATATAATTAAATTAACCAATTGTTCCTCAAGTTATGCTCTTTGAAAACCGCAAAATACATTTATGCATTTTGGGTTGCTGGCAATCAATCATTTATTACTAGGAAAACACAACACCACAATGCAAGATAAAAATTCAGACAGGACGCACTATGGAGAATTCCACTATCAAATTTTTACAGAACATTCTCCGAAACTGCTGCACAAAGATGTGTTACTATATTAATTCTCCAAATTAGGTCGGTGAGTTGATGCCTTCCATAAAGAATCACTACGAATCTTTAGGTGTTATGAGCTCAATTTCCTGTTACTGACTAATAACCTAAGGGCAAACACATTCTGATCAATTTATTCACAGAAAAACTCTCCCATAATCCTTGCCAGGAGCAAGTATGTCATCTGACCGAATAAAATTGCAAGGAAGAAACAACAGTTGATTGCCCAGGGAAAGAACCGAAAGATAAATGAAAAATGCATAAGCTCGATCAAATGCAAAATCTCAAAGTGAGCTACCACCCAAGGAAGAACAAAAACCAAAACATGCATGTCGAAAGAGGCGCATGAGCATCAACCTCCAAAACCCATTTCTCAATATCTTCATCTCAAAGTGAAAGTTTGTAAATACGACAATCCCATGATAGCACCACGGAGTTTCATATACATATTGTAAGCAGCCGTGGTACAGATCATCAACTAAAACGTCGTCTTATGAGCTCGGTAGTTGACATTTGCAGCCCAACATGTAAAACTGAATCACCTTCCCTAGAACGAAAAATTGTCTCTGATTTGTTCAACATTCCATAAGAACAACTCTGCCTGATCCATACAAATTGGTTGCACGATATCATGCTATGTCAGATATACAATGTTCTCCAACGGGTGAGTTAGGATTATGATTCGACAACTATTTGACATGATCGAGATGATATTATGAGGGAGATCTATGTGCGATTATTTATCGGAGTGCTACACCATCCGAACGAATCGCTAGGGAGAAGATAAATCCCGATCTTCCCGGAATTCGGTAAAAGAAGTCAAATCACATACCTGCCATCCACAAGCGCATCGAAGGTGAACGAAACCAGGTGCGAATCCGAGCTCCGCTCGTCGACCAAGAGCTTGATCGTGCCCTTGAGCACGTTCACGTCGTTCTTGACCTTCTTCGCCGTCTTGTGGTCGACGTACGGCGGCGGCGGCGCCGCCGCGGGGACCGACCGCACCTGGCCGCCGGCGCCCCACGCGCCGTTGCCGTAGAATCCGATGAACTGCGAGTAGTGCGGCTGGGGGTGCGCGTGAGGGTAGCCACCGATCGGGGCGTGGGCCGCGTAAGGGCGGGAGCTCGAGGAGTGGGGAGGGTGGGCGCCGTAGTGGACCGGGATCGGGGCCACGGCGGCGGCGCGTAGGGCGGATGGTGCGGCGGCGCGGGGTAGGGGTTGTAGGATTGGGCCGGCGGCGGCGGAGGAGGAGGAGGAGGAGGCGCGGCGGAATGAAGAAGCGGCGGCGACGGCGGCGGCGGCGGCGGCAGATGCCGCGTCGGCTGGTGGTGGTGGTGCTGCTGCGGCGGCTGCGGCGGCGGCGGCGGAGGCGGCGGTTGTAGCATCGGCGGCGGCTGTGGGGAGCTGTCGTGTTGGTGGTGGTGGTGGTGGTGGTGCCTGCTGAATTTGCTCCACAAGAGGCCCATGGCTCGGTAGAGAGAGAAAGAGGAGAGAGAGAGAGGGAGAGAGGGAGATTGATCTGGGCGTTGGTGAGCCGAAGCGGGGCCGATCGGTTGAAGGTGGAGGAGGAAGGGGGAGGTTGACGCGCCGTGACGGCGATGACCGCGGGGGGGGTGGGACTCCGGATCGAACGACGAAAGTCAAAACCGAATGACGGCGTCCGGGGCACGCGGGTCTTTACCGCGGTCGGTCCGAGGGGTGGGACCCGGTGCGATTTCGTCGATTTCTCTCGCCACTTTCGTCCGGCGGATTTATCTAATGTAAGGCTCACCTCGTATTTTTTCCGTACGCGTCTGGTGGCGGTACACATTGCCTTAAATAAAAGGGATAATCGCGCAAATCATACTTAGATTTTAATTTAATATATAGGGTGTATTTAGTTTAACATTTTCATGGATTTTCAGTCTCCAAAGCTCATTGGAGAAATGCACAAGCTTGTCCAAGGAGCTTTCAGTCAAATGCTGAGCTTGAAAAAATTAAAAACCCAATACTGATAGAGACCAACTTTGAATTTCTAGCATTTGACCAAATACTGAAATTACTTTTTTTTTCCTCAAAACTACTATCATAATTTTTTTAGTTTTTAAGTTTTACCTCTCATTATTCCAAAATTATCCGGTCAGGAAAGAGTTTAATATTTTTTAATGAAAATAATGAAATCCAAAAGCCCTTTATAAAAAAAAGATTTGGCAAATACTCTTTTCATCAAAATAGCTTTGTGAATAATTTTTTACTAAACGCAATTTGCATTTTCTCAAAACCCTTTAGGTCAAAGATATTTGCATTTCCCCAATGTCCATTTTCAAAACTGAACCAAACACAGGCATAATACGGTCTCTGAACTTTAATTTAATATACAATATTATCCTTGAACTTTTCATTAATTCAATATATTTCCTAAATTCCCGATACTTATTCAACTTAATCACTAAATAATATGAAAAAGCTTAATAAGTTCAATGACAATATTAAATATTTTCTTGCAGTTCACGAACTCAATTGAATTAGTATAAAAAATTTAGGGACCACGTTGAATAAATTAAAATTTCTGGGGTGATATTACACATTAAGCTAATATAGAAAGAAAGTATTGAATAGATTTACAATTCATGAATCACATTGCATATTAAATCAAGATTCAATAATCATTTGTACTTATCCATCCTCATTCTCAAATTATTAAAGAAGACACCCCGTCTATATTGGAACGTTGGAGAGATATTTAATTAAATATTATTGAATTGTTTGAGCTTGATTCGTAAATTATCAAAACATCACTTGTCAGTAATTGACAGCAAAAAAAAAAAAAACTTCAAAGTCATAGACCTAAAGGCTAAATAATGAAAAGTAAGGAGGATAATTACATGATAAGTTCCAACATTTTTTTGTCAATTTCTTTCACGTAAGTCTTGAATTTGCGACCCTTGATTTGAGTCTTTCCATCAACGGACTCACTGTCCATCGGAATCGCAAGTTATGAGGACTGAAATAAACGAAATAAAAAGTTTAGAATAATGTAGAAAGTTGGCAAATTTCAGAACTTGCCCTAATATTATTTGAAAGGAAAAAGAAAAATCGAAACAATTGTTAGTAAATTGCTTTTACTTTTAGAGAAAAATAATATATCCGTACATATGTGATTTTCCAAAAAACCTCCTATCTCTTTACTATCTACCGCATGTTTGCCGAGTTTATGAAAAAATACTTGTTCTTTTGGAATAAAATAAATGATCCCTTGTGTGTTATATTAAGGTAAAAATACTTACAATTTTATTTTACGTCATTTTCACACCAATTAAAGATGTAACGTCTCAAAGAATCATTTATACATATATCCAAAATCTGATTATGTTATTTTTTAATATATGAAACAAGTATACCGTTTTTGTAATTTCTCTCTAACCTGAATTAGTAACAGAATTCAACTATTGGGTGCGACGCATCTACAAAATTTATATCATGAATAGTCCTGTTATACATGTAAGCATTTTTTATTCGTTAAATCGCGATAAGACCTTTTTAACGTTTCTATCGTAACGCGCGGACTTTATTTAATTATATTTTGAAAGAAAATAACCATATATACTTATTCGTATTTTGGACCGTATAATTTCCATCCCATAATACGCATTCTAGAGAGAGAAACTAGAGAGAGAGCGCTTCATCAGCTGGTTCCGTCGCACTGATCGAGAGGTCCCGGTTTCTCTTCGTTTTCTCGCTCAACCTCCATCTTCTTCTCCTCCTTCTCCTTCCGCCGTCAGCCGCCGCCGCCGCCGCCGCCGTCGTCTTCGCCGTCCGCGGAAAGGGGGGTGCGATCGAATTCGCTCGCGGAAAGCGATTGCGCTTTGATTGGGCGGATCTGCGGATCTCGCGGGAAGCGATTGCCGGGTATTTACTTGCAGTTTCAAGAAAGGCTTCATTGCTCTTTTGCTGGAGACTGCATTTTGTCCGTGTTGCGATTGACGCCATTGAAGGTTGGATTTTGAACGCTGTGGTAAAGTGGAATCGTGGGATTGAGTGCGAATGGAAGATGCAGAGGATGGTGTAAGGCCCAAAAGAACCGTTTTCGTGACCGTTGGCACTACTTGTTTTGATGCTCTCGTGAGGGCAGTGGATACTCGGGAGGTTCAGCAAGAGCTGTCTGCTCGAGGCTATACCGACCTTGTTATTCAAATGGGTCGCGGTACCTACACCCCCAAAAAGGTATTGTCCCCTTTAGTATCTCTGACAAATTTGATTGCTGATTTGGATGATTACATTTTGTTACAGTGCAAATGATTAGTTGGTTTTTCTTATTTCTTTTAGTTGGTTCTTTTTAGCAAGAGCAGAATTTTGAGGTTTGTGTCTTTCTTCTGGGATGGGGTATGTGACTCAAGCTTGGGTTTTGTTTAAGCAATCAGAATAATAAGATTAGGGATTTGATCTGCATAAAATGATAATTTGCTAATTTTCAAGTGATCTAAAAGGAGGCCCTTTAGAACTTTACTTGGTTGCTATTGCTCGAGATTCTTCAGTGAAAAAATAGGGCAAGCAAGTAGTGTGCTTATCTTCAAGATGCGTAGAACGTTAATGTGGATGGGGTTCTCCATTGCTGATCCTAAAGTAGCTTTTCTAGTATAATTTGACTGAACACCTTTTTTAGGATATATATTGGCTTTAATTTTTTTCCTTTTGGAGGGGTGGTGGGAACAGTCTTAAGTTTTGTGGTGAATTTGCTTCATTTCTGATGGCTATTGGTTGTACTTTTATGTGACTATTATCCTTTGTGCTTTCATGAGTTCTTAATATAAAACTTTGAAGCATGTTTTTTTTTTTTTATCGTACAATTTGCATAATTCATTTGAAATTGGATTAAACAGTCTAATGGAGAAGATGGTTCTTTAGTCGTGGACTACTTCACTTTCTCACCGAGCATAGTGGATTATTTAAGATCAGCATCTCTCGTAATCAGTCATGCAGGTTTGATCTCCTTTGCTTATATGACTCGCCCCAATTTTTTTGTCCTTTCCCTGTGGTAGGGGTGCTTGAAATCATGTTCTGCTGTCTGAAAGCCACTATTATTTCATCTTGCAGCTGATTGATTATGTTACATTCGAGGCCTAATGACTAATGAGTTTAGGAAGATCTTAGTAGAGTGTCGCTATTTCTGTGTATAGCACTTGTTCAATTTTGGGTTATCGCAACTGGGGGCAGTAATGAACTATTTAATAGCAAATAGACACCCGTATTTTTAAGGATTAGCAATTGAAAATACAGTTATCTGTGGATTAATAATATCCTCTGGAGACTGGTTGAACGTACAAGTCCAATGACCTGTTTCAGGTGGCACCATGCTTTTTAAGAGTTTGGAAAAGGGGCATGCTTGCATTTAACAGTCAGTTGATTGGACATGGTCGCTTTATTTAAATTGCCCTAAGCTCTGTCTTCATGGCACAGATTTTTTCCTATCCCATTGCATATGGTATCCACATAACATATTTCAGTTGCTTCTGTGCCAACTTTCGTACCTTTTACCTTTCCTTTTGCCCCTGCTAAGAATGCATCTCTTGGTATGTATGCGCTTTACCTAGAAGTGCTGGTTTGAGTCCAGCTCATGACAAAGAAGATATAATTCATGTTTCTCTCCTTGGCATAAGGTGCCTCCTACTTTCTCATTCAGACGGTAACATGTACTGGTTTAGCTGAATAAGTGTAAAAAAAAAAAAGAATCTGGAGATATCGTCAGTGATCAGTGACGGTGGGATTCCTTGCTAAGTTGGATGCAGAATTTTCAACACTTTATACTTCTCAGGGTAAGGCATCATAAGGCGTGCAGGTTGTGGGCCTTGTGCTATTTTATGTTTTATGTTACCTTTTCTTTGTCAAAAGCATTGAAATTCAATTATTTTTGCTATTGCCTAATTCTTGACGAGAAAGAATGGTAGAAGAATTAAGAATGATAGGCAAACAAACAGGGAGTGCATTGCAAATTTTCTTCTATTTTCATTACAATTTTCTGATTCTTCCTCCCTTTAGTTTGTTGGTGGGACAAGTTGGCTGTTTTTACTGTTTGTAAGGCGCCCAAGGGTTGGGATTATGTAGAAGCAGGACGGGAGAGTTGAACTCTGTTTCTCATTTTGCAGGTTCTGGGAGTATTTTTGAGACACTTCGACTTGGTAAACCTTTGATTGTGGTGGTGAATGAAGATTTAATGGACAATCATCAAACTGAGTTAGCTGAGGAACTAGCTGAGAGGAAGCATTTGTATTGTGCTCGTCCTCAAACACTTTATAAAACTATAGCAGATATGGATTTGGAGTCTCTCCTTCCTTATGTTTCTGGGGATGCTGCGCCAGTTGCTAAGCATATAAACAGGTTTTTAGGATTCCCAGATGACTGACAAAATTACTCTGAGTTTGCTGAGCATTGGCTGAGTATTCTTTTTTGAATCTTTTAGAGAGATGATGCGATGGTTTTTGTGGATAATGTCAATTATTCAACAGCGTGATATCATTTCTCCTTGTATCGTATTTACCTTTTAAGTTTATAGAGCAAGAGTAGGCTGGGTCAGACATATAGAGAACAACAAAATCCAATAATATTCAATGAATACAAAGTTATTCCTTTCGTGTTCTGGAATGCTGTATACTTTGTCGCCATGTTTACTTTTCTTTTTGTTTGTGTGTGCTCGTGAGTATTGTTCAGAACTCAAATCTATGGCTTGTGCAAAACGGTGACCTGCAAACCACCATCCTTCTTAAGTGACATACATGCTGGCTGTTAGGTTTTCATTTTAGTGCAACTTCGATATTTATGTCATAATTACTATTAGATAGGTCGACCAGTGGCTGGTTTGACACACTTTTTTTTATTTTCCTTCTGGAGCGTAGTCTTGCTTTCCACTGGATGCAGATGAGCCTTTGTTAAATTCTTCAGTAGAGAGCCCCTAACAAAAAGTTCTTTTAAGTAGAAAGGTGGACCTGAAAATTAGAGCGACCTTCATTCCATCAAATGCCAAGATGAGCTAGAAGGTTTTCCTTGCCAAGTAATGCGAGAACAGATCATGTTGTAGGCACGTTGAATTGGGTCAAAGCTGTCCCATTTCCATTGTAATGCCTCCAGCATTTAATTCAGAACAATCACATGGTGTTTTGATTCTCGCACGACGGTTCCCATTGGTGCGGAAGCATAAGAGTTCAATTCTACTTTGTGGATTCGTAGTGGACCGATGAATATCTCTTCCTCTAGAATGGCTAATTGGATGACTGATGTAGATGTATCAAGTATTAACTTCAGGAGCAGCAGCAGCAGCAGCACATATGCAGGTGGAGACCACATGATCCCAGGGCCAGAACTGGGGGACCAAACATTATGAAAGAGAGGGAGGCTATAGCAATGACAGTGGGAGTGTTAAAAGGAATGCTGCACCGACCCTTTTTAAGCAGTCCCTGCAGTAGAAAGTAGCAAAGCTGGAGGGGCACATGAACTTGGTGACTTTACAGACGAGCATTGGATGCAATTCGATTGGGTCAAAAGCTACAGGACAACGAGAGGCAGAGTCCCGCCTAGTCTTTTAATGGTCCAGAGCGCTCACAATGGAACAAGGCCAGCACAAGAGTCTTTGTCTGTCAATTGCTGAGTAGTAGATGGGAGGGTGGGAGACCGTCTAATTTAAGCGTGAAACACGGTCTCCACCAAAGTCTTTTGTCAATTGCCGAGGGGCGAGGTAATTGCGAGGAAAAAAAGGAATGTCTTAAATTTATCGTACGGATGTCAATTCAATTCTAAATTTTTAATTTGGCTAATTTAGTTTTAAATATTTTGACATTTTGTCATTATAGTTATTCTAATCAATTTTGGTCTTAAATCGTTTACATTGGCAAATTGTCGAAAGATTTATAATTAAATTGGAAAAAACTGAAAAAGTTTAGGGTTGAAATGATCAAATTAAAAAGTTTAGGATTGAATTGGGATTCATATAATAGGTTTGAAACTCTTTTGATGAATTCCCACTAAGTTAGAGATGTGAGAATGGGAGGTCAATCAGGGGTGGCAACCTTATATGACTAGATAACACGATTCGAATACGATGTGCAATCAGCGGTTTCGATTGAGATTAATGTGTTTAGATCAATTTTGTGTCAATCCATGAGACACAACTAGCAATTGTGTCATGTCCATCCATTAGACATGAAATTAACTCTATGACCCAATTAAGTTAAAGGGTTAATGTTGACATGGCCTGTGTGTGGTCCATTGAAACATGATTAGTTGAAGCACTATTTTTTTGTCGATGGATAATGCAATTTGTAAATAGATTTTTACCGAAAAAATTGAGGATATTTCATAAGGTAATATTGGTAGGTTGATTTCATGTGGACAGGTTGCTTTCGTGTTATGACGGGCCATACACTGGTGTCAATCTATTAAGCGACTATTTAAGTGCGTTGCACGAACCGTGTCGTGTCAATCTGTTAATCTTCAAGTCATGTTTTTGTCACATAAATCAATATACTTAGTTCGGGTTGACCTGTTTAATAATCAACCCTTTTATGGACACGGCATGAATATGACTTGTGGACACAAATTGCCGTCTCTAACATGTGTCAGATGGTCATAAGTGGTTGATATTAATTTCTATGGCGTATTTGACCAAAAAAAGTGAAGGATTTCCCACTCTGCAATTCAGTTCAGAACTCAGATCAACAAGGAAATTATTTGCTTGGAATGTATGTTCTTTAAGTTAGAACAGATGCATTTTCAAACGGTAAAATATGCCTTCAAGATCACGCGTGACGATCAAATCATGTTACAGTCACCGATGCATAAGGAGTGTTTTCGGCTCCAGAATTTTCTGCTTTTAGAAATTTTGGGGATTGCTGAATGAATGTGACAGACCAGAGCCCTAGAAGAATCCAATAATGATAACATCCAGACCAGTTCATAATTGGGGCATAGGAAAATGACAAAGAGGTCTGCTTTGCCTTTACGTAATTCACATTCTCCATGGATTCAGATCAGGAAGATTTCAAGCTTGAAGCTTTTTCACTGAGTAAGAATCGGAGATGCCTATTAAAATAGGTGCGCGGACAATATTAAATGTTGAAAGTGTCGTGCCTGTCACTCGTTGATGGTCCTGTTTTTGCATGAAATCCAGGAGGCTCTTTGACTTACAGCGCCAGTGATGAGTCGGCTGTCTGAGGTTTTGTTTTCATTGTTTGTATAGTATATTGCAAATGCATTAATAAAAACCTATGATACCAGTTATGGTCTGTGTCCTGTGGAGTTCTGCAAATTCTTGAAGACTACGAAATGTTTGGGGCTAGTGTGGCATGGCCGAAAGTGAAAAATGGCTGGCTCTTGAGAATTTCCTGCTAGAATACCGAAGTTTCATGAGGATATAGATTGAGAAGTTTGATGGTTTGTATAGTGATTGTTATGTGGGTGCAGGTGGACGTGGATGAGCAATCAAGCAGAAGCTTCCAAACTTTTTCTGAAACATAGACAGAGACAATTCCTGAGTATGATACAGCAGAAGAGACGAACGAGGAACCCCAGTACCCATCATTATATTTGAGAGAGAGAGAGAGAGTCCATTTTGCCCCATCCTTTTCGGGTCGATAATACAAATTTTCCATATGGTAGGGTACAGCCATACTTGGATGAGATGAGATCATCATGCTATACTTGTCCTTGAATATCTAGAAAACTTTGATATTTTTCTGGCGAGAAGTGCATCTTAGAGAAGTAGTCCAATGTTGAGGTGTGAAAGGTGCGAGATTTAACAAGCAATATTGATTTTTACAATGTTGACGTCAGATTTGAGGGTACTTTTTCGCAGTGCGATGATTATGCATCTGATATATTAGTCTGTAGACTTCTAGATGGTGAGTGTCCAATGAGATATGACTTGGGAACAATAATTTACTGGCGTTCATTAAATCCCTTGGGAGACTTTTCCTATATATTCCTAGTATTGCTGTGCAAGTCATTGTAGCCTAACCTCTCAGAAGGGAAAACCCAGCTTCTCTCCCTCACAGATTCAACCACATTTAAGCCTCTCTCTCTCTTTCATACATTGAAGTCTAGCCATTTCTAAGTCTCATCTCTCTCTTCACACTCATGGCGACCAACACAGCTTCTGCAACACCTCCTCAGCCCCACCACAACCACCTTGGCCTTCTCCACTCCAACTCCATCTTCGCGATCTTCATAGCCGCGGCTTCATTGATTGCTCTCTTAGCCATTTCCTTCATCATTTTACTCCTCCGACGGCTCAAGTCCTCCAAAAAGCATGCAAACTGGGAAAGGAGCAACACAAGCTTCGACAAGTCCATCAGCGTTGCTCGAAACCCTGCGATCTACAACTTTAGTCCAGGTAAGCTCAAATGAGCACTTCAAAAATTTAGACTTTCGCAGCAAAACTGGTGGCGTGGTGTCAATGCTAGTGGAATCTAACATTGTTTTTTGTTGTTCCGTACATGTGTTTGAATTCTGATATAGATGTGAAGGGAGGGTGTTTGAGTGGAGGGAATCTGGGGCGTGGATCACTGGGGGCGGCAAACAGTAGTAACAACGGGCATCGGAGAGGAGTGCAAGTGTTCACATACAAGGAGCTTGAAGTGGCCACAGAAGGGTTCAGTGAAAGGAATGTTTTAGGGAATGGAGGGTACGGAGTGGTGTACAAAGGGGTGTTGAGTGATGGTACTGTCGCTGCAATTAAGATGTTGCATTGGCAAGGCAAGCAAGGAGAGCGTGCCTTCAGGATTGAGGTCATTCAAATTCCCCTTCATTCATTACCACTTTCCACTTCTTGTCTCTATTTGCCTGCCCTCTCTCTCTCTCTCTCTGTCTCTCTCAACCGATTTAATGCGGATCGTGAATTCTACTCACAATTTACTGAAAAAATCTGTCCCGGACCGAGTGTTCACGGCACAGTTTGGTTCCCTCACACCAAGGGCAAACTTTAGATCTCCTTCACACGATCCATAAGGTTAGGAGGTACATAGTTCTAGACTTCTGTCTGCTCTCTCTCTCTCTCTTCTGAGTTTGAATCTGTAAAATGGTACAAGAATGTATCTAAAGTTCCTTCTTCTCTATCACTGTTAGTTCCCTGTCACGGAAAGCGCTAACCAACTTGTAAGTTCATCAATTTCACAGAACTTCAGCATCTGTCCAAATTAACCTAGCTGGTTCCTCCTTAAGACAAAAAGTTCTTTAAATGCATGTACTTGGAAGTCAAAGAAGAGCTGAGTGAAATTTAGGTATTCTTGAAAGGCATGATCAAGGGTATATCGAAGTGTTGACTTTAGCACCTCCTGGCTTCCTTTCTTTACTTCAGGCACAGAGCTCATATTCTACGCATAAATTCCTGGGCAATGCCTGCTCCACTACTTTGCCTGCACCTATAAGTATTGCTTTGTGAAACAACCTTCCGCGTATGGCCAATTGCATAATGGTCAACATTGCACATGGATGAAAATTAAACTGCAAATTTTTTCCGTAGTTATCCGTTTATTTTATTTTTCTTAAAATTTCGGTACTGCAGGTCGATCTGTTGAGCAGGTTGCACTCGCCATACTTGGTGGATCTACTGGGCTACTGTGCTGACCAAAACCATAGGCTCCTCATATTGGAATATATGCCTCATGGTACACTCAAGCATCACCTGCATCCATCGCACTCGCACAGCCAACACAGACCACACAGACCGCTGAATTGGGGGACCCGGCTAGCGATAGCCCTTGATTGTGCCAGAGCCCTAGAGTTCCTGCACGAGCACACGGTGCCCTCGGTCATCCACCGCAACTTCAAGTGCACCAACATTCTGCTGGATGACGACTTCCGTGCCAAAGTGTCCGACCTTGGCCTGGCCAAGATGGGGTCAGACAAGGTCAATGGCCAGATTTCGACGCGGGTACTTGGGACCACTGGGTACCTGGCACCGGAGTGAGTAGTCCATTAGCTTCTCATGCATCCCATTGTTCATTATCAGAAAGAAACCAATGAAAACAGCAGATCATGAGCTAACATCCCCACACAGACGACACAGAGGTCCCCATTAGGAAGGTCGCCAGTTTCTTTCCTCAGATTAGCTGGTTGGCAGGCAACAACCCAAAAACCACGACAAACTAAAGACCACTAGAACGAGTTATCATGCCATCATTTTCATATCTGTAGATTATCTTAGCAGATTGTATTGTGAAAGAAGACTGTATGATGATTTCTCACAAGTCACATTTCACAAAGTTATCAAACATCACAATTCATGAGGTAACAACTCCACTGGTTTTTTGGCCATGCAGATATGCTTCAACAGGCAAGTTGACAACAAAGTCCGACATCTACAGCTATGGTATTGTCCTTCTAGAACTATTGACAGGCCGAGTACCAGTCGATAGCAAGCGCCCTGCTGGAGAACATGTCCTAGTTTCATGGGTTGGTATCTTTAGCCCTTCCACTATTGTAATTCAATTGCATAACGAAAAGGTTAGATGATAAGATCAATTCAGTGCCCTAATATATGTTATTTTGTTGTTGTTTCACTGAGCTGCAATTTAACACTAGCATTATGGTGTGCTATGGTCATTCATTGGATGCTAATCAAATGTAATAGTAGTTCTCTGCTAAAACCCAATTAGCTTGCAAAGTTTTGTTTTCCTGGGTGCAGTTAAGTCCATGCAACGTCATTCCACTTAATTCCTAAGCATTAAGTCAAAGCACAAACTTAACGCTCTCGAATCTATCAGGCTCTTCCGAGGTTAACTAACAGAGACAAGATATTGGACATGGTTGATCCAGCCCTGAAAGGCCACTTTTCGAAGAAAGAGTTGATTCAGGTCAGCATGCAACTTCATGATCTTCTAAATGCCAAATATAGATTATGCCAACTTAACCATACCATGCCGCTTTTCCTTCTCAACAGGTAGCTGCTATTGCAGCAATGTGCGTGCAACCAGAAGCAGATTATCGTCCTCTAATGACAGACGTCGTACAGTCACTAATTCCTCTGGTTAAGAACTACTCCTCAATCAGTTCTTCCAATTCCTTGAGATTTCAGAACAATGCAGTTAGCCCCAGGTACCAGGCGTGAGGGATTCATAAGACGACATTTTCCTTGTTGGAGGCATGAAGAATCTTCAAAATTCAGAGGGACCATCGACTACGCAAGACGACATGCGAATACAGAAGAGCACCAAAAAGGAATATGCCATGCAAAATAGAAAATCACGACTATCAAGATCGTGCAATCTTTTTCCTAGATAAGGATATACTGGCCTATCCAAAAGCTGTACATGCTCATCTTAGAAAGAGTACTCTGTCTAGTTTTCATATTCTCAAAGATCATGGTACCATTATTTCATATTTGATAAGATAAATAAATGTCGAAGAAATTGCTATTTACTATGGTATGACAAGAGAAATCAAATGCCGAAACCTGACCAGGAACTCACTTAATGAGAAAAACAAGGATCAAGCACACGTGAAAGCAAGAAAAATTGGCCATCACCTGCATAAGCGAAAAAATACAATCTAGAAGACCACTGAATAACGAAGATAGGTGACAAATTGAAGGAGCATTGAAAAAGGCTCATTGACACTACATGTGCCGGGAAAAAAATTTGAAAAATCTTGAGATAGAGTTATGGCAATGTCCATAAGAACATGCCAACAATTTGCCCTTCCATGGCATGGCAAAAGGAATTGTCTCTCTTCCCTAACTAGACAGACTACCCAAACAATACAAAACTGAAATTAAAGCAAGTTGATGGGCAGATAGAAGCTGCTGCCCTTCAAATTGGGGCAACAAAAAGTTCAATCTCCTCTTATGTATGAGACATGCAGCAAAGCATGAGCCGAAAGAAAGAGACTACTCCATGTCATCCTTTAGATCGAGTCCTATCAAAGAAGAGCGAGACAATGTTATCCTGGGAGACTTGAAACGACAAGAAACAACAAGGCCATGTGCAATAATGCAGAAGTTCGGCTGGCATAACTTTTTCCTTCCTCATTTCTCTACTGAGAGGATATTACCCAGGAAGACTTGAAACGACAAGACACAACTTAGGTCATGTGGAATAATGCGAAGTCTCAGATGGCATATCTCATTTATCCCCTGCCCTTGAGGAGGACAAAACTTTCATAAGATCAAATCTTTCATTAAATTTCAGGACACAGTTTAACAGAACGTGTTACATATTCTGACATCAATTCAATCAGCTACAATATATTCAGAGCCGCAACATAAGCAACATAATTTACAAAGAAACTAGACGTAGAAACCCTTGATGTTGAAACGTCACAATCTATACACAAATGAAACATCAGGATGAGAGGTTCCAGTAACTAATACAACATGAAAAAAGCTAGGAAATGAAAATCTTCACTTCGTGACTACTGCTCTCAAATCCATCGAACAGAATTTCGGCAGAAGTATTGTAATAGATAATATGCAAGCACCTGGTCAGGGAACAAAAAGAATGTCCACGTCTTCTATTAGCATGAAGCATGAACCCAAATGCCTGAACAGATGGTTCCTCATGTTCAAGGCTTTACTCTGCCAAAAACATAAATCTCTCAACTGCTTTTCTCAACATCTGTGTCTTGGCCAGTACTTGGTTCGCCTCCCCTCCCATCTAGTGGTCTAGTATTTCTTTTACCAATTTTATCAGCATATTTCGCAAAAGCAGCAGAAAGGGCTGACTTAACAGTCAATTCAGGCTCTTTTTTCTGGTGCTTGCTTGTCTGTGCAACATCGTCTACAATTTCCTGATCTTCACTTATTGAACCAGGTTCAGCATTCTTCTGCACAGGAGCTTCTGGAGCTGCAGCAGCAACGTTTGGAACCACTCGCTTGAATGGTTCATGAAAAGTATCATACAAGCGCCTTACCTACTTCAAAAGCACAGATAGGCAAATTGAAATAAAAGTCTTCAATAGAATTTTAATATAAGTACTGCAGTAGGTTCAAGATAAAAGCACCTTGCGCTCCCCTATACCAGGACATCGAGCTAAATCTTCCATCGAAGCATCCATGATATGAGAAAGAGACTGAAAAAGGGGAATCCGTTTAAGGTTTATAATCCTCAACAAAAGGATAGTCTCCAACTACATTTATTTAAAATGAAAAAAAATACAATTTGGAAGACTTTCAAAGCAGAACATAAGGCATACCCCAAATGTAGAACCAAGGGTGACAACATCTGTCTTATTGACATGTCGAACTGTTGTTAGAGCATGAGTCAGCTGGAGGAAAAGGAAAAATTTCAGTTTCAACAAATGCAAACTCAAGAAGCAAAGTGTAGGTTCTCCCCAATGTCTAGATCAAATATCTATAAAGAATCAGATGGACTTGATAACAGCAAAATGGAAATTGGATTTCTAGAAGTAACAAATCCAAGATAACATAGAATACCCTTGATAAGTAGTCTGTATCCATTTGCCCTTGAATGATGTCTGCAGGCTTGTTTTCATAGACTTTTATGGTCTCCAAGTAGCGGCCACACTCTTCCAAGCTTGGAAAAAGAAAAACAAATAGAATGATGAGATATCCCCAAAGACCAAAATGAAGCTGTTTCTTGCTATGACTGATGAAACAAAATCTAGATTTGGCTGCAGCAGAATTCTAACTCTACTAAAAGTATTGCTCCTGGAACTGTTATATTGACCACAGACGTCTCTAAGAAATATCAGTACCTCCAACCACACAAGAGTGTACAGTCATGGAGCAGAGCTGTTTTTGTCACTTCAAGAAGAGGCTTAACTACATCCTCCTGAAACGGACAAAGTCTACAATTTATAAACTTCTTGCTTCAGGTAAACAAAAAATGTACAAAATCACTTCAATGGCTTTAAAGTTTCCCAAGACTGATAAAGCAGATTAAGAGAACAGCAAACAAACAAGGTAGCTCACCACATCAACATGACATAAAACAACACGGAGCTTGTAGTTCTTCTGTAGCTCCCTTATTCGATAGTATAGGTAATCTGGATGCAGAAGATGATAACGAAGGCTACAAAGCAATAATGAATTATCAGGTACATGAACTCAAATGCAAAACTCAAGGCTTATGTGGTGATATTCTAGTTCAATACGTGTTCAATTAGCAGATTGCATGCAATACCAGAAGTCATCAGGACCATCAGAGATTCACATGCCAGGCTCAATTGTAATTCTCTGTTCTATCCACTATAGTTGTCCTTTAGGTCCAATTCAAATAAAGATTAAGCCAGGGAAATCAAGAGTAGTCATGTTGCATGTAAAATGAGCTTAAATGACATGGATGATTCTCAAGTGGATTAGCCTTATGGTTTGTATATAAAAAGTATTTTCACCGTTACCTGTAATTTCATCAATAAAAGAAAATGACAGAAACAATATGCATTTTTTTTTCAAATATGCTGTGAACTTATTGTACATGCTCACCGAATAAGATGATCTTCATAGCAGCTGGGTGACCAAACACATAAGAACAAGAAAGAACTAATTTGGCAACTTAGAAAGGGGGAAAAACTCAAACCTCAAGTAAAGAGCACATGAGTTCTGCCCAAGTAAGTAGTCACAAACAATGTCAGCAAAAGCCCACCTCACATTCCTGATATGTTTGAGCAAAGGATTCCCCTTCTGCACAAGGGAAAAGGGGTTAGATAAAGAAAGATGAGTTAAAAGAGCTCTATCTGCTATAAAATTTTATCAGGCAGAGGCCGTTTCCCCTTACTTTTGTCTTTGTGAGATGGTCAGTGTGAAAGATATTGTAATCTTATACAAAAAAAAACTTGAATAATTCGATTATTTCAAGCACTAGGACCTGTCCTTAAGCAAGTTCTTGACTGAATTTTCCAAAATCTAGAGTCTAAACATAGAAGTCATAACCAAAAATCTCAGACCAAACTCATCTGTGGTTCCCTCTGCACCATTAAAAGGATAATACCATAACTTCCTGAAACCATAACTTCTAATTACAACAGCGCTAGAACAATTGCCAACATGTGATAACAAAACAATTAGTAACTCTATAATGGTCATATCATCTTCCTCCTTAATTCAAAATCCACGAGTACACTACGTAAACCATAAATGGCTAGAGATGCTCTCATTCGATAATCTGAACTGATCCGGTAATTGCATGCTCAAATATTTGATCTTGGCAACAATATTGACATTCATACTTAACAGAGCTTCATCCTTTTAATCCGAAAACAAAGATTCAGCTCTCACAATCTTCGAGTAAGAAGACACTTACTTGTCTAGGGCTCACCAGGATCGCATTGCGATTCTGCGCGGCAAGAGACGATTTTGACGATGACCCAGCAACAGCACCGGACGTACCGGCGACACTACACAACGGAACAAGAAAGAAACCCATCAAGTCAACAAGGGGAAAAATTCAATCTTTCTCCGCTCCGACCCAAAAGCAGAGGAACTTCCTCCAAGCAGAAGTCGCAGCAGGCTTTAAAAATTGCCCATTTAGTACCTCCACGTCGAGGCGGCGGAGACGTCGGCGGCGGGAGGCGGAGGAGCCGCCGGAGGAGGAGGGGGAGAGTAGAATTCGGAGGATTTGAGGAAAGAGAAAGCCTGGGAGAAGGAAGGGGAAGGGGTGAAGAGAGATGGCGGGGCCGATTTCGACTGGGAGCTCTCTAGGACTTCTTGGTACGACGGGATTTTGATCACCGTCTTGTTGCGGTTCGGCTGACGCTGGAGGTCGTCGTCTTCGTCGTCCTCCCGGTTCTCCATTTTCGGCCTTAGCTTCGCTCGACCAGCGCCAAAGCATCCATTTTTCTAGACGTTTACTGCTGCGAAGAAGTTTCTCTAAAAAAAAAAGTCTAAAATTTCTAAACATTTGATCAGTAAAATATATTGGGTTAACATCGAGAAGAACCTCATATTAATACACTTATGATAAATTAACTTTGACCACTAAAAATCTCAAACAGATATATTGTGGCAAATTCACATTCGTTAATTTACGTTAAATTGGATTCATTATCATGAAAAACCACAAATGAATACCCTTATCATAAACAAAAGGTAAAATCTCAAATTGGTATGTCATTAACAGAAGTTAACATGGGATAATTGTGTCGTAGATGTACTAGTTTAAGATTTTTGGTGGTCCAAAAATTAATAATAGGTGTACTAGTTTAGGTTTCCCAAATGAATTTGTCTTTCTATATTTTTTTATATTTTATATTTTATATGTTACAATTTTTTCTTATTCCTTTTGTATTTTGGAAATTACAATGTAAAAATTGTAAACTTATTCGAATGAACTGAAGAAAAAAAAAAAAAAAAAAGAGGAAATAGTTTAAACCCTTTATTTAAGTTAAGACAGGAATTAAGACTTATTTTTCTTATTAAATTTTTTCTTATTCCTTTTGTATTTTGGAAATTACAATGTAAAAATTGTAAACTTATTTGAATGAACTGAAAAAAAAAAAAAGAAGAGGAAATAGTTTAAACCCTTTATTTAAGTTAAGACAGGAATTAAGACTTATTAGGGTTTAGGATTAAGACTAGTTCACATGTGGCTCGTACAGGCCAAAAAAATCCTTATGTTAACCCCTTTTTAGTATGAATAACAAGAACTGAAACCCGTGCTTAAACGTACAACTCCATAGAAGATCAATAAAATCAAATTTATACTTTTAGATAAAGATTGCAGTCTCGATAACTTTCACTTTGGAGATGATCAAACATAGGTAAGAATGTGAATAGACATTTATATTATCATTCTCCTAATGAAGAGAAATATTTGTTGTGCCCAAATTTGGTTTGGCTCTGTTATAGATAATGTGTAATTATATGTTCAACCATTTAAAAAACATAATATTTTTTCATGTTTAAAGATATATAATAGAGTGGTAATATTTTGAGCTATAATTATATGTTTTGGGTGTCAACAAAATTATATTTTCATAATGTCCAATCTATCTACTAGGTTCTTGAGGAAGAAAAATAATCTCTACAAATATGATTGTTGCCCAATCAAATGGCAATTTTCCTAGCTGGCTTAGTTGTCATTATTTTTAGGGAAAATGCTACACAAACCCAAAACTATGTCCATTGTGATGTATTTACTTTGAATTTTTTTTAATGACATCAAAAACCCTAAACTATACCCATTGTGAGATATTTACCTTAAATCTTTTCTGTGACATAAAAATGCCAAATTTGTATTTATGTGATACATTTACCCTCCATCAAGATTCTTCCAGGTGATTTTTTAGTCAATATAATGTCATTTTTATTTACTTAAGTCACTTAAGTCGTATGAGCATCATGTCAATAATGTTTGTTTTCTTGTGTCAATGTAAGCATATTTTTAATGGTCCTTCAAAGGTAAATATGTCATATAGATACAAATTTGAGATTTTTGGTGTCACAAAGAAAAGTTTATGGTATATATGTCACAATTGACATAATTTGGGATTTTTGTGGTTTTTACCCCATTTTTTATTTATTTAATGACATATAAATGATCATTTTACGTGCATCGTGCAAATAAGATATATTAGTTTCAATGTTACTATAGCGGGGTATCTTGTTGCAAAGACTAGATATATTCTATTAATTCATGTATAGTTGTAATGGGAGAAAAATAAGTTGCCCGTCTAGCAACCGTATCATATCATATCATCGAGAAATGCAAAATGGACGATTTTTCTTTTATTTAACTTTGTTTGTTAAGTAATTGGAAAATCAATATTGGATTCTGAGTAAAAGTCAAGCACTATATACATAGTTTCCATTTGTTTAAACAACCAACGCAACCTCCCCACATCCTTAGCATAATTTAAGGAAAGATCTAATTATCTCGAGCATTGCTTTGAATAAAAACAAGAGAAGGAAACATAATTAAAAATAAATAAATAAAAATGAGTAGAATAACTCAGATTTTAAACAAATAAATTCAAACTTGAAAAGGATATTATGATTTATGTTGAAGTTTTATGACTTATCTTTAGTTTCTTGGTTCACGTCAAAGCTTTACAAAAACGGCAAGACAGTTGAAACTCACTCTCTTCCGTAACTCTCTAGTTCACGTTAAAAGTCCACGAAAGCAGCAAGAGAGTTGAAATTCCTTCCCTTTTGTAGCTCTGTGGTTCATGTTGAAATTTCGTGAAAGTGACTAGATAGTTTTTTTTTTTTTTTGGTCGGTACTAGATAGTTGAAGTATTATATTTTTTGAAATCGTGAAGGTGAACAATCATTTTCTTTTCTCTATTACTTGATTTGGCGCTCGCTAGCCGATCTATTTCATCTATTGCTGTCGTGGCCCATTTATATTTCTTGTCATAGTCGAACTCGTGGCTTTGGAATGCTATGATGAGCTCCTTTTATGTTTAAGATTTAGATCATATAATAATTATGGATTGATTGTCGGAGGTTACCTAAGTTTGTGCATTTGACTATCAAGATTTCGCAATCTTTTTTCCTAGATATCAGGATATACCGGCCCTATCCGGAAGCCGTACATACTCATCTTAGGCCAAGTGCTTTCACCTTCTCGAAGAGCTCTTGGTTCCCATAATTTCTCATTTGATAAAGATAAAATAAATAGCGAAGGAATTGCCCTTCGCTGTGGTATGACGAGAAATCGAATGCCGAAACCTGATTAGGAGTCCGCTTGATTTAATGAGAATACCAAAGGGAAAAATACAATATAAGTGTCATAATATTTTCGTACAACACTCATTTTCGTCATATCACTTAAAATGCATGATGATAAATTTCTATAAAAAAATCTGACGTGGATTTTTGAATATAATATTAATTGTGCATGGCTTTTCTATATGTGAAAAAAAAAAAGTCCAACGTGGAATATGACGTTGCTTTTCTATACCTAAAGGACCTCGTACCATCTTCAAATTGAATCTCTTTCTCCAAATAAACAATTTTTTTTTTTTTGGCCGCTTGTTCTCCCTCCACTTTTCCTTTTCTCATTTGCAAGCTCTTGCTATCAAGGGATTCTTATCGCTGTTTTGCTGCGGTTTGGCTGTTGCTGAAGGTCTTCTTCTTCTTCCTCCTCCTCCAGGTTGCTTAACCTTTTACACCAGTAGGTGGGCTTGAACCTTAGATTAAGGAGCATCAACACCGACACGCAACATACGACATCGACACGACACGTTAACACGTCGTTTTTAAAAAAAATAGAGAATTCCGACACGTTGCGATACAATATATATCAAATTATATATATTTATATATACCTGCTATATCATTATTTTTATGATTATTTTAATCAAATTAATTTGATAAAAATTCACAAATTAATAACAACAACAACAACAACAATAATAAGAGCCTAGAATGAATTTAACGGTACGAATTAGGATCACGTAATGTGATATGCTTGAAGTATACTGATTTTAAATGCGAGCAAGAGATGCTCTCCAAGCAGTCACATAAGAGATTTAACTATATTTGGGATATTTATCATCTAAATCTCAAAATTTACGAAAGATATTAGAGATCTGATCGTATAAGCAAAACTCGAACAAGTTGATAGATGTGAATATTCGTATGACCGTCTGCTTTGTGTATCCTTACACTAGTAAATTTCATCATTGCACAGTGGGGAAATCTTAATAAGGGAAACTGAAAAAAGAGAAATGGCAGGTCGAGCCTGTTGAACTGAAACCCTAGAGGCCCCTCCGCCACCGTCGGCAGCCACTGTAAGTGAGATCTTATTGAAATCCGACCTCTCCGACCTGGCCACCCGATCGGGGCGGTCCGGCCTCATGAAGTCCCTCCCTTGGCTGCTCCCTTTGCCTCCGCATTGGTATCCTCGTCTCGGGCAACCTACCAGGGGGAGGACCGGCCCGGGCCGGTCCATCAATTGCTTCCTCGCCTCGGCGGGCAGCCTCAGGTTGAAACGGTCCAGAACACGCCCTACAACGGGGAGTAGGCCAACGAGGAAGAAGAGGAAGAAGATGACAGCGAAGCCGAAGGTGGCAAAGGCCATCAGGGTGCCGACCAGGCGGCCGTATTCTGGGGTGTCGTCGCACAGTGGATCAGACACTGGCTGGGCAGCGTCGGGAGGAAGAGGGGTTTCGAGAATGAAACAACGATGGAATTGGATAACGGAGAGAAGGACTACGGGGAAAGAACATGACGGCGAACAAGGCCATAATTACCTTGAAGAGGACGAAGATAACGGGAACGATGCAGTCAGACGGGGCTGAGGAGGGGGATTCATCGCTTGGCGGAGTGCCCGCCGGTTGGGCAGACATTTTCTTCATCGGAGGCATGAAGAATCTTCAGAATTCTGAGGGAGCATCGAACGCACCAGACGACATGCCGTGTACAAGAAGAACATCGCCAAAGGAAGATGGCATGCGAAATATGAGGATCTTGACTATGGAGATTTTCCGCAATCTTTTTTCCTAGATATTAGGATATACCGGCCCCATCCGGAAGCTGTACATGGTCATCTTAGGCCAAGTGTTTTCTCATTCTCGAAGATCACGGTTCCATAGTCTCGCGTTTCTTCTTCTCTTCCTCCTCCTCCTTCTCCTTCTTCTTCATTTGCTTCGCTTAATCAGCGTCATAACATTCATTTTTAGCCATTTACTATGGCGCAGAGAGAGAGAGAAGTTGCAGGTTGCCTAAGAGTTATTATACCAGTGGGCGGGCATGAGCCCTAGGCGGGCTGGCAAACTATCACTAGTAACTTTGAAAAAAGTTTCATTCAAAAAGCTAAATTTTATACACATTTGATCAGTTAAATTAATATTTCTTTTTATGTTGTTCATTTACTTTATATTTTTATTTTTTTACATATTTTTCTTATTTATTTTGTATTTTTCAAGTAAAATTGAGTGAATTTAAAAAAAGGAATTAATTTAAACCCTTTATTTAAGTTAAGGACAGAGATTAAGACTTATTAGGGTTTAGGGACTAGGGCTCGTTCGCATGTGGCTCGTATAGGGCAAAAAATTCCATATGTTAACTTCATTAGCATGAATAAGTAGAATTAAAACCCGATGCATGGAAAGATGCAATTCCATAAAAGTTTAATAAAATCAAATTTGTACTTTTAGATAAAGATTGTAGTCTCAATTACTATTACTTTAATGGAGCTGATCAAACATAGGTAAGAATGTAAATAGACATTCGTATTATCATTCTTCTCATGAAAAGAAATCTTTTTGTCCCCAAATTTGGTTTTCACTCTAATATCAAGGTAATGTATAACTCGTGCGGTTAACCATTTAGAAAACGTAATATTTTCTTACATTCAATAATATATAATATAGTGGTAATATATAGAGCTATAATATATATTCTAAGTGTATACAAAATTATTATTCATAATGTATAATCTCTCTACTGGGTTCTCGAGGAAGAAAAATGATCTCTACAAGTATGACCATAGACCAATCAAATGACAATTTCCCTAGCCAGCTTCGTTGCCATCATTTTTAGGGGAAAAAACCACAAAAATACTAAGTTATATCTACTGTGACACATTTACTCTAAAAATTATTTTAATAACGTCGAAATCTCAAACTATACTCATTGTAACACACATACCCTAAATTTTTCTTATGACATAAAAAACCCCAATACCTATGTGATATATTTACTTTCCATCAAGATTCCGTCAGATGATTGTTGAGTTATAACAATGTCGTTTATTTCACTTAAGTCACGTGAGTGCCATGTCATAATGTTTGTTTTTTGGCATCAATATAGGTATATTTTTAACAGTCCTCATTAATAAAACTTTAACAGAGGGTAAATATATCATATATGTGCAAATTTAAGAGTTTTTGTGCCATAAATAAAGTTTATGGTATATGTGTCATAATAGGTAACTTGGGGTTTTTAGTGGCTTTTGTGCTTATCCTTATCAATTTAACGACACACAAATGATGATTTTATAGACATTGTGCAAATAAGATATATTAGTTTTGATTTTACTATAGCTGGGTATCTTGTTGCAAATACTTGATATAATTCTATTAATTCATGCGTAGTTGTATTGGGAAAACAATAAGGTCCCGTCTAGCACCGCATTATAATGTCGAGAAATGAAAAATGGACGATTTTATTTTATTTTTTTTTTTTTTTGTTAAGTAGATGGAAAATCAATTTTGGATTGTAAGTAGTAAGTACAAGTCAAGCACTATACACATAGTTTCCATTTGTTTGAACGACCAACGCAACCTCGACAAATCCTGAGCATAATTTCGAGCATTGCTTTAAGTCAAATCAAGAGAGGGAATTTTGATTAAATATATATAAATAAAATGGAGTAGAATAACTCAGATAAATTCAAATTTGAAAAGGATATTATGATTCATGTTGAAGTTTCATGGCTTATCTTTAGTTTTTTTGGTTCACGTCAAAGCTTCACAAAAATGGTGAGACAATCGAAGCTTATTCTTTTCCATAACTCTTTAGTTCACATTAGAAGTCTACGAAAGTAGCAAAAGAGTTGACATTCCTCCTCCTTTTATAGCTCTATGATTCATGTTGAAGTTTCACGAAAGCAATGAGATAGTTGAAGAACTATATTTTTTGAAATCGCAAAGGTAAACAATCATTTTTTTTTTCTTACTAGATTTGGTATTCGCTAACTGATCTATATGGTCAATGCTACTATAGCCCAATTACATTTCTTGCTTAGTCAAACTTGTAGCTCTTGAATGTTGCAATGAGCTCTTTTTCTATTGAAGACTGAGATCGTAGAATAATTATGGATTGATTGATGGAGTTATTTATGTTGTGCATTTGTGGTTTCTTCAATAGTGAATCATGAGAAGTTCTTATCATCTCCCTTTTTAGAATTTCAGGTTCATTAATATGTTGATCATACCAAACAATGGATATGATTGGATATGAAAATGTTTGATTCTATTATTACGATCCACTAAACAATTAATAGAATATAACAAAATTCATATATTAAATATCCTATTATATCCAATTTTATTATGATTAGAAATCTGGACAAATAAATGCAACATATAGATTTTGCAATTTTTGTCATCATAAGTCATTGGGGTTTGTTCCAATGACTACTCTTCTAACATGAGAAAGGGGACGTTGGAGATTTGAATCCTCATATTCTCGATAGTTGGAGTGGGGATGATTCAATTTTAGGTGTGGATTTCGACTCTTACATCATTTAATGTGGTAGGACAAAAGTTTGAGAATGAGAATTAAAGTAGGAATAGAATAGGATCGATTAAAAAAATTGTTATTCATCATATTAAATTGACACGTGGTGAAATTCCATGTCTTGCCATCAAGTCAAAGGATGTCAAAATTGGATTCGTGAGGAGAAGTTCGAAAAAAGTCCTAAACCTTTTGTGTTTGTGCCAGTTTAGTCATAAACCTTTTTTTTTTGTACCAATTTAGTCCTAAACCTTTTTACTTAGTGCCGATTCAGTCCTTTTGGCCGGATTTTGCGACTCTGGACACCTGTGGCCGTGGACAATTTTTAATATTTTTAAAATATTTTTCTATTTTTTCTATTTTTTTCTTCTCCTCCTCCTCTCGGCCGCTAGCTAGACCACGGTGACCGGCCAGTGGAGACGGCCGGCGAGGCTCGCCGGCCACCTTTCCGGTGGCCGCGAGGGCGGCCTCGCGCCGGGCGACACCGACAAGGGTGAGCCTCGCCGGCACCGCCCAGGCTGCGATTTGGCGAGGTCGAGCCTCGCCCATGGCCGGCAAGGCTTGACCTCGCCGAATCGCGGCTGGGCGGCACCCGGTGGCTCAACCCTCGCCAAATCCGCCGATCTAGCGAGGCTCGACTCGCCGAATCGAGGCTGTGCGGCGCGGCGGGGCTTGCCCTCGCCGGATCTAGCGAGGTCGAGCCTCGGCCATGGGCGAGGCTTGACCCTCGCCGGATCCGTGAGTGCGAGCCTCGCGCCAACGCGATGCCGCTCTCGCGGCCACCGGTGAGGTGGCCGGCGAGCCTCACCGCCATCACCTCTGGCCGGTCGCCATGGTCCGGCCGGCGGCGAGGGAGGAGGAGAGAAGAAAAAAAGAAAAAGAGAAAATAGAAAAAAATATTAAAAAATATTAAAAATTGGCACCAAAAAAGGTTTAGGACTAAACCGCACAAACAAAAAAGGTTTAGGACTTTTTGGCACTTCTCCCTGGATTCGTGGATCCTCGATTCCTAACCTGGCCTGTGTATGATGGCTTAGAAAACAGCTTTGCAATTTACTAAAGCGACGCAATACATGACGCAAACGTCTTCTTCGGCTTCGGCCCGATAGATTGGGAACAGGAAGATAACATTGATTTCAGCTGAACTTTTTGGGAATTTTCGAAAGAAAGAAATGATGTTGCAAATTGCAGCAAGACGCTTTTAATTTGATTAAATCTCGACAAATTAGTTATTTTTCCCAAAGTTGCTAGCATTAGAAGTTAGTAATTTTTGTGTTCCAATTGGAATTTTGGCCAATTTGTTAACTTGCAATTTAGTAGCTTCCATGTTTTTCACAGCACAAATTAAAATCATTTAATGTGAGATGCTTGAAGTTTTAAAATTGATTTCAACTGCGAGCAAGGGATGCCCTCGAAGTTGTTGCTTAGGAAATTTAATCACATTTGAAACATTTATCATGTAAATCCCAAGATTATACGAAAGATATAAGATATTTGATCACAACTGCTTTAAAATACTTGACTTAGAATGATGAGCAAAACTCAAACAAGCAAATAGATGCAGACATTCGTGTGACTTCCTGCTTTGTATATCTTTACACTAGTAAATTTCACCATTGCACGGTAGGGGACTTACATTTCCATCTCACTAAGGATAATTTTTTTTTTTTAAAGGATCCAAACATTTATTTTAAATTCAAAGTTGGGACGTTTAAATAATTTCCATCTCACTGCCACAAATTTATAAAGTTCTTCTCTTTTGATCACTAATATGTTAAAAATACAATGTACAAAGTGGACACAAAAAAAAAAAAAATGGATCCAAACATTTATTTTAAATTCAAATGGTCGACGTCCTCGCCCGGTCGGATTAGCATGGACCCAAATGCCTGTACAACTAGTTCCTCATGTTCAAGGCTTTAATCTGCCAAAACATATTTCGTGAATGCAGCAGAAAGGGCCGACTTGATGGTCAATTCAGGCTCTTTTGCCGGGCGCTTGCTCGTCTGCGCAGGATCATCTACAATTTCCTGGTCTTCACTTATCGAACCAGGTTCAGCATTCTTCTGCACAGGAGCTTCCGGAGCTGCAGCAGCAATGTTCGGAACCACTCGCTTGAATGGTTCGTGAGAAGTATCATGCAAACGCCTTACCTACTTCAAAAGCATAAATGGACAGATTGGAAATACTATTCTTCAATTGAAATAAAAAATAAGAACTGCAGTCGGTCCAATATAAAGCTTCTTGCGCTCCCCCATACCAGGACATCGAGCTAAATCTTCCATCGAAGCATCCATGATTTGAGAAAGAGACTGAAAAAGTGGAAATCCTGCATAAGTTTTGTAACCCGCCACAGAAGGAAAGTCTTCAACTACATTTATTTGAAATCAAAAACACATTTAGGAAGATCTCCATAACAGAACACAAGGCATACCCCAAATGTAGAACCAAGGGTGACAACATCCATCTTATTGACATGTCGAACTGCTGTTAGAGCGTGAGTCAGGCAGAGGAAAAGGAGAGATTTCAGCTTCAACAAATGCGAACTTAAGAAACATAGTGTAGGTTCTCCCTAATGTCCAGGGCAAATAACTCAAAAGAATCAGATCGAGCATAATGTTGAATACCCCTGATAAGTAGTCTGTATCCATTTGCCCTTGAATGGTGTCTGCAGGTTTGTTTTCATGGACTTCTATAACCTCCAAGTAGTGGCCACAGTCTTCCAAGTTTGGCAAAAGAAAAAAAAATCTACTGCAGCAAAATTCAAACTCTTTAAAAAATTTCTTCTGGAACTGTTTTATTGACCACGGACATGTCCAAGGAAAATCAGTATCTCCAACCACACAAGCGGGTGCAGTCATGGAGCAAAGCTGTTTTAGTCACCCCAAGAAGAGGCTTGACTACATCTTCCTGAAACCGACAATGGCTACAATTCATAAACTTTCACTTCTGGTTAAGGAACATTCATAGCATCACTTTAATGGTTTCAAGTTTCCCAAGACTGATAAAACAGGTTAAAAGAACCAAAAAAAAAAAAAAGGGATAGCTCAGCACATCATCATGACATAAAACTACACGGAGTTTGTAGTTCTTCTGCAGTTCCCTTATTCGAAAGTATAGGTAATCTGGATGCAGCAGATGATAACGAAGGCTGCAAAAGCAATCTGACTAATCAGATATGGAGACAACTTCGAATACAAAACTCAAAGATCTTTATTTTCAATACATAAGTCGTGCGTAGCACGAGGAATCAGTGCTGTGGAAATAACAAAGTTTCTTATTAATATGCTTAGTGGCCTCGGGGAACTCATTAACAAAATCGCACACATTTATTAATAGTGAAATACCCATATGACAAGCAATGTCTTGGAGCCAAACTTTGTAGAGAAGTGCTAAAGAATGTCGAAGAATGTTCCTCATCTATGTTTTTATCCCAAGTTCATCGTAGGGGAACCACCAGTAAACCAGTCAAAAGAAGAGCTTATTTAGAAGGAAGAATGTACAATGTTTATCAATGCAATTCCATCCCTGAAGTTCTTTCACCGTTCCAAAAGCTCAGAGTTCCAGACATCTTCCTGTAGCGGTATCAGAAGAAGAATCTTGTCATAATAAAACGACTCGGACAAGTGAACTTGGTGAATTTGTTGGCTCAGCAAGGAGTTTGAAGATTCGACGGCGCGGTACCACCTACCAGGGCCAAAACAATGATTGACTTAGGAAACGTTTCTTCAACTTCTCGAAGGATGGATCACCAAGTCTAAGGCTATGATCAATATGTCTTCAGGAAAAGTACTAAAAAAGTCTTGAACCTATTGCATGGATACTAATTCAGTCATAAACTTTTCAATTGGACCAATTCAGTCCTAAACCATTTTACATCGGTACCAATTTAGTCCATTCGGCCAATTTTGGCCTGCCAGCACTGACATAACAACTATTAAATTCAACAGAAACGTTGAATATCAAACCCAACAACCAAAGATCCGTCGAGCTGCTTCACAAAAATAAGCTTTTGGGTTTCTAAACTTTCCCCTGTTTTTGCCTTTGTATAAAGCCCGTTAACACTATACTGGAGTATCTGCAACTTCATATAAAGCAAAAATCATCTTGCCCAAAACACTGCCAGACAGGTACAAACAAGGGTGCTAGGGTCTGGCAGTATTTCCATTTATCAAAGTGAAATTGGAAAGTGATTTATTGCACATTACTAGAGCAAAGAACCAAGGGGATAACATTATGATCAGTGACCCCTTGGTTCAATTTTTTTCCCCTTTCCCCTACTTCACAAATTGTTCATTGAGCACTTACCAAAGTTTAAGTGACGAGAGAATTGGATATAAAATGGAGACAACGAGTCCGGAGTGACGTGGATATTAATTTTGCAATAGCTGATTGTCCTAAAAATGACCGATTCATGCACTTTAATTATAAAACTTTTACTTTTACGTATAAATTCTAAAATCTTCTAATTTCGTCACTTGAGTCCTTCTGTTACCTTTGTCAATTTTTATGTGAATAAAAAATGCCACGTGATTTTTTTATTCTTTTAATCATTCATGTCTTTTTAAATAATTTTTCAATTCTTGCATCTGAAAATTCAAACAAATAAAATAAAATAATTTAAATTTTTTTAATCATCTAAAAGTGGAAGAAAATTATTTAATAAAAGATAGCCAGATGAAGGGTACTGGGGGAGGCGGGTGCCATCTTTCTTGTGTGTACGCATATATAATTATATATGCATGCCTGTGTGGATGCGTTTGTAGAGAAGAATAGAGAATTCAAAATCATTAAAAAAAAAAAAAAAAAAAAAAAGAATTCTCTCAATAGCACCCTCCTCAGGTGTTTTATTGATTTTAGACAACTTTAACGCGCAATAATGATTTGACCTAAAACAGAGAAATACGCACTAATGACGGCCGGCGCGTGGTTTACAAAATTAAAAGTAATTGACGTGGCACGATTCCTTCCTTACACACCTATTCTTTCTTTTCCTTTTTTTTTTTTTTGGGAGAGCAAGGTTATCCAATCTCTTCCCATCCAATCGAGAAAAGATTGTCTAATTGAATTCGTGTATCCTAAATTCATAATCAAGCCCACCAGTGATGTAATACATGTCGTAAAGTCAAGACTTAACTTTTAGAATACTCAACAGAAGGAATGATGTTGCCAAAGCTGGCAAGCGATGACACTATAGCCGTAATTGGATTAATTCTCGACGAATTTATTTTATTTTTGAAAGTCAATAGCATTAGAAGTTGACACGTGGCATGATTCCTTCCTTGCACACCCATTCTTTCTTTTCTTTCTACTTTTTGGGAGAGCAACACTTCCCCGTTCGTATCCAGTCGAGAAAAGGTTGTCTAATTGAATTCGTAAAACCTAAATTCACAATCGAGCCCACCAATGACGTAATGCATGACGTAAAGTCGGGACTGAACTTCTGAAATTCTCAATAGAAGAAATGATGCTTGCCAAAGCCGGCGAGCCACGGCGCTGTAGCTTCAATCCGATTAATTCTCGACGATATTATTTTTTTATTTTTCAAAAGTCGATAGCATTAGAAGTTGGTCTTCATTTGGCCAACATCATTTGCCTATAGAAAATGGCTAAACAAGCAGCCAAAGTAGTGACGGCTCCTGTGACCCTTTTGCCCCAATTTTCTCACATTCCATTCACACTCTTCCTCTCTCTCTCTCTCTCTCTCTCTCTCCTCTTCCCAGAAAAGTGGTGGCCCTTTCAATTTGGAAGACGTCCTTTTCATTTCCCAAGTGGAATTTTGGCCCATTTTGTCAACTTGGAGTTTTGGAGATTCCTTGTGATCCTTGGTAAGAATTGGGATGTGTTGAAATCTGACTTGTCTTGTGTGCCGCGTGATGTGGTGTGGTTGAAGTTTTAAAATTAGATTTGTACATTTTTATTCTCCTCTCTCTAGATTCCATGCTTCACTCTGTTAATATCCCTACCTTTTACTTGGGCAAATACCATTCCTAACCAAAAAAAGAAAATGGTAAGACAAAAAATGTACATGCATCAGGTGAAAAGTTTTCCCGAAAAATATATCCTGCAAAATAAGTGGACCCTTAAATAATAAAAATTATCATGTATTGTGATTGTGTTAATGTGCATAAGGATGTAGTTGCAATACTTATATTTTCGTTATGAACATTCTAGGCTTTTCCTAATGCATGGTGGATAACAAATTTTAACTTATCATAGTTTTTAGTAATGGTAATGATGATGACCACCGGTAAAGAAATGATATAACCACGATAAAGAATAATAAATAAATCCATAGACATTAGAGTTTTTAGTGAATTGTCCTTTTTTTTTTCAATTTTCAAGATAACCTATTTTGTTCTGTCCAAAAAAAAAAAAAAAGATAACCTATTTTGTGTTTTGTGATGACAAATATATCATTGTACTATTTTTAAGTATTTGACCAATCCAATCGCACTGGTTTTATCCTAGATTTTAGTCATGACAAAAAGAGCTATTCCTTTCCTTTTGGTCATGGAAAAAAAGAATGGCCCTTTGATTAGTTTATTTAAGCTCTTCCCACCCTTAATAAGTGACACGAAATGTAGTTTGATTTAACTATGCAACATACGACACAAATTATTTTTCCGAATGCATCGGTCACACTCTTTACTAATTATAGGAATTTGCACGGTCTAGAAAGATTTGATATTACATAGTTTCAGGGATTGGATATTTGGCACAATAATTATCTGAAGTCCATAAAATTTGCAAAAGATATAAGGGATTTAATCATATTTGCTTTGAAATGCTTGACTGATGCAGATAGGCAAAACTCGAACAAGCAAGTAGATGCAGATATCCGTATAACTCCCTGCTTTGTATATCCTTACATTAGTAAATTTCATCATTGTGGGATAGGGAATTTTTACATTTCCATCTCACCAAGAAAAGGTAAAATATTCGGGTCAAATCATTTTTTAAGTTAAAAATTAACATTTTATTGGATTTTTCAATCAATTGTCTTTGATTTTCATAACACCCTAATTCATCAAATTAAATGACATTAAAACATGGGCGAGAACTAATCAATCTCTTTACTCAAACTTCAATTTCAAAAAAAAAAAAATTGCTCACATAATTTTACATTTTTAAAGTAAAATTTTGTCGAGCATGATTTACAAAGTAGGCGCAGATCGCCCACCAAAACAATCCAATGGCTGCGGAATTGTCAAAATTGTCAACATTGTCTTTAGTCTTTTTCTGTGATGTAACCAATTTAGGCGCTAAATGGGCGGTCGAGCCTGTTGCCCCGGACCACGGAAGGACCCTCCGCCGCTGCTGGCGGCAGCGGCGGCCACTCTAGGCGAGAGGGCTGACGACATGCGCACCAAGAAGGACGGCATCCTATTGAAAGCCCAGCCTTCCGACCCAGGTGCCGAGTCCAACCGGTCCAGCCTCCTGTAGTACCGCCCTCGGCTGCTCCCTTCGCCGTACCGGTATCCTCGCCTCGAGCAACCTTCCTGGGGCAGGGCCGGCCCGGGCCGGTCCATCATCAATCGCTTCCTCACCTCGGCGGGCAGCCTCAGGGTGAACCGCTCCGTGTCGTCGCCCGGTCGGACCAGCGAGTGGCCGGTCGAGTGCGATCGGGGGAACCTCCGGATCCTGCTGCCCGGGCCACGTGTCCGGTTGCGATTGTTGGTGCCGCCGCTCTCGCTCTTGTCCCATGGATCTGGCGGCTGGATCCGCTCTGGCCCTCCCTCCCGCGGGCTCCTCTCCGGGGCGCCGCCATCGGGCGGAGCCGCCTCGACCGCCGGCGCCTCGGCCTGCCGGCTCTCCGGGTCGTCGGCCGGCTGCGAGGCGAGGTCGGCGCGGCAGACGGGGCAGGTGGTGTGGGAGGCGAGCCACTCGCCGATGCAGTCCGGGTGGAACGCGTGGTCGCACTTGGGGATCAGGCGGAGGGTGTCGTCGTCCTCGAAGTCGGTCAGGCACACCGCGCACTCCAGCGACGCCTCGCCGATCCTGTGCCCCTTCACCGCGGCGTACGCGACGGTCGGGAAGGTCTCGACGACGGCGGGGTCGAGGCCGCGGGGCGGGGCGCCGAGGCGGCGGAGGGAGCGGACGGCGCGGCCGATGGAGCCCTCGGGGGCCGGGGAGCAGCGGAGGATGTAGGCGGAGAAGGAGGCGAGGAGGAAGACGATGATGACGAGGGCGACCAGGACGAGGCCGATGGAGGAGCTGAAGGCGCCGTAGCCCGGGGCGGGGGAGGACTCGTCGCTGGGCTGGGTGGGCGCCGGCTGGGCGGCGACGGGAGGTAGGATGGTCGGGAGGAGGACGAGGAGGAGGAAGAGGGCGGCGGAGGGGGGTCTCCGCCATGGCGGCGGCGGCGGCGGCGGGATCGGAGGCATGAGAAACTGTTCGGTTTTTTCAGATTTCGACGGAGGAGAGAAGCATGTGAAGGAGGATAAGGAAGCTGCGTGGGAAGTGTTTGCCGTCCCAGTCAACCAGACGACTTGAACTTAAAAAAGCACTTTTCGCTTCTTCTTTTTTGGCTTTTATATTTAACGTTTTAAAAAAAGACCAACATGTAGTTTTTTTTCATTATTTGTAGTTTCATCTATTAATATATATAAAGCGGTGCGATGCGATTATTTTCTAACTAATGTGAAAATATGATTCTCCGAGTTATTCTCGAAATGAAAGTCGTGCTCCGTTGAAATTTCAATCATATATGCATTTTTTTTCTTTTAAAAATTTTGGTATGTTGTAGGATAACAGCTTGTTTGGGAGTAGATATTTGGAATTTCGAAATTCTACCATCAGAGGTGGGATTTGTATGTTTTAACTTTACCATAATTAGATATTACTGGGAGTTTATCTCATGCCTGATTAAATGAATAATTCAATGTACAATACGTGGGCCCCACAAGAGTTTAATAGGAGAGGATATTGTTATGTTAAATAATTATAATTAATTACCAGAGACTAAATAGTGGGCAATTATTCTTTCTTTTAGCAAATCAATCATTATTTACGGCTGTTGCCACTCTACATTGGATATGAAAACTGATGCGTGTGTGTATATTTTGTGAATACAAAAATATTTTACAAAAAAAGAGGAAAGTGAGTTGATTACTTATTTCCAGTTTCGTATAATGGGATTCAGAAATGTTAGTAAGACAACTATTAACAAGTGTGGCCATAAGTGCTAGACAAAATTTAGTGTCATTTGCCAAAATTAAGTAAAATTGCGATAGGGCGTGTTATTAAATAATTAATTGTTCATACCATGTATCATGTTTGGAGAGTATTGTGAACATCGTTGGTTCACTCATCTCAATCATGACCGGTTTAGGGTTTAGGTGGGGGAACAAGGACATCGAACATGAAGAAAATGATTGCAAACCCACTTGCAACAATATGTGTCACGATTCGATGAATATTACTCAACACAAATTTCGTTATTTTCCTCATGGCCCAGTGGAAAACCATCGTTTAGTCTTGTGTCGTCAATAGACCGATATTCTTTTATTAAATTATATTTGGATATGATGGGAAAGAAATCCAGACAAATCACTTCTCAATTTGGATTTGAATTGCTCAAGATATCGAAGGAATGGGTGGGCCCGCAAATATCGAGGGTTTGATTTTCTTTTATTTCTTGGAGCAAGTAAAATCCAAGGTTGGTGCACACTAATTGGATTCGTTAAAGCCGCGCATTAAAAAAAGGGGGTTCATATAAATAACGCCTTGCTTGTCAGAACAGACAGATGAAAAAGCGTGTGGATCTTACCGTGATTTCTGCTTCCGAATCTGACTTGTTTTCTGGGTTTGGGTATAGATTAAGGGGCAGCATGAGTCAAAAAGAAGAATGAGGAACAAAAATATACAGATCAAAGAAATCAGTCTGGATATATCGATTCGGTTCTTGATATAAAAATAAAATGAAATGGAATCAATATCGTGCAGTTCGATACCCAATTATAGGTAATTGGGAACCCGTAATTTGTAGTTATGTGAACTTTTTTTTTTTTGTGTGTGTTTACTTCCATTTGTTTAACTAAAAACGAAACAAAAAAAAAATAAAACAAAAATTGAAACAAAAAAAAAAAGAGTTAATCCTCTCCTAAATAGACATTGGAATCAATCGTGAAACCGATTAATAGAGTAGGTTCCAAAGTTTCCAGGATATCGTAAGGTAAATCCAAGTTCTAAAAATTAAAGAATCGATTTTGATAAGGTAGGTTTCGGGTGAATCCTGAATCGACGTTAAAACTATCCACTCCTAGTAAGAAATACTTGAATGCGTAAGCTGATTGTTATTTAGAATTCTTCGATTGATTAATGGATTGTCGTTGGATCTAAGGATAGGTAGTCGAACCAAATCACATGAATCATTTGTTATTTCTCTAATGATTTGTATTGATTTAATTGCAACTTCCGATAGCTTTCACAAATTTTTGAGACAATTTTAATGTAAGATGACATGGTAATGCATGTGGCAAAATGCTTTCGTGAAGTTATATATAGAACAAGTTCGAGAATAGATATTATAAACAGCTAGACAATGATTTCACAAAAGAAAAATAGAACAGCTCAATACAATGTGATGACCATAATTATTAACATAGGAGGTACACGCTAGACGGGCTGTCGATACTTGGCATGCAATTTATCGACGTGTAAATCTCGAGTTGAGTAACTATAGTTAAAGCATAGTATGATCTCATTAAAAAAAAAAGTATGATCACCTAGGGTTTTACCTTCTAGGTCGTGTTCCTAATGTTGTTGCCTCTAGCTTTAAACCAACCAGGCCAATTCTCAACTTAATGAATTCGATGGATTTTCTCTCTTTAAAGGAGGCCCACGATAGTTGGTTTATAGTCCATGGGCCTTTTTCATCTTTTAACTGAAATAGTTTTGCTTTGCATAGTCTTCAATTCAACTAGTTTCGTAGTTTTCCATTCTTGGAAATGAAAAAAAAAAAAAAAAAATGGAAAAAAAAAGGAGTTTTCTAGATGGACATATTCGACATTTACCCATATAACATGACCAGCTAAGTCCGATTGAATTGCTGGTATGGTGGCAGACAAAAAAATCTGGTCGGTTTGGAATCATTCTTGAAATTTTACCAAATTAGCAAAACGGTACACAGCACGAATTGCAACGAACATCTAGCGGCCAAGGCAATGACCACCACCTACCGCCCCGCCCCGCCCCGCCCCGCCCCTGCCCTGCCCCGCCCCGCCCGGCCTTTATCCGCCGTTACATGGGTCTTATCTAAAAGAGGGTTGGCGAAATGATGCGCGACTATATCAAGATCATAAGTGCATATCGATTCTAATGTTAATGCGATCATTATTCCGACGACCCCAGCAAGGTGCTAATTCCCCAATTTGCATTGTCAACTTTCGATTTTTGGACCGATCGTTGGCGAACACGAGCTAGGAAATGGACACGAGAGAGTCACAAGCTCGCCATCTCTCTCTCTCTATCACTAGATCTCTAGGCTTATCGATCTCTAGATGGCTACGCTTTTTTGGAACTTTGTTATAGGTTCAAAGTAACCATGATTACGGGCACAAGGATGGATTCGGACAGGGTACTATGGTCACGAGGGCAGGGGCTAATCATTGTCGAAGCTCTTTTCACTCTTTTTACTCAAAGAAGCATCGAGTCCCCCCCCGCCCCACGGAGGCCCCCCGATTAATTTGCACCAGCACGCGTCATCACGGTGCTCACGCAATGGGAAAATAACACGAGTGGAATGGTAAACTATAGTTGAACGCAAAAATGTCGTCCTTAAATTTTTATTTTATTTATTGCGGTCCCCTACGCTGTTATTAAATGTTTAATCTAATCTCTAAACTGTACGAGAATGTTCAGTTGAGTCTGAATGGTGAGCAACCAAAAAAAGAAAAAGCTACACTTGGATAAGCCAAATAAGACATTCATCTCGAATTAGATATTTATTATCAGTTTAAGGATCGCATTAAATGAATTGAAATTTCAGGGAAGACATTATGCATTGAGCTAAAATTGAGATACCATCTACATCATTTTCTCATAATATAATTATCTTGCACCAACCATTTTCCAATATGATTATTCTTAATTGGTGCAACATAATTCACCACGCACATAGAATTTGCAAAGAAAAAAAAAAAAAAAAAAAAAAGGAAAGTGATTTTGCTCATAATTGCTCGTGAGAAATTCCAACAACTCTCTTGATTCTCAATTAATTTCAACACGAGTTCTACCTCTTGAGTACCGTTATACTTGAAATGTCTTGAATTGGCATGGATATATTTTTGTGCACACGATTGGAGCTAAAGGCTGTGTAATCCAAAAAATGGAGCTTTTATGTGATTTTAATGAGGCATGTCGCGTGGCCTTATAAGTCATGACACACTTTTTATTCACGGGAGTGAGATCTACAGCCTTGCCCTCTCAAGCAGGGTTTGTATATCGCCCACGGCATTTTAACATGTGGTTTCGAATCTACATCTCATGCCATTATTTTTAAAAATTATAAGAAAAAAACAAAAATAGAATTAAATAAAAAAGCCTAGCGTAGGCCTATTTGGGGAGACAAAATCTCTTCAAAAGCATGAAGATGTGAAGCCGACGGGACAAACCCCGGGGCCCACCAGTTTTCCAGCTCTGAAAAGGGACCATTGCCCATTGGCGCATCATGAATGTACCGCTGTCTATCTTCCCCTTAAAATCAGCTTCTCTCATTTTTCCCATCCATGTCAAGTTCTCTATAAGGTCCTAATCAAACATATAAGTTTTTTTGTTGGTTTTCGCTTAAAAAATAATTGCTTGTATCATTTAAAGTATTTGACCACTAAGAAAATATTTTCATGAATAATAGCAGTTTTTAAACATTTTCGTAAATGATGAAAATATTTTTTGTTCATTTATTCTTGTAATGATTCAAAAGATCATTTTATGAAAATTTTTCCAAATCGCTCATTCTTAATAGAGTCAATACCATGAAAAATATCAAATTAGTAAATTTACCAAAAACTAATTTTTTGATTACAAAAAATTTAAAATTGGTACATTTATAACAAATTTACCCCAAATGACCATAAAAAAAATATGAAATTGTATCTTTATGATTAATTTACTCAAAACCAATTTTTTTACAGTAAAAAAATCCAAAATTGATACATTTGTGATAAATATATCATTCATTAAATTGGATTAATACTACAAAAAATCACAAAACTTGTGCAAATGTGACAAACGAAAAGTAAAATCTCAAGTTAGTACACCAGTCAACTGTCACGTGTCATCATACTCATTGATTTGAAAGTAAAATTTAATGGATACTAATAGAGGGTTAATATGCCATAAGTGTACAGATTTGGAGTAAATTTATAAAAAAGATATGTTAATTTGAGATTTTTGATAGTCAAAAAGTTAATTTGGTATAAATTTGTCATAAATATATCAATTTAAAATTTTCTATGGTGTTAACCCTCGTGATATAATGCCTTTTTTCTGGTGACTTCGGATTTGAAGACATCATCCATTACGACCGAGAACTTGGATGGGGCTAAAGCAGAGGGTGGCATTTCTGACTTTAATCGTACTTTCTTCTCGGTAGATTTCAAGCCGCTGGAAAACGTCTCTGCCTATCGATCCTATGCTTGTCACAACGCGACCGATCGATTTTGTTACCTTGTATAACATGACACGATCACGTGGGGACTTGCCCGGTTCCTTCAGACGTTGCCATCACGAGATGCATTCCGACGCGCAGAAATACCTCTTTTCGAAAGGGCTGAGGATGAGATCCGACGTGGCACGTAATGTATTTTTTTTTTTTTTTTTTATAAAGGAGTGGGGGGAGAAAACCGCCGTGTATGAAAATGGTTTTTTTTTTCTGGGGCGCCGTTGTTTCCTCCCCTGGGGTCGGTCGCTGGTGGCGCGGGGCGAGGATCGGGCGGGGCGACGGCACACCGGATCTTATCGTGAGGGCCAGGCCGTACGGACGTCGGGGCGTGATTTCGAATATTTGTCTAAGGGTGCTCTCTTTTTATCGCGTCAAAATCACCCTTTACGTCAAATCTCAATATTTTGCAACCAACACTGGGGGAAAAAATAATTAAATAAATAAAGAAAAGGAGGGAAAATAGCTGGATTATATTTTTTATCCCTTTTTTCGGGATTATTTCTCCAACAACATTTTTTATTTTCCCCAATTCGGTTTTTTTTTTTTTGGTAGTGCGTGTCTTATGTGTGCCCCTTCTTCTCCCCTTCCATGGAAGGTCGATTAGCTAATTCTTTCTGGCCTTTTGTTTTTCTGGGAAGTAATGCAGTGATTTTTTATGTTTTTGAGAAATTTGGAAAGAAATAGTCTTCCCCTAATTGAAACCACAATTATGGTTGTGGATTTATTGTCATGGATTCATTAAGGTTTTCACTCAAAAGGGTTAGAAGCCGACTTAATATCGTAAAAATTTTCAAACTAGTGTATCTGTGTTACATGTACTAAAAATTAATTTTCGTGTTGTGAAAGTAGAAAAATCGATACACTCATATTGGTATGCACGTGCCACGTTAACCCAAAATATAGCGTAAAAAATTTAAATTGATATTCCCGTGATAAATATATCAAAATCTTAGGGTATAAATAAGAATTCGGGACAAGAATTAGATAAATAAAAAAAGCGGGGAGGAAAAATAGCTGGATTATATTTTTCTTTTCCTTTTTTGCGATTATTTCTCCAAGGACTCTTTATTTCCCAAATTCGGTAAATTTTTTATTTTTGGTGTTTATCTTATTTGTCATCTTTCTTGTCTCCTTCTATGAAAGATTGATTAGCTAATTCTTTCTGCCTTTTGTTATTTGGGAAGTAGCGCGTGATTTTGGTTTTTGAGAAATTTGGAAAGAAATAGTCTTCCCCTAATTCGAACCACAGTTATGACTGTCGATTTACTGTCAATGATTCATTCAGTTTCTCACTTCGACGGGTTAAAAGCTGACTTAATATTATAAAAATTTACATTTACTGAAAATTAATTTTTGTACCATGAAAATCGAAAATTGATATACCCGTATTGGTATACATGTGTTGCATTTAGTCAACGGATTTTCTAGATTTCGCTTGTTAAGCGGAAAATGAATTATTTGGAATATATTTTCTTAACAATGACCGTTTGTATCGATTGAAAAAATTAATTAATAAAAGAATATTTTTTTATTGATAATAATTTATATGTGAATATTTTTGTGGACGATGAAAATATTTTTTGCTTATTCATTTTTATAAGTGATTCAAGTGATCATATTTTGAAAAATGGCTTCCAAACCATTCATTTTTTCGTGAATAAATGCACCTTTTTCTGCATGAGCAATTCAACAGAAACATTGGGAGGAAGCCAACAGCAGAGCTTTGCCACGATTGTACAAATTGAAGATTTCTTGTGACGTGAAAATTAATATTAAGTAAATGCGGCATATTCGTACCGGTTTAAGATTTTTTCTTGCACAAAAGTTAATTTCGGGCAACTGTCGGTAACAATGTATCCATTCGAGATTTGGGTAAGTAGTAGTTGCCATAGTGTGCGATTGGAATTTTTTCCGTGCGGACATTTTTCAAAGCCGCATTCGCCGGACAAAACTCAAATCAGTCGCCTCATTTTCCATCGGCCGGGCGATGTTTTCATCAATTATAGCAGCTCCAAGACAAGAAAAGCAAATTGAGAATTTTGGTCCAGATTTGGTTTTGTCCGTTAATGTCGTCTTCAAAAGACATACAAAGACCGTGCTTTCTTGACATATGCCGATTTCACTTTTGGTATTTATTGGAGCTTATCGGAATCGCCCGACACGATAGGCTCATAAGGGCACGACTGTTTGTTCTATAAAGTTTAAATTATTCGTGATGGATACTGCTCACTGCTCATACTTTTCGTCTCACAACTGGACGTCCTGATAATTTAGCCAAAAAGAAAGAGAAAATTAATCGAGTCCCCTGGAAATTCACTGAAATCGAGATTAATGGAATAATTAGTTTTCACTTGTTTGGTAGTTTAAAAAATATAATTTCCTGAGAACGGTTCTCCTTCGGGAAAAAAAAGAAAAGAAAAGAAACCCTAAGTTAATCAAGATAATGCGCTTTTGGGTTCTTAGATAATGATGATTATTAAAGACTTAATCAGCATTGGTAGGTGAAGTTTAGGAGTGGTGGTCGGCGGGCGATGCCGATGCGATTGGAACTTTTTTGGGAGGACAATGATTTCCACTTGCTCTTTTGGCTTTTGGCGTTCGAGATTCATGTGCAGCGGTCCCCATCTCGGCCCCTTTGGAATTTAAATCGAGTTCCAAACGTTCATTGGCCGGGTCGGCTTCGGGAGGCATCGGACCCATCTATCGGGGTCCCGATTCAATGAAGCCTCCGCGCGACGTTATCTGTCGATGGCATCATCACCATCGTCTCGCTCGATCACGAAAATCTTTCCTTAGCTTTTAGGGTTTCCCGAGAGGCATAGATTGCGAGACCCCACACCAATGAGGCGCTACCATTGCGAGAAAGAAGGGGAGACATACGAAAGAAGAAAAAGAAGAAGAAGAGGACTTTAAAAATATGTGATAAATCTTCATCTTGATTAGCGCGCGACTAAGCCTTCGTCATTTATTTATTGGTTTTCCGTACCGTTTTTTTCCCCTTAAATTATCGATTTTACGTGTGACGTACATGTGGGGCACATAATTGGTATAGTATGATCGCCCGATTTAACTCGACCGATAGAGGATTAGCGGATTGCAAATAATGAAATGCAACGAGAGGGAGAAAGACTTTGGTTAAAGTGGATCTACATAGACTAGAGTCATATGGGGCTTGAGGTTCAAGACCACATTTTAGCCTATAGGCTATATCACATGATTCATGCAAATCCATAGTATAATCGGTTTTTCTTTTTGCTTTCTTTTTAAGGTTAAATACCATAAAAAAAACCTTCAAATTATGCCCATTATGATAGAAATACCCTAAACTTCTTTTTGTATAACCAAAAACCTAAACTTGCCAACATGACACAAATACCCTAAACTATTCTTGTGTTAGGAAAAAGCCCAAACTTATAGATATGCAACGTTTATACCATCTCTTTCAATTATATCTAGAATATATGTGTCATATCGATGAACGTTCATTTTTTTTTTTAATATATTTAGTGACACACAAAAAGTCAGGGACATATCCTTTTTGACTCTTGTCATCTTGAGTGTCTGTCTTTTGTAGGTGCCGGGCTTCCTCCTTTGTATTATTTTTAGGCAAAATCTATACATATCTTATCTTCACCAAAAAAAAAAAAAAAAAAAGTCAAGGACATTTGTGTAATGATGGGTAAAATTTTAGTTTTTTTTTTTTTTTTTTTTAAATGTATTAACCTTTGTTTTATTTTAAAAAAGAGCAGCTCAAAAATGGCCGAGAGTTATGTCAAAATGCAACTTCTATTTGATTAACCAATGAAATTAGGAATTAAATCCCTTAGATGAAAAACCAAATATTGTGGTTGTACATCAAAGTTCCAAGCAAAACGAGCTGACTAGTCCGCGCGAGAACTCCCTTCCTAACACTCGTTTAGACAACCAAAGCACTTTTGAGTTTATCTTGAACATACTTGCTCTATAAAAATTGAGTTTGTACACTTAAAATGTTGACTTTAGGTACATAGAAGCCACTGCTGTATCTACCCTAGTTGGGTGCACCATCTTTTGATGACAAGTAAGTGAAGCTTTCTGCAACAATATTTCCACTTCCAGCTACTCCACCTGGAAGTGGGAAATGGGAAAGTAACCTGGCCACATTCACGATTATAATTAATACGATCTTCTTCTAGAGGGTTCAAAAGTCATCAATTGCTGACAAAATGAACTAACCCTACCACCCCCTTGCTTTCATTTGCTTTTTGTAAGCTCATTAAATAAGCTGTATCGTAAGCTAAGGGTCATAGGGTTTTAACTATTTGCTTTCCTGTGGGAAAGGATGCATTAATTGCCTGATCATAGAGGCCAAAGTTGCTTTTGATGATGTCCCAAAGAAATTGATGGAGAATCAACTACTATTGACACTGAATAAAGCCTATCGTGCCTTTGTATGGGTGTGGTGTCTCACCAAATTCCATCACACTAGATGACATAGCTTAGGTGTATATTATTCGTTATACCTCTAATTGAAAATTCACAATAATTTCACGTTGATGGCCCTAACATGATAGGACCACACATAATTCATAGGGAAACAATAGGGCATGCCAGGTTATGATCATTTTGGGTCCAACATATGTCGCGTGTCGTGATGTTCAGCAATCGTCATGCGAGGTTATGATCATTTTGGGTCCAATCGTCATGCGAGGTTATGATCATTTTGGGTCCAATCGTCGACCCAGCATATGTCGCATGTCGTGATGTTAAGCAATCATCATATAGGGGTGATAAGTTTAATGCAATAGCTAGGTTCAAGATCAAATCGGTTCACAAAAAAACACTGACATGACATGACACATTACAAAAGACAATATTTTAAAATTCCAAATTGAGTATGGTGTGCGTATGCATGCAAATAAAGACTGAATTCCATCTTGCACATAAAATGCTAAAATAAACAAAAGATTATGACCATACAACTAAACCGAATTTGAATATTGGCTTCCAACAAAATAAAGCATACACAGTTTTTGTTCTTTTATATGCATAACGCAAGTCCGCTAGAATACAGTTCATTGGAAGGTCCTAAGCCGCTAAGTTAATCTCTATCAAATCATTTTAAATGTATAGTTCTTGGAAGTATGTGCTCCAACGAATAGTCAATAGTTAGTCGGTCGGCAGATACTCTCCAAAATTAGATACATGCGGTTCATCAAGATTCTCTTAACTTGTTCAATCGATCAAGGGGATGCATCCAAATTTACTTTGTAACCTTCTCGATAATCAAATCTTCTCGTATCTCTTAGGTTCAAAGAAGAGCCAAATTGGGTCTAATCTTTCTTTTAGTTCCGTGAGTAGAGGGAGGAAAGTACTTCAAGATTCTTAAATCATGCAAATACATAAGATAGAGCTCTAGATGCTAATAGCAATCGGACAAGATCAAACTGCCAATGTTTTCATTTTAAGTTTATGCAATATCTTGATAGAAAAAGTTTAAATAAATTATCGCCTGCGAGTGTTGAGTCAACTCAAGATTGAAGAAAAATTGGGGGCAAATGGTGGTTGCTTTTTGGATGGGTCTCCAACTCTCCATGTCAATTTTTGACCCATGTTTTGGATTATTGCAAACTACCACCTTCCTTGGCCGGCTTTGAAAAATATTCAAAATTCTTCTCATCTTGATTTTACAGCTCTAATCCCACCAAAAAAAAATTGCATCTAATTTATTTAATTTCCACTTTTTCATTTTTTGCTTCTACAAGGGTTGCGAATTCCTACCTTTAGCTTTAAATTATGCAAATTGCAAAGTCAAGTTAGCTAATGTCCATGAAAAAAAGGAAACCGCGTTCACATTGACAGAACATAACCCTTGACAAATTATTAGGGAATCACATGAATTCGACATTTATATATATAAATTGATTACGAAGCATCGTCCATATAAAAGAATTGCATTTGCATGGGGACCTTGCATGGATATTCCGAGAACTTTTATATTACGTGCACTAGAATTTAACAGAAAAACTGGCTTACGACAATCATAAAACAACGCCATAAGCTGTTAGGCCTTAGCTAGGGAAAAGTGTTTTGCCCTAATCTTGGAAATGGAAGCTCGATTTGTTTATGTCCGCAGTAGGCGATTGTTCTTGAATTTGATGAAATGAGAAGCAGAGAAATCTGTGGTCGTTGTTTTCGCTTCGTATGGTCACATGGATTCCTTTCAGTTCCTCTTTCTCTCTGACATTATACAAGTCCCAGATCTCTCTCTCTCTCTCTCTCTCTCTCTCTCCTCTCGGTTCGTAGGCCTCGTTTTTCTCTTTCCTTCGCAAGAATCTCTGCGCGCATCTGTCAGCTTTTTCTCTCGCTCTGTGCGGTCGTACTCTCAACCGTATTATTACCAAATGACGATAGGAAAGTATGATTCTAGGGTTTTTTTGATCTATGCGGTGCACCAAGGAGGTGTCATGAGTTTATCCATTATTCTGTCGTCTCCCACGATGCATCATAGAGCTTCATTGGTCATTTCAAATACGACCATCACTTAAACTAGCTAGGACGAGAACCAAGAATAAGTTCATTTCAGCTTAGTCGATTGACTGAAGAAAGTATGGCAGCCTTATTGCGATATATGTTCTAGGGTATTGGATAGGGATGTGTCCATGTCGGATCGGGTCAAACATATATTATAAGTTGTCTCTACCGGTGGTTGTTGAAACTTCTGATTATTTTGTATTTAATTGAGTTTCCATATGAAGAAGAATTGTCAAGAGGATGGGTTATCTGAAGTGGAAGTTGGTTTAGAAACTTTTGTTCCTCCGGATGATTTGGAGATAATATGCAAAGGAATTGCAAGTGAATTTAATGACAAAAGAAAAACATAGACATATGTGTATGATATTTTCTTTCAGCTTTCAATACTTACTTTGACTTGGAATATCTTATCATAAAGATTTCCCAAGGATTGTATTCAAGGGCATACATAATGCCAATCTTACGATATTTAGACATGGCCAATTATAATAAGCTTGATATGGAATATAGATAGAGAGGAGTGAAACATTTAGTCTATAAGCAATTTAGGTATTAGAGAAGAGAGAAGCAAGGATAGGCTAATTACATTCAAAATATATATGGGAAATTTGAATGAGTAATTTAGCTTGAGAGTCAGATGGATTTTTAAAGATATTTGTGTAGTTTGGAAAGGGATTATTGAAGTCTTGACACGATTGGACAGCTAGTCTATTTTCGTTAAGCAATTTATTGGCTAATCGCTTCACCAAGTGGTTCACCATGTCGGGCATGTTGTTGATGGTTATGAGCTTGATTAACCAAATGGAATGAAATGATCGATCTTAGACTTAATTTAATTTGAGGGTCGATGTGACCCGATCCACTACAATTAATGCCCACTTATGGTTGTAATTAACATAATGCCGTGGTTGTCGTAGTAAACAAAATGTTGCTGTTGTTGCTACCAATTGATTAGTTTTTTTTCGTATTGAAGAAACATCAACATAAGGTTCTTATGAATTGAAAGATGTATCTAACCTCATCGACTAGAAACTATTATATGAGGTAGTGAGAATCAAATTATTGTCACGATCATCTAGTATGGCTTCATTGTTCTGTTTAGGCAATATTGCATTATAGACGAGGAGGAGATCATTATGGTAATTTAACACAAGGGTCCGATAGCCAGGCAACTTTCTTGCTCCAACAAAAAGATGGAGTCCTTTGTTTTCACATAACCCTCTAAAGCATCATCAAAACCATATCTTTGCAAATATATGGTGGTGGTGGCCTTCCTTAGATGGGTTAATAATGATGTTATCATAATTTGTTAATGACAAGACATTCTTGTCCCCAAAATGGGCATGTTGATTTCTTTAATCCAACCCCATCATTCCCCCCACTCCATTACAAAATCTCATGATACCCTTTTGTGTTTTCCTCTCTCTCTCTCTCTCTCTCAATTTTTAATTCTTTTGCAATAAAACCCTAAAGATAAAACTATTTCACGTGCAATAAGCTGTAGACATAGCAATGATTCACCGTGGCCCTTTTAAAAAAGCTCAAACCCTCCATTGCCCCCTCCCACACATTATACCAAAAGCCAAGGCAGTTTCCTTTGGCTTTCCAAGATATTCTCTCATCTCCCTGGGGATCACAGGGAGCGAGGGAGGGGAGGAGGAGGAGGAGGAGGAGGAGAAGAAGGAGAGAGAGAGAGAGGAGAGAGAGAGAGAGAGAGAGTAAAAATGGCACTAGAAGCAGTTGTCTTTCCGCAAGATCCATTGAGCAACTATACAAGCAGAGATCTCTACAACTTGCTCGAAAGCAATTGGGGTTCCTTCGACTTTGGGTTGGATCGGAACGAGCACGGGGAATTTTTAGACTACCAACCGGAGAAGGATTTCCCTTGCGGCGAGTGGAACAACAATTCGTGCTCATCAGATGCTGGGAACAACACAGCACAATGTCACTTGAATGATGACAACAGCAATAATGGGTCGTCCAGCCACCGAGCCGCAGCTGTCGGTCGCACAAAGCGGCGCCGTACGAAGAGCAGGAAGAACAAAGAAGACATCGAGAGCCAGAGGATGACGCACATTGCCGTGGAGCGAAACCGGAGGAAGCAAATGAACGAGTATCTCTCCGTGCTTCGGTCTCTCATGCCTGAATCTTATATTCAAAGGGTCTCTCTCTCTCTCTCTCTCTCTCTCTCTCTCCAAACCCTTTCTTTTTGGCAAACCCTTGATTGCCATCAAATTCTTAAATATGTCCGCAGAAATGTATGTTTCCCCTTGAAAATGTGCTTTCGCTGGCTTGTGATATGACGTTTTGAATTTCACATTTTGTGCGCATATGCAATACAGAACATCTGCTTGTTTTTCTACAATCTAATCTGTACAGGGCTTAAATTATTGCATATTTCTGAATAGGCCGAACAAAAAAAAAAAAAAATATTCAAGTTGAGATTTTGAATGTCTCTTGTGTAGGGGGACCAAGCATCAATCATAGGAGGGGCCATAAATTTTGTGAAGGAGCTTGAGCAAAAGCTGCAACTACTTGGTGTTCAGAAGAAGATGGAGTGCTTAAAATCTGATGATGACCATGATGATAAGCCAGTTTCACCTTTCTCTGAGTTCTTCACTTTCCACAAGTACAACAACAGCAACAACAGTAACAACTCCTCTGGCTCGCCATCCCCGTCGACAGCAACAACGACCACAGCCTACTACGGCTCCACTGACGAAACAGCTGCTGGGAATAAGCGGCTGTCGGCCTTCGCCGACATAGAAGTGACCATGGTGGAGAGCCACGCGAGCCTGAGGATAAGGACGAAGAGGAGGCCGAAGCAGCTCCTGAAGGTGGTGTCTGGGTTGCACTTGTTGGGGCTGACCGTTCTTCACCTCAATGTCACCACCGTTGATCGCGTTGTCCTCTACTCCATCAGCGTCAAGGTTAGACCCTAATTTTGGTGCTTCCTGATCACCGCGTTCGGGCGATGAACCGGTGTACGGTTTCCACATAATCACCATGCTCGAATTGATTGGCGTCAATATGGGTTCCCCCGGATCGTAAGCATATTCCCTGGCACCCGCGATTCGGAGGACGATTGTCTCCTGAATTTTGGATTCGGATTTCGACGTGCATTTCTTACCATTTGGTTTTCTCTTGCCTTGAGTTTCAACGATCCTTGCCAACTTTTGTTAGGATATTTTTATCAAATCATGGTCACATTCTCATTTTAATTCGAGGTACATTCATCGCCATTACCATCATAACGTTTTGTATGCCTGTATTCAATACCTTTTATTTGTGTAAATGCAGGTAGAAGATGACTGCAAGCTGACGGCAGTGGATGAAATTTCGTCATCTGTGCATCAGATATTCGTCCAAATTCACGAAGAGTCGATTTAATTAGATTTTATTGTTACCTCTGATTCCCTCATCCTCCTCTTATTCTACTTCTTTCATTTTGTAATTTTTTTCTCTCTTTTTTTTCTCTCTCCCCTTTCTTTCCCCGTTTGTAACCTTTTACAGACTCATAACGTAGCTCCACTCTGCTTCGGTCCCTAGATTACAGCCTATTGTCATGTGATAATCCAAAAGTTCGCCAATTTCATTCGAAATTGATTCAGTCTTGGTCACGTAGCTTTCGCGTAATGTCCAAAAAGATGTGATCTTAGACCATCGTTACAAGTGAACTCGTACCAAAGCTTAAATTTCCATGACCTGAGGTATATCTCCAGTAACTCATCGAATTATTCACATGATGAACATAGATTAACATTAGATTCACCATGAGTGAAAACGAAATTACTGTCGAGTAATATTGACTAAGCGACAGGGAGAGTTTAACTTACGGCTGGTTACTCGAACATGGTCTTCATGTGTATCATATTTTATGCATTGGTAAGTCCTTAGTAAGTGGTGCTGTTAGGAAAGTTTAGCCCAGGAGGTAATCATGAATACGCTTTTGTTGATTTTGTAATTTTTCTAGAATAGGTATGATGGTCTACAAATTTGAAACTTCAAATGGGAATCATTAGCGTATTGAATGCAATCGATGCCCCCATGAAGCTGTACGATGTTTCACATCCCAAGGAGGAGAAAGTGGATTTTGTTGTTGGAGGTGGGTCGTGTTTGTCTTCTTGGATTGCAGAATAATTGATAATGACGTTAAAGCACTTGAATTTTTCTTTTCTTTTCCGGGATATTTACAACTTTAGGTTCTTTCTTCCCAAAAAACAAATATGCGCAATCACAAGATGGCTGTCATAAGATAGCTCGATTCAAAAGGTTCTGCCGTTAGCTCGTAAGCTGGCATGATTCAAAAAGTTTTACCGACAACGATGGGCACATAATCTGGACCACAGAAGGCGAGTTAGGAAAGTTGGCAAAATTTAAGGACTCGTTACGATTTAGGGACGCACATGGGCATGAGTTCAAGACGTGTGGAAGACAAAACTGTCTTTGGCACCTCAAGAGCTTGGTAATTTCCTTGATCATCGCCTACAATCTTGGCGATCGGTCACGTAATCCACTTTACATACAGAGCCATACACGCATGGACAGACTAAAGGTAGGCTCGACGGCCAGGTGCTGTCAGCGTTGCCAGGTCCAGGATAATCTTTGGATCAAAGTCATTTTTAATTAGGTCAAATGCGACTGGAGTTACTGTGGCTGAATGAATGGAAAGCGAGCCAAGGAGGGAGGATCCCGACTGTTTCCTTGCAGCTTTACGCGTGGAGGTCTACGATACGCCGTAGCGAACCGCTGATGAGCAACGCCCCTACAGGCAGCAAAAAAGAGAGAAAGATCCAAACAGCTTTTCATTGATATGTCCAAGATGCTATTATTTTAATCTATCCATCTGAATTGTAGAGTCTAAAGTTCTCACCCCTACCCGCAAAAGATAGGTGAAAAAGGAGGGAGAAAACTGTTGCTTTTGTTCCGTGAAAAATGTGCGGGAGTATTCTAGGGTTTCGTTTTAGAAGATTCCTTCAACCCCCTAGCCCTTTCTGTGTTTTCCCTTGTTTCTTTCTCATTGTCTGCTTGTGAATGGAACATGGGCTTCAATGATTCCAGCGCTACTGGTCTCCCTCCCTCCCCCTCTTCCCCCCTCTCTCTCTCTCTCTCGATATGTCAGTGACTTTTTTGCTGTCATTATTGTGCAGAAAGAAGCCATGGATCATGAGCCATTCATGCAAAGCGTGAAAGGGTTGGTGGTGTTGCTTCCCAAAAGGAGAAGAGATCTACAGACATGTTATTACAATTAACGAAGCAACACGCAAGGGATAATGATAAAGGGGGCCGATGCGTTCTAACAGGTACACATATTATCTGTGTAGACTAATGCGCTTGCTATCCATATAGATGTATGTAATAATTGAGCCGAGAAAGTGACTTGCCTTAGATCGAACAGTCTAAAGCAGAAGGGAGAAAAGACGTACCTGCATAAAGCAAGCTGGGATATTACCCTCCACGAAAACAAGATTGGAAAAAAAAGGGAGGGGAAGAAAAAGGCACTTTTAATGGTCTCCTGGGAAAATCAGTGAGGATTGGACTTTATATTGTGTCCGGCACTACCGAATATTGGCGATCGGCCTAACTCGTCATCCGTGTTATTCATTTATACATTGCTACGGATAAATACGCATCGGTCACTTCATGTAAACCGGAAAACACAGATGTAATTAGTGCTTCTTTTTAAATCTTTTTGCTTGCTGTAGATTAGAAAGCTCCTTTCGCGGTTGCCCTTTTCTTTTCGCTCTCTTTTTCCATGCTTGGCGGCCCCCCAATCAGAATATTAAGGAAGCTGTCTTGGGTTTACCATCGTTGGTGCGTTGAGGTGAAGGTTTGGAAAGGGAAAACCCCAGGTTTGCGCCAATTCGAGGAAGCTTCCTCTCCCTTGCTCATCACATAACACGACCAACTTTTTAGGTTTTGACGACATTAATCACTGATTGAGCTGGAGGAGAAGGAGCAGCCTAAGGCAACCTTGGGCTTGCTTGGAGGTAACTCATAAAACAGGAGTTGATGGCGGCAACCATGACTCGAAAGGGATCTGGTTAAATTACAAATTGAAAACAAATTGTGAAGCTATTTTGGAAAGGAATGGTTCATCGGAGTGGTAAAAAAACCGATTTATCCTCTGTGTTCCTTGAGAACTTTGGCATCTTATCGGTTCGGTTCTTATTCGGCGCAACTTTCCTGGGATGTGGCCACTAATGATGGTGCAAAGAACTTCTTTGCAGATGCCGATGTCGATCATCCCTGTCTTCGATTGAATACCACTCGATTAGCAGAAAAAAAACAAAAAGAGCTGAGTTCGATATTGCTTCTATGCGCATAGGATAGAATCAAATCATCCAAGAAATCTAACTAGCGGTATCTACACGAAGGAGGTCGGCCAAAAGAGATTAGAAACGATGTAAATCATTGACTTCTACAACAAATATCATTAATTATTGGGCCATTGATCAACAGCAGCGCATCTAGTGTAGTGGTATCATAGTACCCTCCCACGGTACTGACCGGGGTTCGATTCCCCGGATGCGCAAGTGCTTATCCTTTTTAGGACAATCGAGTCGCGGGGGTGAATTTTTTTTTTTTTTTTTTGGTCGAGTGGGGGTACAATTTGAATCGTTCAGGAATGCGGGATTCAATCGCAAACGGAACCCGCGAGTCGTTTCCTTAATTTCTGAACGGGAATCCCCAACGAATTCAAAGGCATCGAATCATCGACTTTGACTTCGTAGTCAACGATCTTTTTGTTGCTGGAGGGAAAGCCTAGAGCGCAATCGGGCCGGGCTTCTGCTCTGGCCGGGATGAGATCTCTCGCTCTTCCCACCAGCCCTGCTCGGAAGTCCGAACCTTCCCATCTCGCATATTGCAGGTGGCCCCCTGATAGGCCCGCCAGGCCTGCGAAGCCTGAATTGGGTAACTCTTGTTTTTTGTCTTTCTGAATTCACGACAAAGAGTTTCGAATTCTGGGACTTGGTTCTTTGCAACGCATTCTAATCATTCGGTTGTTGGAATAGAGTTGTGATGCGTTTCCTGTGTGATGTATTGCTTGGCCTCATCGTTCGAAGCCAGTGTTCTTGTTGAATGTGTATATGTTGCTTGGGCTTTTTGCATCGATAGGATTATGATGTTAGTACTGATGTTAGTACTGAGTCGGGGTTTGGCGTGCTATAGTTTTTTGGTGGTGAATATTTCTTATGTCCAGAGCATCGTATGGAGCTATGGTATCCCAATTCCTAGTAGTACCTTTAGTCTCAGTAATCTGAAGTTAAATCCATGAATATGTAACAAACTGTGAATACTGCAGCTGTGATTATCCGATTGTTTACTTGCAATTCTCGAAAAATTGATCTTGCCTAATTAACGTGCTGTTAGATTGTTTTTTGCCCTCAATGTGATCTGAATCTTAGACTTTCGCCAATTGACCACTCACTCTTTTTGCCAGTTTAGAATTTAGGAGTCAAGATGTGGATCTTGAGATGCTATCTGAATGGTAAATTGCTAGCCTGTTTGTAGTCTAGGTCTCTCAACTGTCTTCTCATATGTTCTTGAACCTTTACTATAGGTTTCCCCAAAACAGATATACCACCCCTTAAAGAATCAGATTACCTCTTAATGCCTATATGCTGCATGATCTTGCTCATGTGGAGTTGAATGCTATTGATTTGGTTCTCTCCATCCTTTGAGATTCTTGGGGAAGGATTCTTCTACCGACTTTGCTCGCGTTGCTGATGATGAGGGTTGCCATTTTGCTTTGTTGTTCTCAGAGTCTTCTGGAGGTTGGATTCAGGTTAGGGGAACTTTTGAAATTTGCAAATTTTTTCTAGCCTGCACAACCCCATAAGTCCTTTATCATATTATCCTTGTTTACTTGGGTAGGGAGATATGCCTGCTCATAATTTACTCTACAGAGAGTGAGAAATCCTCTAATAACGTTGTTACTCATTTCACAGCGATCCACACTGGTTCAGGTAGCCCTTCGCTATTGAGTTTTTTGAAGCATTCTCTTCCAATGATGGGCCCAAAGACTCTAGCTTTTCCGTTTGTCTTTTCACTCATTATCTCAAGTAGAGTCATAATCTTAAGTATGACACAAAGGCATGCATTTGGGCTGCTCACCCAAGACCTTCATTTATATGCAAATGCCACAATGGACAATTTCATGCGGATGCTTTTGCTATGTGCTGGTGCATCTATGTTTAATATGTTGCAATCTTGTCTCTTTGCCTAGGAAAAGGAAGTTCATGCAGTGGCCATTTTAGGTTAAAGTTTCTAATCTTTTGCTGCTTAAGGTATCATTTTTGCGTGATTGTATCACCACAAAAGTATGGACGTATAATTATTACTTAAGGCGACAGTTCAATCCTCTTGTGTTTAAGGAGCTGTGTTCAAAGAATGAGCACTGAGTTGGAACTTAGAGCAATGCGCAGGGAGTATCTACATAGTACAGATAGATTATGCAATCAATCCAGTAAGATGCAACAATGCATTGTGTTCCAGTCCTTATTGAGTATACATTGAAACATATAGTAAAAAAAAAAAGAACAAACAGAATACGTGATTAGAGGAAAGTTTGGACCACTTGAATTCGTCTTTGTAGTAAATTCATGGTCCATTATTACTAAAAGATGCTGAAAAATGCTGTCTGTTCACTTTTACGGATGCCAATCTGGCAAAATAGGGTAAAATGCTCAGTTATTTTTCAAAATACTGTAATAGCCAAAAGCAGTGTCAGCGTGAAGCTGGCTAGCTATCTCGACAATGTGTTTACGTGATTTGGTAAATGGTAATGTGGTGCATGTTCCACGCCTTGCCAGCCTAAATCCTAGTCTTGACTGCTTGTACATGTAACTGTAAAGGGATCGGAGTGTTTTGCCGTCCTGGTAGAAGTACTGTACACAGGTTTTGACAATCCGCGCTTGATGGTTTTTTGGTTTTCGCATTTCAGGAAATTGGGACAACTTTGTTGCTCGTGGCTGGTCTTGGACAGTGATGGGCATATAGATTGTTTGTCCTCCGTTCAGTTGAAGTAAATCACATAGCCATCGCCAATGTAAATTCCTGCCATATATACCCACGTGGAACACGGTAAAGAATCAAAATTTCAGTCCCAAATGAACGAAGATGAAGTCTTGGTTAGGGACGATTAGGCGCGAACCTTAAAAACCTGTTAGAACTAATGAAAAAGTTTTGTTGGTTCGGCTCAAAAGAGTGAACTTAGGCCTATTCCTGCATTTGGGCTTTTCTAGTTGGGTTTTGTGGAATGTATATTTGGGTTGGATTTGAATTCTTTCGGTCCGAGTGGGCTTGTAATGGGACATGGTTCCCCCATTGTTTTCCCAATCGGCAATAAAGACATTTACTTGTTGAAAAAACAGAGAAAAAAAAAGGCTTTCTAATCGCAATGAGAATGCGTAAAAATGGAACAAAAAGTATGTAAAAAGAAATCTATGAGAAAAGATGAATGCATACGTGGGAAATAAACATTTTGATTAGGCATGGGGGGTTGATGAAATTGAGTCATTAACAATCATAATTATCCATTTGATAGGCTTGTTGCTAAAAATCTATTCACCGAGTTGTTGCTAAAAATATATTCACCGAGTGTGTTAGGTGAGCCTCACATGCGACATAGGATGGATATATGGATGTGAATAAGAGGGACTCTTGCGAAGTCGTGACTTGATCTTATGACTTATTTATGGGTAGCATGCCACTTGTGAGGCAAACTCCCTTGTCTCGAAAGTTTTAGTTGTCAGGAGATAGACTCGAACGGAATTTCAGATTATAAATCTCAAAATTGAATCACATGTTTTCTCAATTCAAGAACAGTCTCAAGTATATGGAAAAAAAGAGAGCTTCGTAGTTGCACTGGGAATATAACATTCTCATTAGACCTAAACCAATCAAAAAGTATCAATTTCTCATCCGTTCGAAAGAAAGAAAAATTAAAATCATGATACGTGACTTTGATAACTGGCCTAGATGGATGGGGATTTTGTACTTCAACAGTACATACAAATTTCCCCATAGAACTAATTAATTTGCTCAAGTAAAATAAATAAATGAGCTTTATCAAATTTTGATGATAAACGAACGAGCATTATCAAATTTTAATTACATAAAGAGTAGTCTTGAAGATAAAAAGTGGAGATTGACTTTGTCAGTCATTTTGGGCAAAGGGAACGTTTACTAGTGGTCTGTTGAGCAAAGGCATGATTCATGTTAAGTTATAAGTTTCCTTTATTATCAGAGTTTTATTTCCTTTTTTACTTACATAAGGATATTATTGTTATATACAATTTATATTCAATATAAATACAACGGATGTAGGGTTTCCGTGACTACAGAAAACTACAACCCTCTCTTTGTTTCTTTTACGTTCTCCTTCTCCTCCTTCTCTCTTCTTCTTTCTCTCTTACTATTTGCTGCGGGTTCTCTAATCAGCTTTGTGACATGGTATCAGAGCAAGTCTAACTACCTGATTACTTGATCCTATTGCTGGTTTGAGAGTCCCCTAGGGTTTGGTGCATGACCACCTAAAGCTGTAATTTTTATCTGTTTTCTCTTCAAGTCTTGATACATATGAGATCGGAAGATATCGATTCATCGGAGTTCGGTTTGTGAACATGGATTACAACACTTACTAATTAGCGGATTCAAGAATCGAAGAACTTTATTGATTATGGTTGATTGGTCTTGCTGGGTATCCGTCAAGCATATAATTATTTGCATCGAGATTTTTGGTCAGATATCTTATTCTATACAGCATGGTACATATATTTATATTGAGATTATCGTTATGAGTGATACTACTATGACTTCTGCTACCGTTGCTGCTACTACCGTTGCTGCTACTATTACTACCGTTGCTGCTACTATTGCTGCTACTACCGTTGCTGCTACTTCTGCTGCTACTACTACTACTACCGTATCGCTACTATTCTTTGTTCGCCGCCGCGCTACCGTTCTTTGCATCGCTGCTACTACTACCATTATTGCTACTATTGCTGCTATCGCAACTATTCTTTTCTGCCGCTACTCACTTCTTTGTTACTACTACCGTTGTTGTTCTTTACGCTACTACTATTCTCGCCGCTACTACTACCGTTGTTGCTACTATTGCTGCTGCTGCTACTTCTGCTGCTGCTACTACTACTACCGTTACTGCTACTTGCTACTACTATTGTTGCTACTGCGGCTACTACTACTACCGTTGCCTCTAGAGATCAGTTTGCTGATATGTTTACCAAAGCATTATTTCGTCCTGCTTTTGTTGCTGGTTGTTCCAAGCTGGGCATGAGTGACCTATATGCTCCAGCTTGAGGGGGAGTGTTAAGTTACAAGTTTCCTTTATTATCAGAGTTTTATTTCATTTTTTACTTACATAAGGATATTATTGTTATATACAATTTATATTCAATATAAATACAACGGGTGTAGGGTTTCGTGACTACGTAAAACTACAACCCTCTCTTTGTTTCTTTTACGTTCTCCTTCTCCTCCTTCTCTCTTCTTCTTTCTCTCTTACTATTTGCTGCGGGTTCTCTAATCAGCTTTGTGACAATTCACAAGGTGGGGAAATATTAACCATATCTGTAGATATGAATAAAAAAGAGATGCACCCAAAAAAAAAAAAAAAAAAACTGATGCAGCAGCAAGTAATGAGAACTTTACCGTGGTGCGTATAGATGCCGTATAATCCGTGTCGGTAAATATGATCTCTGGCGTTCGGATTGGCAGGCCTCACCACCTTCCAGACCAGCTGCATCAATATCGCGTTAACCTTCTTTGTGGCCTCTGCCACCATTGTCGACCCTCGCTTCGCATGCACGCCGGGACTATAACTGTTTATATGCAATTCTCTATCCCTTACTCTCTTTATTTTATTTATCTTAAGGATTATTTGCACACTAGTAAGATCGATAGTTATCAGTAATTGTTCTGTTGCAATAACATTTTGAAATTATTATTATTCTGCATTATCACCTATTCACCCCCTCTAGGTAATCTTTCTAGCCCTAACGGGTGTTGTTATTCTAAAGGTGAAATTGGCTTATGATACACTTCCCGTGTAATATATTACTCAGCCTCATTGTTCGATGCTTGTGGTTTGATGAATATGGATATGTTGCTTGGGCTTTTTTCCAACAATAGGCATGTGATCTCAGTATTGATTTATCACTTATTGTTATTTTGCAATGATGCTGCCAAGTCGAGGTTTGGTGTGTTATAGTTCTTGGCAATCGATATTTCTTATTTACGGAGCATCGTATGGAGGTATTGTATTCCAATTTCTAAAAGCACCGTTAGCTTTAGTTTGCTTGGCTTGAAGTTAAATTAGTGAACCTACATTATTTGTGAAGAATGCAGCTGTAATTATCTGGTTTACTTGCAATTCATGAAAAATTGATATTGCCTAGTAAATGCACTTGTAGAATGTTTTCTGCCCTCAATGTGATTGGAATCTTGGTCTCTCGCGCGACCTCTCAATGTGGATCTTGAGATGCTATTTACATGGTAAATTGCTCGCCTGTTTGTAATTGAAGACTCTCAACTGTCGTCTCTTATGTTCTTCACTATAGGTTTCCCCAAGGTATACATTGCCCCTTGAAGAATCAGGATTACCTTTTAACGCCTATATGATGCATAATCTTGCTCATGTGGAGTTGAATTTTAATGATTTGGCATGGTATTCTATGGTTCGGTCCTCACCATTCTATGAGATTCTTGGGGAAGGATTCTTCGCTGACTTTGCTTGCATTGTTGATGATGAGAGCATCCATTTTGCTTGGTGATCGCAGAGGCTTCTGTAGCTTGGATTCAGGTCAGGGGAACTTTTTGGTTTGCAAATTTCTTCACACCCATGCAACCCGATACGCCTTTATCATATTTTTTTTGTTTACTTAGGTGTGGAGATATGCCCGCTCATAATTTCCTATGTAGAGAGTGGGAGATCCTTTCAATACGTTGCTGCTTGTTTGGCAGTGATCCACACTAGTTGAGGTAGCCCTTCGCCTTTAAGTTGTTTGAAGCATTCTCTTCCAATGATGGGTCCAAAGACTCTTGCTTTTCCATTTCTCTTTTCAATTATAATGTCAAGTATGACGCTTAGAGGCACACCTTCTACCTTTTCACCCTAGGCCTTCATTTATATGCAAATGCTTCTGTTATGTGTTGGTGCATCTAGGTTTAGTTGGTCCGTTTGCCTAGAAACAGGAAGGATGAACAGAGCCCATTTTGGGTTAAAGTTCTAATTTTTGCGGTTTAGAGCATCATTTTGGTTAATTGTGTCACCACGAAAGTGTGGATGTATAATTACTTAAAGTGACAGTTCATTCCCCTTGTGCTTATATAGCTATGTTCATCACATGAGCAATGAGTTGGATATAAGAGGACTGCCAATGGAGTACCTATAGACTGATTGCACGATCAATCCAGTAAGATGCAATAATGCATGTGTTTCCTGTTGCATTCGCATACTCAATCTTAATAATACTAGGCAAGACTCTATGCGTTAATTGCTATATCAGGATATCAGTTTTGATCAACCTCCTAGATATGTGTTCCATCAATGTGGGAGGAATGGGTATTACAATGGTGATTGGTTATATCGGGAAAGTAGATCTAGAATAGGAATTACAATAGGAAATTAAGACGCCCTTTCTAATCCCAATTGACTATGCCTTGAAAGAGAAGGTACAAATATAGATAAAATACAAGATTGGAGGAAGTTTGGCTCACTTGAATTCAGTTTCTCTACAGCAACCTCATGGTCCATTCTTTGGCTTCCTTAATTTTCCGGTCACAATTGCTGATAAATGCCTTTTGTTCACTTTTCCAAATGTCGGCCCGGCAAAATGCGACAAAATGCTTGCAATTGTTGTTTATGAGGCTATAGTTGCCAAAAGCATTGTTAGCATGAAGCCCAGTAGCCTTCTCCACAACTTGATGTGGCAATTTGGTATCCAATAAGGTAGCACACATTCCTTGCCTTGCTAGCGTAAACCCAAATAGTAGCCACCCGTATTCATAATGGTGAAAGGATTGGAGTTTTTTGCCATCCCACCAAAAGCAATCGAGACAAGTTTTGATGACCCCGTGTTTGATGGTCTCATTGTATCCACATTTTAGGCAACGAGATGAAGCTTCTTGCTTGTGGCTAGTCTTGTATGGTGCCGCCGCCACCCGACACTGGAGGGGAAGGCAGCCCTGGGGGAGGGTGGTCGGATCTAGGGGCGAGCCTCGCCAGCCCTCATGTGGAATTCAAAATGCATGATCGCCTTCGGTATTTCTTTTCTTCGCGCCTCTTTTCATTTCATCTTGTCTACACAGCGCGAGGGAAATTTCCTGGCAACTACGTGGAATTCCCAGAACCATCCGTCCAGAGTATCGGCTAAACAATACTCCCATTGCCCGATATTCCACAGCAAGGATTTATACCTGTAGAGCAGGTTTCGGTAAGGCATAACAAATGCTTTGCTTGCTCTAGAACGCGTGCACACTGCAGGGCCGTGCATTGCTCCCTCCTAGATTGGAGAGAGGAAAGCTGAAACCTTGACTGGCGCGTTATAAGTAAGGATACATCACCCACCAACGCCCTCCACAATAGAATGCCTGTATTCATCATCTACCGATAAGCTCATCGAAAGAGATGGGAGAAAAAATGACGCTACCACTACGTGTTTGGGACCGTGGGACTATCTTTCTAACCATAGGTTCCTTTTTTTTCCCTAAAGAATGGTAAGACCGGGTTTGGTTTTCGAATTCCCTTGATGATGTCGGAGCAATTACTGCAAATCGTCTATGAGAAGCAACATGGTATTGGGGGCTTTGTGTAAGTGATTTCCAAGTCAGCGTCGGTCACTATATAAGATGACTAACATTCATATCAATGATTTCCAGGTGAAATTGGCGAGAAGAATTAAATTGGCAAATCGTCAAAAAATTTATGATTAAATTGGCGAATTTGATAGGTTTATGATTGAATTGGCATATATACAATGAGTGTATGACTATTTCTTTTTGGTAATTTCCCCGGTTCGTTGCAATGCTAGAGATTTTTCAGTCAAGCAAAAGGAAGACTAGCATTGTCCCTGGTCTCTTCATTCTAATCATTCTAACAATTTCGAGTTAAGATTGGATTTCTCCAAGATTGGAATCTTGATCCCTCCCCAATCGACCTCTCATTGTTTTTGCTAGTTTTGGATTTATGAGTTGAGATTTGGATATTGAAATGCTATTTACATGGTAAATTGCTAGCCAGTTTGTAGTCTAAGACTCTCAACCGTCTTCTCATATGTTCTTTACTATGGGTTTCCCCAAAGGAGATATAGTGCCTCTCAAAGAATCTGGATTACCTCTTAATGCCTTTATGCTACACGATCTTGCTCATGTGGAGTTGAATGCTATTGATTTGGCATGGGATACTGTGGTTCGGTTCTCACCATCCTTTGAGATTCTTGGGGAAGGATTCTTCTGCCGACTATGCTCCCGTTGGTGATGATGAGAGTCGCCATTTTGCTCGCTACTCTCAGAGGCATGTGGAACTTGGATACAGGTTAGGGGAACTTTTGAAGTTTGCAAATTTCTTCTAGCCTGCGCAACCTCACATTCCTTTATCATATTCTCGTTGTTTACTTGGATATGGACATATGCCTGCGCATAATTTGCTTTGGAGAGTGTTAGAAATTCTCTGATAACATTGTTGCTCGTTTGCCTTTCAATTTTTGAAGCATTCTCTTGCAATGATGGGCCCAAAGACTCTTGGTTTTCCATTTTTCTTTTCACTCATTACCTCAGGTACAATCATAACCTTTAGTATGACACAAAGGCATGCATTTGGGCTACTCGCGCAAGGCCATCATTTATTGCAAAAGCTACCAGTAAGTACATTAGACTATTTACATAGTACAGACAGATTGTACAATCAATCTAGTAAGATGCAACAATGCTCGTGTTCAATGCCCAACTGAATATACATTAAAATATATAGTTAAAAAGAGAGGAACAAACAGCATATGAGATTGGAGGAAGGTTTGGACCACCAGAATTTATCTATAGCAACCTCATGGTCCACTCTATGGCTGCCATAATTTTCTGCTCGCAATTACTAACAAATGATGTCTGCTCGCTTTTACGAATGTTAGTCATGCAAAATAAGGCGAAATGCTCGCAGTTATTTTTCATGAGGCTGTAATTACCAAAAGTGTTGTTAGTGTGAAGCTTGCTAGCCGTTAGGATGACTTGGTCATGCGATTTGGTAAATGGTATGGAGGTGCACGTTCCACGCCTTGCCAGCATAAATCCTAGTCGTGATCGCCCATACCCATAGAGGTAAAGTGATCGGAGATTTTTGCCGTCCAGGCGGAAGCAATTGACACAAATTTTGACGACCCCGCGCCTGATGGTTTTCTGGCTTTCGCATTCTGGGAAATTGGGACAACTTTGTTGCTTGTGGCTGGTCTTGGACATTGATGGGCATATGGTTTTTTTGCCCTCCGTTCGAGTAAAGTGAATTACGTAGCCGTCGCCGATGTAAATTCCTGCCATATATACCAGCGTGGAACACGGTGAAAAATCAAAATTTCATTCCCAAATGCACTTTAAGACCGTTAGAAATAATGACAAAGTTCTGTTTTTCGAGTCAAAAGGGCGAACCTAGGCCCAGTTCCTGCCATTTGGGCTTTTTCTAGTTGGGTTTTGTAGAAATGTTTATAGAAATTAATTAAACAGTTCCCTCAGCCAAAAATGTATGACAAATTTATCTAACATTTTGATTAGACAGGGGTCTAATGAAATCAAGTGCCATTAACAGTCAAAATTACCCATTTGAATCTGGAAATGTCGCTAAAAGTTTAATCATTGTTAACTTAAGCACTATATATGACTAAGTGTGTCTAGTTGAGCCTCACACGTGATATATACAATGGATACTTGGATGTGAATTAAAGGGACATTGTGAGCATTGTTACTTGATCTTATGACCTATCATTCAATACCGCGCCACTTGCGAGACAAACTCCCTTGCCCCCAAAAGCAATAGATGTCGAGGAAAAAGGCTCAAACAAAACTTGGGATTGTAAATCTCGCAGTTGAATTGTACATGTTTTCAATTCGAGAACAATGTATGAGTATCTAGAAGTAAGAGAGTTTGGTAGGTGCGGGGGGAGCATGACATCCCCCTTGACGCAAACCAATCAAGAAATGGCTCATCCGTTTGGAAAATACTACATTAAAATCATGGTACATGACTTTTGACTTTTGATAGACGTGAATTTTTCTCCAACCGAATATGGCATTATATACAGGCAAAGGTCGGTAAAGATACGTGTCGTGGTCCTTTGTGATCTCTCATGCACAATTCAATTTGATTAAGTCTAAAGACACTCCTTAAAAATTATATCGATTATCATCTTTTTAATAAATATGTCGAAATCATTTAATGATCCAAAGAAGACATGCTCCAATCAAAACCAATAAAACGAGCATTATTTTTTGCCACCGGATTATACTAATGGAATGGAACTTTTAGTAATCGGGTGGCCTTAGAAAAAAAAAAAACAAAAAAAGGATAAATAATAAGTAAAGGAGCGTTATCGAATTTTAACAAAAATAAATAAGCACTATCGAATTTTGATTACATAAAGAGAAATTCTTCAAGATTAGAAGTGGAGATTGGGCTGAGGGAACTGCTGAATTAATTCTGGCAGAAAGGAGTATGGTCGGTATGTGCAAATCTTAGCAAATGTTAACTTAAACACCGAGCCGAAGTAGAAGGAGAACTGTACCGTGGTGTGAATAAATTCCGTGCAATCCATATCGGAATATATGATCTCCGATGTTCAGATCTTCCGGCATCACCAACTTCCCCATCATCACTTCCCTCACCATTTTCGGCCTGCGCTTCACACTGTAGCGGTGCTGCCAAAAGGTTCGGTGGAAGACCACGACAAGGAGGAGAGGAGGAGGAGGAGGAGAAGGAGGATTTGGGCTGTCCTGAGAATAGAAGGAATCGAAGCGAAGAGAAATGAGTTGGGGAGGGCCTTGAGTCGGAGAGGACGGGCGGGGGGACTGAGGTGAGGATGTTCATATATAGATAGCCAGGCAATGAGCCGATGATGAGAGGTGCCCCGCGTCATCGTCTCATCATCCTGGACTTCTCCCCATCTGGCGTTGAATTCGTGCACGATGATTCCGGACATGGAGGACCCATCGAGAGTTAGAAGTTGACTGCGTAAGTCGCCCGGAATAACGACCACAGCTCGGGCGAGGACGTCAATTCCTGGCACGTAGGACCCATTGCTTCACCCAACTTGTCGGGTTCTTTCCTGCTTTGTCACATTTGAAGTGGTTGCAAAGAACGGTGTACGATTGCGTGGGAAGACAAGTCATGAGTTGAGAAGTACTCGTAGTCAATCTTGCGCGTTCAGGATGCACATCCACCGGGAGGCACGTGCAGACGGGGCTCCTTAGGACGTGAACGATAACTATTCTGTTCTCGAGTGCTAATTCTATTCCATAAATGAGTTTCTAAATAAAAATACCCATTTGATAACCATACAATATTTCTACTTCTTGAACATAAATTTGTTTTATAGACTTTCTTAAATATCTCCTCCCTAGTGGCCGGTGGGCAGGAGGGGTGGGCAGTTGCCAATTGGCTGGCGACAAGGACGGGCAATGAGAAAATTTTTGATTTCTCATTTCCGTTCTTAAAAATAGAAAAGTGGAAAATCTCTACTTTTTATTTCTATTCCAAATTTATTTTTGTGTTAAAAATGTATCTTGAAAATAGAAAAATCAAAATTTAATTACCAAATAAATTTGGTTTTCTCGAGAACAAAAAAAAAGGTAGAAAAATAGAGAAACATATTAGTTATCATTCGCGTCTTCAGTATCTGTGATTTCCATAGGGACTATCGAACCTTCTCGGTGCGAATGAATGATCTGATCGTATTTTTGGGCTATTGCACGTTATTATTCACGTCGAGGTGGACCTACTTAAGGTCAAATTCACGTGCGGAGATGAGGGAATTGGAATCCAACCTGTCGTGGTAACCGAGGCTCGATAATGTAACATCGACGGATGGAAAAATTCAAAGGCTCCGTCCGCTCGTCCGCCTTCCATGAAGCTTCCCTCGCGTCCATCCCCCAAATCATGAAAAGTTAACGAGCGATTTTGCGTGCGGCCATGGGTGGTAGGTGAACGAGCGAGTCGGTGTGGAAAGCACTCACGCATGCGCACAAGATTTTCTTGCGCTGGGCATCGACCAATTAAATAAACCACGGCACCACCCGTTTAATTTGTCAATAGTAAAACGAATGATAAAAAGTAATACCGGTATAAGACACGGTGCATCGCGTCACTCGGCCTGCGACCTAGATTTAGATGCACCACAGTCATGATTGGCGAAAGATTGACGAGGCTGATAATATTATTTTCACTCGGCAAATTATACGATCTTTTTCTCCAGATATCAGGAGGTGAAAATGTTTGATAAGGACTTACTTTGATAAAAATCAATGAGGAAATCATTAGAAAATGGCTAGACATTGGCATGCACGGATCCAAACGCCTCGTTCAAACCGGATTTACTGTTCGAAGAACTTTTAGTAATCTGGTGGTTTTAGAAGAAGGAAAAAAAGTACGGATAATAAATAAATTGAGTATTGGAAAATTTAAATGATAAATTACGTATTTATCTAATAGTTTAAGTTTTTTAAACAGTTGGCAGTGATCTCATCAAAATCTTACATAATATCAGAGTTAGAGATCTTAAATTCGAATATCTCCAGGCTCCCATTTGTCTTCCCAATTAAATATTTCCATATTTAGTACTAGACAAAAAGATCATATTAAAGATGAGAGGGAGTGTTTGAATATTTAAATAATAAATCACGCATTTATTAAATAACTTAAATTTTTAGAACAATTGGTAGTGGTTTGACCAAAATCTCATATTGAGCTTTATTAAATTTTAATGATAAGTAAATGAGCATTATAATTTTTAGTTACATTAAGAGGAACTCTGGAAGATCAAAAATGGAGACTGACTTTATCATTCCATAGTTTAATTAAGTTTTGGCTTTGGGAAAATAGTGAGGTCAGTAAGTAGACTCATAAGCCAATCATTAAATTCGATGGCCGATCGTAATCTATTAACCTGACATAGAGAAAGATACTAATGCAATAGCAAGTGATGAGTATTGAATTGACAGTTCAGAAAGCAAGAAATCAACATGGTTGTAGCGCGAAATCTTCTACAAATCAACAACATCGAGTGGGAGTTGAAAGGTGAAATTTTATTACAGAAACAAATCTACCAATGCACCAGCAGCAAGCAAAGGGAACTCACCATGATGGCTGTATAGGCCATATAATCCATATGTGTAGATACTGTCTCCGAGCTTCAATTCCTCAGGCTGCACCACCTACCAGATCAACTGCATCAGTATTTTCATTACCTTCTTGATGATTCGCATCGCCATCTTCAACCCTTAATTTCGCCCTCCTGGGGTAGTGCTTCGGACAAGCAGCACCGCCAAAAGGTCGACGGGGGAGGCAGACGATGAGAAGGGAGGAGAAGGATGAGGGCTTTGGCGCCTTGATTAGAGAGGAAATGAAAGAGAAGGAAGAGGTCGCTGAAGATATACGGAGAGGTTCCCATACTTACTTGGACGTGACCACTGGATGGATTCTGAGAGGACAATTGGCTAACCGTGGGTTGTGTTGGTGTCATCATCTTTAGACTTTTAACCCTTCTGGCTTGTAAGCTTGTGCATATGAAAATCAATGGAGATTAAGGGGATTGAATCATGCAGATTATCACTTACAGCAGCTAATCAAATCATAATTTAAAGTTGTAGTATACATGAGCAGTTAAAGCAATATGTATAAATATATATGTATATATAATTATAAAAAAAACTAAAGATAATGCACTACAAACTGGGAAAACTAAAGATAATGCACTACAGACTGGGAAGTAATTAACTATAAAGTCCTAATAAGATCATCATGTTCTAAAACAAAATAAACAAATATCTTTGAGATCCTAAAACAATTAACGATAAGAAAATGAACCATAAATCTCCTTCACAACTATTAACCGGTCCCGTATCATTCCCCTACTCCACTTGAAATTAGCTCATTCAATTTGATTTGTATGCTCCCCCGCTAATAAATGTTTGATCTTGAAATTTGAAGCGCTAAAAGAGATGTGCTTTGCCGTGCTTTTGAATAGTCGTGACGATCCATATAAATCCACAATTGAATTTTAAATGTAGCTTTTTATAATTACGTGATATCACTAAAATAATTTTTTATTTTTTATGATGTAAGGTCATTTTCCTTAGGGACTTTAACAACTTCCAGTTTCAATGAAAACAAATTTCTTTTCGTGCACGGATGTCACGACAAATCAGCCATGTTTGACAGATGACACCAATAAAAGAATTTCTTGAACCTACCTAACGCATGTTTCTCTTTCCCCTGTCAATTCGACCTTTCTTTCCTTTTCCTTGCTCGGAATGACTACTGAGTTTGAGATTCTAGTGGAATTCACCTGCAGAGTTCAGGGAATTAAAATTTCTCTCTTTCAAGTTTCATTATATAACTGGCAAATGCCAGCTATCAACCTCTTGAGAGGCTGCATACGATTGAAAAAGCCCATCTTGCGGGGGCATCAATTAATTAAATAAAAATGGGCACTCATTAAGTTTGTCAATAAGAAAAATGAATAATGTAGATGATACTAATATACGAGATTTGGGCATTCTAGAACTTATGAAAACAACCTTACTTATATCGAACTATGTTCGTCTCCCTAGACTTCACAGTTGGTCACGGAAAGGAGGCGTATAAGCCCATCCTTCAACCACTAACATAGGGAAAAGAGAGAGGATAAATGACATAAATGGCGGAAGAATTGTTAGAAGAATCTTAAACTTTTCAAATTTTGCCAATTTAGTCTACGGTCGGGAATCACCGACGTGGATACTAGCCGTCTTACGTGTATAGCGGGCGCTAACGTTGATATTTGTAATAATATTTTTGATTTTTATATTCTTTTATTTTTTTTTTTTATTATAATATTATTAAAAATCCATTAGGATCTCGAACCAAAATTGGCAAAATAAACTTAATTGACAAAACATGAAAAAAGATTTAAGATTTAATTTGCACAATTAAAATGCTTATGATTAAATAGGCATAAGTGTAATATGTTTAGAATTTTTTTGGTAATTTTCCTTACAAATGATCTCATGACTTTTGGCTCAATGTGCAATGTGATCCATCAACTTTAAATTTATTCAATTTGGTATTGAATTTTTAGCCAAATGTGTAGTGTTGTATATGAACTTTTGATTTGTTTAACGCGGTTCTTGGACTTTAGGTACATGGTCAATTTAGTCTTTGGACTATATAAAAATATTCAATATTGTCCTTCGATTAATTCAAGTTTGGGAATAATATTGAACATTTTCATATAGTTTAGAGATTAATTTGAAATTCTCAGACCTATTTCGTTGGTACCAATTCAATTCTGAACTTTTTCAATTGAACTAATTTAGTTATAAACATTTTCATATTGGTATCAATTGAGTCCATTTGGTCAATTTAGACTGAAAAATTATCGAGTAAATGTCGATTATTCTACATGGCATGGCTTATGCTGATAAAAAAAATTAGTTTATGATAAATTTGTCATAAGTTTACTAATTTGGGATTTTTTATTGTATTAATTATATTATATCCAGCAAGTGTTGATGATCTTTTAAGCACAATTGATTTGATTCGGTCGGGAACGTGAAATTCAATCGCAAAGAAACCCGCGAATCATTTTCTTTATGTCTGAGCAAAAAAGCCCCAACAATTAGAAGGCATTTAATCAATGACTTTGACTTTGGAGTCAACGATTTAAGGTACTGTACTGTCTTTGCAGGATCAGAAGTGGCGTCAGGTGCGGAATCATTCCATGGAGACGGTCACTGAATCTGGGTATTGCTTGATCTCTGCCGAGGAGCTTCTAGGGGTGATTTTCCTTCCGCTTCTCCTCTCAGCATATTTGCTCTGTCCCGATGCGCGCCTGCAATAATTTTTACTGCTACAGGTGATTATGGAGGAATTTTGGCTTCATTTTTTGTTTTTTCCTTTCCGCCCACGTGAATTTTGACGCTAGATGGTGGGAATTGCTGTTGCTGGTTCTGGTCTGTTTCATGCAAATGCTAGCAATAAGTTCCTTTGGTCTATCTTGTGCAGATGCTTCTGGTATATCTTGGTCGTCTGTGTTTAATATGTTGCGGTTCTGTCTGTTTGCCTAGAAACAGGAAGTACAAGTAGAACACGTTTTAGGTTAAAGTTATAATTTTTGCGGTTTAAGGCATCTTTTTGCGTATCCTTGCCTTAAGTAGAAGCTCAAGAGTTCGTCGGATATGGTGCACTTTAGGGTGCTTGTAAGCTGTACCCAGTGCAACCCGTGCAGCCGCCATTCCTTTTAAGCAGGGATGTTGACGCTATTGTGTGTATCTGGTGAATGAAGGTTTAATAATTCCAAATCCTAGGGCAAAAGTGGATCTCACGAGAGACCCATTAAGTCTGAAGGTCGAAATGTATTGTCTCACATATGTTAGATTCACATTAAGGATTTTGGAGTGTGTAGCAGATTCCCTAGTGAATTTAAAGTTTCCTTGCAGTTGCAGTGAGAGCCTTTTCAATGAAGTGCCTTGTTTGATTAGAATGCTAGAATCGAGGCTATCACTCTGGATCCCTGCCCAATTGCATAAAATTTCACCCCACCTCTCCTGAAATTCATTTCCTTCAACTGCAACATGATTTGTCTCCTTTGGAATTTTATCAGAACAGTGCTTAACACCATTCTTTTCCTTAGTCATACTACGTTCTTTCTTATTTTTTGCAACCTGCAGAAGTTTCCTCCAAGTGTTTTGATATATATATATATATAAGGCAGTTTCTGCTAAATCTGAAGAAAATGCCAAACCAATGAGGGATATTTTGGCAGAGATACTGTTGCAGAAGCTGCTGCTAGGATTGATCCTACAGTTGCTAATGTATATTCTCCAAATTGAGGGCAAAGTATGCCGTATGATCCTTCTCTTATTGAGTCGTCCAGGCCAAAAATCTTCCCTTGTTTTTTGCACTAATCTGAATTTTCTTCTTATCTTGCTGATCAGAGGTAGACAAGGAGATAGGTTCTGGAATGGTCATTCATAAGGACGGCTACATGTTGTCTTCAATTCTACAAACGGATATATTTGGCTGATGGGGAGGTTGGTGAGTGAGGATGTAATTTACTGTCCAAATTTAGTGGCTTCAGTTCAAGTTTCTCACTTTGTTTTCTTCTACTGCATGATCTTGGAACTAATGATACTTTCTTGCACTTGAAGTATACATGTAAACTGCACGTATAGTGAAGGATGGGAAAGAACACCTCTTTGTTGGATTAGTTTGCCTTCAACTTTGCTCGATATATTGTTTTTACCAAAAAAAAAAAAAAACTTTGCTCGATATATTGTCATTCTACTTTTCTGCACATAAGCATGTGAATAGAGGGCATACAGTCAATGCTCTGCCAGTATCTGCTTGACTTGGGTTATATGTTGGTTTGCTCTTGAATGTGACTGTGCTTGGTAAAAAGAAAAAGAAAAAGGGTTCTGTTTAGAAAGTTCAAATACCTGAAACTCAAAAATTAGGTGGAGGGTGACTTTGTACGTAAGGCTCAGACAAAGGTGTATTACACTTGGCTGAGTACTAAAGATTAATGTTGGGCTCTTGTATTACATAAAGAAAGTCGCAGGTGGTTGTACATTTGCAAGACCTAGAGATTGCAGGCCAAGTTGTTGAGGCTTCTGTGGATCTTGACATTCCCTTGTGAAGATTGATTCCCCATGTTCTCCCCTTTCAACAGCAAAAGTTGGCTCATCTAGTAAGCTTTGTGGTGGAGACTGTGTTGGTGTGTAGTTCATACTCCCCATCTGAGCTGGAAATAACCCTAGTTTAAGGGTGAATCGGGATAAAATTTATGTCTCAAATTCCCTTTCTTTCTTTTACTCTCTATTTTCTTTGCCATTGGCAGTCCACTTTCCCTTCAACACACTGTTACGCTTGGGAGTATCAGGTCATTCAGCTCGTACTAACAATTTGACAAACAATTTATCTATATGTCCAACTCTTTGTTTTCCTAAGTTGATTGTATTAGCACAAAAGTGTAGATGTATAGTTATTACTTAGAGTAACAGTTCCATCGATCTTCTTTTGCTTAATGTAGCTGTGTTCACGGCATGAGCAATGAGTTGGGATTTAGAGGAGTGCTCATGGAGTATCTACAGACAGATTCCAGCAAGGTGCAACGATGCCCGTGTTTGCCTGCCTGCCTGCGATTTGTTTGGGTTTCCTTTTGCTGTTGCATTCACATATTCAATGTTAACAATACTAGACGAGTCTCCGTGCATTGGCCTGCTATATCAGGATACCAGTTCTGGTCAAACTCCCAGAATTTCTTTGTTTGTGACGGCAAATTCTAGGGTTCCTTCTTTGAATGATGATGGAGAACTAGTTGGTGTCAATGTTAACCCTATGTGTCTCTTCATTAATACTTTCAGGCGGTTATCGACTAAAATGGAGAACTAGAGCCACGTGCAGTGCACGTGTGCCACTGCATGTTAAAAGTGGCAAAGCACTTTTCTTCTCTTTGTATGCTTTGTTTTTGTTACTTCTCTCTCCAGCTAAGCACTCATATTCTACCAAGAACATTGAGTTCCAGGCCATCACCCCTAAACTCAATAGCAGCCGTCGTCCTTCTAGTGAGTGCGACAACCACCTCGATCTTCCTCCTCCTCCTCCTGCAGCTACCACTCGTGGTCAGGGTTTTATTCTTCATCTGTGTCCTTTGGTGGCAGAAGACCGAGGTCTCATGGTCCCGATGGACTCAGACGGGATGCTCCCCGCCAGAGAGGATGCCCAAATGATACTGGATGGCCTTTGCCACCAGGCTCGTTGCATACTTGGAGAGTGCAGGACAAGCTCCTCTACTTTCGGGTGGCCAGGTTCATGCCGCCGTGGGCATGAATTTATTTCAGCAATCATAAAGCCGCTGTGATTAGGCTGAAAGCCGCCCCGCCTCCAAGCTTCAAAGTCTTGGTTAGTGGTTCAGGCCTACTCACTGATCAAGTTTAACAGATGAAAAAGTAGGAAATGAAGAAATCAAAGACATGAGAGAATCCCGGATGTTTCTTGCACTTTCTGCTCTTCTGTGCCGGACTCGGTTGACCACCTATTCTTTGGATGTTCTATCACTAGTCACCTTGCATCCTTTTGGGCGGTTAAGTGTAACCTACCTTGGCGGAATCATGCTTGGAAGGACAATCTTTTAGGGGCTATCGAACACCTTTCTGATGCAAGCTTCCACCAATCCTTGGCTTGCTTTGCCTTTGGTGCCTTATGTTATATCATTTGGAAAGTGAGGAATAACATTATCTTTCGCAATCAAAGATTAGTCCTCCCAGCTTTAAAGGACCACCTTTGTAAAGCCATCAATAATAGGGCTTTAACCTTCCCCAAGGTCCCGAATAACCCCTGTAATAGAAGACTCCAACTTAGCTAGGGCATCCACCCCTCCATCTTTGATTGATTATGCTGACTGTTGGTTGCTTGCCGCCGTTGACGTTCTTGCCTAGGGGTTTTGCACTTGCCTATTCCCTGGGGATTATTTGAGGTCGCCCCTTCTTCTTTTTCCTTGGATGGTCTCCTCCCCCCCCTCCCTTTGTTACTCGGCCCGATGGTTGGTGAAGCTTCTGCGTCATCCTGCTCATCGCCTCCTTTGCTACATTGCTGCCCATCTCGCTATTGCTCGGTGATGCTTCTGATGGAGCTCTCCCGAGTCTTCCCTGATGGTGCGGCTTCTGTTTCCAGCTTGGTGTCCCTCCTGTTCTGTTCCTCTTTGTGTCTTTTCCTTGTGCGGGCCACAATGTTGTGTGCTCTTCCCCCTCGTCTCCTTTGTTGGCCGCTGTTTTGGCCTTCCTTTGCTACTGCTTTTATTTGCATTGTATCTCTCTCGCAGCTCTTCCCTCCCCTTTTCTCCCCCCCTGGCCCCCTTCCACTCATTTGGACTTCCTGTCTTTCTGAGTGTAAGCTGGTGCCGGGGTCCCCTTGCTGTGCAAAAGTCTATATACTTCTTACCTTTAATAAAAAAAAAAAAAAAGACATGAGGCACTGTTATTTGGGATGCTGTTCACGTAACCTTCAATGAAAAACACTGCAGCGATGATGGCGGCAGAGAGAGGGAAAGAGAGTGCTGCGTATGTTAGACAAGGACAAGCTAACAACTTCATTCTTGGAAAATCTAATGGTAGCGGAACAACCATCAGAATACATGTAATCTGTGTAACAAGAGAGGGGGACGGAACCAATGTCGTTGGCTATGATCATGTTTCCGGACATTGAACATGATGACATTATATAAATATATATTTGTATATATTTACATAAACATGTCCATACACGAATAAGCTGAGTAGGGCACACTTTCATTTTCTAAAACAACAAACAGACAGAGAAATACAACATTGGAGAAAGGTTGGATCACTCGAGCTTAGTTTCTTCGCAGCAACTCCTTCAAGATCCATTCTTTGGCTTCCTTAATTTTCCCCACGCATTCACTGAAAAATGCTGCCTGTTCGCTTGCACGGCAGTCAGTCCGGCAATATGTGGCAAAATGCTCGCAGTTGTTGTTTATAAGGTTGTAATCGCCAAACGAATTACCTGTGTGAAGCTCGCTGGCCTTATCAGCAACTTGATGGGGCAATTTGGTAGCGAGTAACGTGGTGCAAGTTCCTTGCCTTGCGAGCTTAAACCTTAGTAGTGGCCACCCGTATTCATATAAGTGAAGAGATCGGAGGTTTCTGCCATCATGTTGGAAACAATTGAGACAGGTTTTGACGACCCCACGATCAATGCTCTCTTGGTATCCACATTTTGGGCAAGGAGATGAAATTTCTTGCTTGTAGCTAGTTTTGAAAAGTGAAGTAAATTTGGTTTTTTGGCTCTCTGTTCGGGTGAAATGAATGACATAGCCGTCACCGATGTAAATTCCTGTAATACGTACATGCAAACCATTAAAGAATCAAATTTAGTTCAAAATGGAAAACAGAAAAAAAGGAAATTCTAGAGGGACAATTTTGGCACAAGGCCGGAATGTACTTTGAATATTCACAAGCTTCTTTCTTCAACTGGATCTGTACGCCGATTTAGAATTAGAAATCTGAATGAATTCCTAATCTTTGGTTTGGCACGTTAGATAAAAATGAAATGTGCTGCAGCTCCAACGCAGCTCTAGAAATTTCTCTCCACATCTCAAGAAAAAGACACAAAATTTGCACGCACGAAAAGCTAGGACAGGATAAAAAAGGGAAAAACTACTATTTTAAAGACAGTATGGACTTAAGAGTCGTCCAGCCGCTTGCCGACCGTTTTGCTATATTAACCTCGTTGACTAGTCCACATCTCTCGTTCTAAATCCTGATTTGAAGTTGGAAAGGACTCCTTTTATACTATCTATCTACATAAGTCAAGGTCCGAAGAACACATGCTACGGTCGAAATAAATTAAGTGAGCATTATTTTATATGTTTGCTTCTGTTTGGCATCCTTGCTATATATAATTAATTATAGTCTGACCTGCATAATTAATTACGGTCATTCTCCAAAGGGTAATGCTAGGATAACGGCACCATTATTCATAGAGAATAAGGGTGCTTTTTGAACCACAAAGTCACTTTCCTTTCTAATAGGCAACCAGCTGTAGTAAGTTGAACAATAATTCTGATTTTAACATAATTTATCAAGCCTAAGTTACTGAAAAAAGTCAAAAAACCAAATTCTAAAGATGGTTATGTATGTTATACAAACATAGGGTTTTTATCCCAAAAAAAGAAGAAGAGAGAATTGACTTTTGTAGTTTTGGGTATCAAATCAAAATCCGGGTTAAAACTCTCCATCTCTCCCTCCCTCCCTCCCCATCAAGAATCTAGGGTTTCCATAGTGTTACCGGAACCTATAATGCCTTTTTCTCTGGCTCCCTCCCTCCCCATCAAGAATCTAGGGTTTCCATAGTGTTACCGGAACCTATCATGCCTTTTTCTCTGGCGAGATGGCATGTTGGACTGAACTCAGATATGAATTGCCTTGAAATAAAAGAAAAGGGAACGAGAGGAGAGTGAAATCGAGGGGCTAAATTAAACTCAACACTGATAAGACTCAGAAAGATGACCCCAGTTTAGCTGCCGCTCGTCCCAGGACTCTTCGAGAGTAGGAATTGATTTTATCATTCATTCTGGGCTGAGGGGAAGTGTTTTAGTTCGGCTTGGCAGAGATAGTACGAGAAAGTGGACTCACAAGCCATCCGTCATGGGAGCGAGCAGTAAGAGAAATCAGATTTGAATTGTTATTAGAACTTTTCACGCCTTTTCTCTGGCCAGAGAAATCATGGGAAGACGAGGAAGAGTAGGGTTGAAGAGGCTGACACCAAGATGAACAGGCAGGTGACATTTACTACGATTCTTTTGCATCTCATTTGGCCACACATCTTTGCAGTCATTTATTCTCTGGTGGCTTCAATTTCGACAAACCATCTGCTAGAAATATTTTACTTTATGCTGAGACTTCTAGGAATTTTTGGAAATGAAGTTGATCAGTGTAAACTGATCGGCTAAAGAGCAAAAAGGTTGGCCAGAAAAAGGAGGAGGAAAGAAAAGGACTAGTGCAAAATCAGGAAGATGACGGGGACTCACCATGATGGCTGTATAATCCATACCATCCGTATCTATAAACGTGATCCCCAAGTTTGAGATCCTCAGGTCTCACCACTTTCCACATTAACTGCATCAATATCGTCAATATCTTGTGATGATCTTCATCACCAACTTCTCTTGTGGCTCTTTTTCTCTCTATTGGACTTGTGCTTGAGGTGATTTACCTGCAAAAAAACTCCCGAAACTAAATATAATTATTGCAGTGAAGAGAAGAACAAGAATACTCAGGCGAGGAAGCTAAAATGATCGCCTGCGCTGCCAAAAGGTCGATGACAGGGATGATGAATAAGGTCCACTGAAGAGAGGAAAGGAAAAGGAAGAAGTGAGTGAGAATGAAGTGGGGGAGATTGGGCAACGACGACGAGGTTACGTTATGAGGATGCAAGTGTGCATAGGCGTGAGAGAGATGGTGTCGACAGAAACGAGAGGAAAGGTGAAGGAAATAGTGAGTGAGAATGAACTAGGGTTAGAGTGGGCGATGCCGATGACGTTATTGTATGGGGTTCTTCAAGCGTGTGAGAGAGAGACTGAGAGAGATGGTGTCCGCAGAAGAGAGAGTGGGCGATGGCGACGAGGTTATTGTATGAGGGTTCTTTGAGTTTCTTAGTGTCTCTTCAAGTTGTGGGAGAGAGAGAGATGGCAAGAGAGAGAGAGAGAGAGGAAAGGAAGAGGAAGAAGCGAGTGAGAATGAACTGGGGGGAGAGTGGCGACGGTGATGAGGTTATTGTATGAGGTCTCTTCAAGTTTGTGCGTCTCTTCTAGCGTGAGAGAGGGAGAGAGGTACGACGGAAGAGAGAGAGGAAAGGAAGAGGAAGAAGTGACTGAGAATGAACTGAGAAGAGGGGAGGGGGAACGGCGATGAGAGAAGATAGAGGAAGGGAAGAGGAAGAAGTGGGTCAGAATAAAGTGAGCAATGGCGATGAGGGAGGGTTTTCAAGTTTGTGGGTCTCTTCAAGCGTGTATGAGGGAGAGATGGCGAAAAGAGATAGGGAAGGAAGAGGAAGAAGTGGGCGAGAGCGAACTGCAGGGAGAGTGGGCGATGGCAGATGAGGTTTACTGTATGAGGCTTCTTCAAGTTTGTACGTCTCTTCAAGCGTGAGAGAGAGAGAGAGAGAGAGAGAGAGAGAGAGAGAGAGAGAGAGAGAGAGCCGGCGGGAGAGAGAAGGAAAGGGAGAAGAAGGCGTGGGGGAGAATGAACTGGGGGAGGCCGGGCGGCGACGATGAGGTTTTTTTTTTACTGGGGTTCTTCAGGTGTGTGTCTCTCTTCCGGTGCGTGTAAAAGAGAGAGAGGCGGGGCGGCGGCAGAAAGCAAACTCACGTCGCCCCTTTACAGGTCGTACTCTAGCTTGTCAGTCACGGGACCATAGCGCGAGTGCTTGAGCACCATCTTCCGGCCACAACAGCCCACAACCTCAAGGAACCGACGACTGCTCACCGGAAAACGGCGATCTCGGCCAGGCACTCTACTCCTTCACCCGCCGCCCACTCTCCTCCATCACCCACACGTCCAAGTTCTCCTGGCGTGATTGGTGGACGAGCCCCACAACTCCCTGGACGTGCGCCAGGTGGACGTCTCGAAGCTCCGGGCGAGGAGCCGGCGCGAACTCCTCCTCTGCCATGTCAAAGGATGAGATGATGATGACGCCGCGGTGGAGGCGAGGCCGTAGGCAGTTGACCCGATTCCGATTCTATGCCTGGGCCGCCGCTTGTGCAACGGCTTGACGCTCGACAGCGTGACGGTATCTTGGGCCAGAGGGATGAGGAGATAGGTCACGCCGCAGAGGTCCTCGAAGCAGCATGGCCGAGTTGGGGAACCTGTCTTCCGCCGCGAATTGGGGCTCTCTCCGAGCTGTGGCTCGGCTCTGAGCCAGGGACTTTGGACGCCGCTTGTGGCGCGGGCATTGCGGTGGAGTGCGGATCGTGGATGATGAGGGGCCATCCTCTGGCAGACGGACCTGAGCTTTGTGGGGGGAGCTCTAGAAGTAAGGCAGCGACAGCGACCTCGTCCTCGTCCGTCCTCGTCCTCGTCCTTTCACACCGAGAAATAAAAAAAAGCAAGAAGAACGGTAGTTGGGAACGTTGAAGAAGGTTGGTCCAGGTTCATTCAACTTGGTTTTCCTTTAAATTGAACGTGCGCGCTCGACAAAACAATCATCGCCGTCGAACGGTAGTTGGGAACGTTGAAGAAGGTTGGTCCAGGTTCATTCAACTTGGTTTTCCTTTAAAACCCACTCCTGCGGAAAAAACCCACTCCTAAAACGCCTCCCCCAACCCCCTAGAAGGTGGAGATTCGAACCCCCACCTCCCCTTGGAAAAGTTGGAACAAGGAAACACTTTCCTTTCAACTTGGTTAACGAAGACGATGTCCTGTCCTTGATTGATGGTTGGAAGTCGCGGTGGGGGCCACAAGAAAAGGGTAGAAAGACAGATGCATGCATTCATGAAAAAATTAATAGTTTTTCTATGTCAACGGCGTTCGTGTCATTAAGATGATCAACATCCACGTTAGTAAATTTTAATCAAAATTGATTGGAGACTCAATTGATTAAATACAAAATGTTTAAGATTCAATAGGCAAAATTGAAATGTTTGACAAAAGTATAATAGATTTTGGACCTTTTAGACAACTTTCTTGAGGTTCAACCTATGTTATTAGTTGGACGATTATAGTGAATCATCATTTTTGATGACCAATATTTGTTATTATAATCTATTGATCACAATTTATATTTAGATATATGAAAAATATGAAAACATTAACAAAATAAAAGTTTTAATTATATAATGGAAGCTTAAACTAGTAGTTTAGGATTATATATTCACCATTGAATGTCATAAAATGGTGTAGGGTCACGTGAAAACAAAGACATATATGTCGAAATAGCTTTAATAATTTTTGGAACTTGGAACCTACCGTACATATCTTGAAACTTGAAATTAGATCGGCGGGAACCTACTCAGTCCTTTGATCAAACTCAAATATGACCAGTGCCTTTTACTTAGATATCGTAGATATAATTTGGGATTCGAAAGTTGGTAGTCGAGAGAGTTTAGGTAGAGTTAAACTTGGCCTTGAAGAAGGTGATAAATCAGACAAATTTCTTTTTACCACCTAATAATTCCATCTATTATAAGTAGGCTGAATATCTGTATCGATGCAAGCAGATGAAAATTCAAAGAAAACTCTTTATTTATTTATTTATTATTATTTACATTTCTGAATAAAATCAAATTTGCAGTACATGGACAGTTAAAGGAATACTTGTAACTACAAAAATCTAAGGATAGTAGATTCAAAATAGGGTGCAAATAACTATAAAATCCTAGATCAAAAGAAACAAACAATTTTGGAACCCTAAAAATATTAAAGAGAAGAAAGTAAGACGCAAATCTCACTTCACAACTATTGACTGGTCCATATCATTCTCCTCCCCACTAAATAAATTTGAAGACGACAATATGCTGGCCTTGATGGAGGCATTTCACCTACCTAACACGCTGCTTTTTTTTCCCCTCCATATTGTAACGAATGACACGAGGGTGTCGTAGCAAATGCTGACGGACAATTTATTACGTCTTTGGATGTGCAAGTACTTCTTTGATCGGTAGGTCCAAAATTATAAACATCATCCGCATGCGTACCTGCAAGCATCTCTTACTTTTTCGTGCCTGTATTATTTATACATCCTCACTAGAAATAATTAATTACAATGGGACCAACAAATGGACTACAATCTTATTAACAATGAGAAGAGAAACAAACAATGCACTTTATTCTCGTTAGGGTGTACCCACGTACGTATGAGATGAGTACGAGATTCTAGGGTTGACTTGGCTTGCGGTTCAGAAAATAAAAATTAAATCTCAACTTCTGTCGTCGTAAGTACCGTCCAGGAACTCGAGTTCAAAAGGGTATCCCACTTTCCAAGAAACTTCCCGCATGCTCATCTCCCAAATCATCAAAAAGTCACTGACATTAGTTATTAAGGAGGGACTCATTCATCGTCGGCATTCGACAAGACGGTTTGATCACGAAAATGAGGTGAATATGTAAGAGTTTTTTTTTTTTTTTTTTTTTAACTTTATTTGCATGGATTATATTAATTGATATTTTAATTTATCGCTTTATGGAATAATCTAATCATGTGAAATATAAATATTCTTAATTAGTTTAATAAGAGATTGATTTGCATAGATCGAATGAGAAGAAGGTCAATGGCTTGAAATTTTATAATAGTGTTTAAGTTTTTCTTCTAATCTTGATACATAGATAACTTGTTCAGCCCTTTTGGGGCATAATCCAGAATTTGGACTGTGAAAGGTGGCATTGCCATTCTATTTTATCCCAAATCATCTTTCATTCTTCAAATATCTATCATCGTCTCAGTACGTTTGGATCTCTCTATTGCTGCTGCTAAACAAGGATGTATGACTTGTATCTGCAGAATTAGAGAAAGCCGTAGGACCCAATTTTGCTTAGCTGGTTTCATCTCTTGTTGAAGTAAATTGTCTCCCCTTAACAAGAATTCGGAAAGAAAAGTGCAGGATCCAATTCCGCTTCACCTTCAACTCCCAAACAAAGAAGTAGGTTCTTTTGCTTTGTTGCTCGGAACTCGCAATTCAGTCCTTTCCGGCCAATTTATTAGCAATCATCGAGTCGTGATGCTATTATTGATTTTTTTATTTATTTTTATTTATTTTTATATATTTTTTATTTTTATTTTATTTTTTGTTGCTTCCCTTTCGTCAGGGCCGACCTCCCACCGTCTCAATCCTCCTTCCAAATGTTGGGTTGGTTGCGCCCCATCCCCAACACCGTCGGAGCCCAATCACAACCGGGATCTCGACCTCGCTTGTCGCCGCCATGGACGAGGCTCGCTCCAGATCTGGAGCGGGCCGCCGGAAAGACGAAGCGGAAGACGAACAGAGGAAGTCGCGGGCAGATTTTGGATTTCTAGGTTCAATTTTTTCCCCTGTTCTCCCGATGAGCTGCGATGAAGAATGGGAGAGCTTCGACATTCAGGTTTCTTCTTTCTTTCTTCCCCAGCTTCCACAGATTTCCCAAAATTCAAGTCATTTGCGGTCATGTCTTCTACCTTTCGGCCAAGAGACCCACTGATTTTTTACCCATGTTGCTCTGTAAATCCCTCCAAATTTCATATCGTTTGGCTAAAAGTACAAGAGACCCACTGCCCCCTTCTTTGTCTCAAAGATTTTTCCTGCAAGTTCTTTTTTTTCTCGAGAGATTTCTATTTTTACCTGATTTTTCCCCAGATTTTTGGCCATTTGCTCAAGGCCAATGACGGGTAAAGATGACCACAAAGACGATGAAGATGGAGGACCATTTCCGACAGAGACGACGGTGGGGGTGGCTCCGGTTTAGATGCGCAATGTCGGTTGAGATTGACTCGGAAGAAAAAAATAAAAATAAAAAAATAAAAAAAAAAAAAAAAAAAAAAAAATTCATAAATATTAAAATATTATTAAAAGTTGTTCACGTCGCCGCCGATCGTGCCATGTCGGCTGGCTTGGCCGACGTCCGCCGATTAGCAAAATCCGGCTTAAATTGGGTTAGAATTGGCACAACGTGAAAATGTTTAGAACTAAATCATCACCAAAAAAAAAAAAAAAAAAAAAAAGATTTGTTTCCTTGTTTTATTTATTAGTGGGGACAAATCCACATGATCATCATAGAGCAATATGTGATTTCTTGGTTTAAGTCGGTGACATTTGGTCTTGAAAAAACAAAGATAGTCGAAAACAACAACAAGAAGTTGCACCTGGCGGGCAGTGGTACCGTAGCAGTGTTTCCATCGACTGTTTTTCTCCCATGGGCCTCGTCATTAGGCAACTTAATCGCTATTAGTGTTGCTAATCATTTTGGTCAGGCCTTAGCTGAGCCTCGTGTCAAACGCATGGTGGATAACCGTGAGCAAACAAAGAAAAGAAAAAGGAAAATAAGCACAACACCTGTACAAATTACAAACATACATATATGCATAATGCATATGACGTGCAATTGTATACACATACATAATCAAGGAGAAAATCAGCTCCAAATCACTCGGAGTTGGCTTAGTGTTTAAAGATATAGACTCGGCATACAATATACGTTCGATTCTGTTCATTGCCACGTGTATAGATTGGGCGTACGATATCCTGATTAAGGATGTGTATAAAGTTGATATGAAAAGGCATTTAATCGAGGACTTTTGACTTCATAGTTGACAACTTTTATTGCTGGAGGGAAGTGGAGAGCAATTTTGGCTTTCAAGTGTGGACTGCAGCCTCTGCCGAAACCGTCCACTTGCCACTCGACCCGGAACAGAGTGCAATTGGGGTCGGCCTCCTCTCTGGCTGAAATGGGAGCTCTCGTTCTTTCCTCTAGCGACCCTGCTTGAAAGTCCGAGCTTTTTCATTGCAGAAGCTAACGATCGGGGTCTTTCGACCCCCCGATGGACCAGCCAGGCCTGCAAAGCCTGAATTGGGCAACTCTTGTTTTCTGTTATTTGAATTCTTAAAAATATCGACTTTTGAGAGTTTCGAATTCTAGGACTTGGTTCTTTCCAGTACATTCTGGGGTCGGTGTTGTTATTCTGGAGGCGAAATTGGCTCGGGATAGATTTTCTGTGTAACATATTACTTGGCCTGATTGTTCGACGCTTATGCTTTGATAAATATGGATATGTTGCTTGGGCCTTTTCCAGCGATGGGCATATGATGTTAGTACTGATTTATCACTGGTTGTTATTTTGTGATGATGCTGCGGAGGCGGGATTTGGCATGCTACAGTTATTGGCAGTTAATATGTCTTATGTACAAAGCATCATATGGGGGTATTGTATTCCAATTCTAGTAGCACCGTTAGTCTCAGTAATCTTGAACTGAAGTTAAAACTGCGAATCTGCATTATCTGTTAATACTGCAGCTGCAATTATCTGGTTTACATGCAATTCATGAAAAGTTGATGTTGCCTAGTTCATGCTCAGGTAGAATGTTTTCTGCCCTCAATGTGATTGGAATCTCGGTTCTCGCGCAACCTCTCAATATGGATCTTGAGATGCTATTTACATAGTAAATTGCTCACCTGCTTGTAGTCGAAGACTCTCAACCATTTTCTCCTGTTCTTTACCATAGGTTTCCCCAAAGTATATATCGCCAATGAGGATTAACTCTTATTGCATATATGCTGCATAATCTCGCTCGTGTGGAGTTGAATGCTATTGATATGGCATGGGATACTGTGGTTCAGTTCTCACCATTCTTTCAAATTAGTGGGGAAAGATTCTTTGCTGACTTTGCTCGCATTGCTGAAGATGAGAGTAGCCATTTTGCTTGGTGACCTCAGAGGCTTTGTAGCTTGGATTCAGGCCAGGGGAACTTTTTGGCTTGCAAATCTTTTCTAGCCCGTGCAACCTGATATGCCTTTATCATATGCTCTTCGCTTATATGAATATATGCTTGCTCATTATTTGCTTCGCAGAGACTGAAATCCTTTCACTCCGTTGCTGCTCGTTTGGTAGTGCTCCACATTGGTTCAGGACCTCAGGTAGCCCTTCGCCTTTAAGTTGTTTGAAGCATTCTCTTCCAATGATGGGCGCAAAGACTCTTGCTTTTCCATTTATCTTTTCACTTATAATGTTAAGTATGACACAGACGCACGCCTTCTGCCTATTCACCCTAGGCCTTCATTTACATGCAAATGCTAGCAGTAAGTACAACGTCTATTTCATGCAAATGCTTCTGTTATGTGTTGGTGCATCTAGGCTTAATATGTTGCAATACGGTCCAACAGCCTAGAACCAGGAAGTATATGTACTGCCCATTTTGGGTTAAAGTTTTGCGGTCTAGAGCATCATTTTGGTTGAATATATTATCACAAAAGTGTGGATGTATAGTTCTTAAAGTGAGAATTCCTTCCCCCTCGTGCTAGCTGTGTTCGCTGCACGAGCAATGACTTGATCTAAAGGAATTCCAATGGAGTATCTACAGATAGATTGCACAATCAATCCAGTAAGATGCAACAATGCATGCGTTTGCTGTTGCATTCGCATACTCAATCTTAACAATACTGAACGAGTCTCTGTGCATTAGTTGCTATATCAGGACACCAGTTCCGGTCAACCTCCTAGACATGTGTTCCATCAATGTGGAAGGAATGGGTATTATAATGGCGATTGGTTATATCAGGAAAATAAATCTAGAATAGGAATTACAATAGGAAATTAAGTCTCGCCACCCGTTCCAGTCCCAATTGAATAGTGTGCGGCTTAGCTGACCGTCCTCCATCCAATGATGGAGTACCGGTCAACTAATGACCGCTCATTTTGTGATTAAAACCGGTTGATTTTTTCAACCGTTTCATCTCACCCAATTTTTTTTTATTTTTTTTAATTTTTATGTTTTTTTATTGCAAGCTTAAATTGAGAGATAAAATCTTAAGAGGACCTACACAATCAATTTTCATGAATATGATTAGAAAATAAATTAGATACTAAAGTATAAATAATTACAAATAAAAAATATTATCACCTACTAAAAAGAAATCTTTAATTTCATTATATAGATATATTAAATTTAAAAGATGAAAAAGCATTTGAGACGTTGGCTTTGCAATTAATGGGAAATTCATTGTTGACTTCTCAATCCTTTCGCCAAAATCAAATTGCTTTAGAGGGATTCTTCGATGACCTAAAACTAAGACCAGTGATATCGATTACGTATAAAACGAATGAAGTAAAGAACATAACAAAATAAGAATAATGAATTAGTAGAGAAGAAAATTTACCCCATTGATCCAAATCTTGTAGATGAAAATGTGTTAGGCCTAAAACGAGACGTGGACACCTAAAGTATCAAAACTTGACATAGGGGGATATTTAAGTGCCAAAAGTTAGGAAATGTATGCTTAAATGTTAGAATCAGAGTAAAATAAATCATTTAAGTGCTAACGACGAGAAAATCGAGCCAAAGTGCTAATGTGTCGTTTTTCGACGAGACAAGTGCAAAATGACGTTGTTTGACACTCTAATGTGACTACATAAGTCGAAAAAGACATCATTTTACATGTTGATGCGGTTAGATAAGCAAAAAGCAATGTCATTTTGTCTCGAATTTGAATTTGAATATAAATATTAATTAAATTAAATTTAAAGCAAAATTATTTAAAAAAAAAAAAAGAAGAAGAAAAAGTTGCAGAAAGCGTTAGGTAAGAGTTGTGCAAGTCCTCACCACCACCTCCCCATTGTTGCCAAGGGACGGTCTAACGATGGTGGGGAGGTGGTGGCGAGGGCCGTGCCTTCTACGACTTTTTTTTTTTTTTTGAAGTTTTAAATTTAAATTAATTAATATTTATATTAAAATTTAAATAGTATACAAAATGATGTTGTTTTGGCATTTCTTTGTTGACTCAGCTCTTTAGTGAGCCACATAAGCAAGTTATATTAAACAAATGCCACATAGGATTTCCGCAAGCCTTCATCAAACTTGGCATTTAGATGTCTTAATTTTCAGAAAAAGTAGCACTCATGTATATCTTTGGTAATTTTTGGCACTTAAATGTCCCTCTATGTCAAATTTTGATACTTTTGCTATACTTCTACCGACCTAAAACATTACAAATTAAATTGGTCTCAAGTTTTTTTTTTTTTTACTTTTAAATTTAATAGATCTATATAATGACATCAACGATTTCTTTTTAGTATGTGATAATATTTTTTACTTAGAATATTTATATTTTAGTATCTAATTTATTTATTTTATCATATTCATGAAAATTGATTGTGTGGGCTCCTTTGAAATTTTATTTCTCAATTTACGCTTGCAATAAAAAAAAAAAATTGGGTGAGAGGAAATCGGTTGAAAAAGTCAATCGATTTCCTCACAAAATGAGCGGTCCTAATGATGACCGTCACTCCATCACTAGATGGAGGAAGTTCAGCTTAGCATTTTTCAATTGAATATGCCTTGAAACAGAAGGTCAAAATGCAAACGGAGTACAAGATTGGAGGGAGTTTGGGTCACTTTGAATTCAATTTCTTTAAGGCAACCTCATGGTCCACTTTTTGACTTCCCTGATTTTCCGGTCACATTTCTTGATAAATGCTGTCTGTTCACTTTTGCGAATGTCAGTCTAGCAAAATGTGGCAAAATGCTCGCAGTTATTGTTTATGAGGCTGTAATTGCCAAAAGCATTGTTAGCATGAAGCCCGTTAGTCTTTGCAAGGACTTGAAGGGGCAATTTGGTATTAGTAAGGTGGTGCATGTTCCTTGCCTTGTTAGGATAAACCCTAATAGTGGCCACTTGTGTTCATAATGGTGAAGGGATTTGGAGTTTTTTGCCATCCTATCGGAAGCAATTGAGACATGTTTCGATGACCTCACGTTTGTTGGTCTCCTTGTGTCCACATTTTAGGCAAGGGGACGAAGCTTCTTGCTTGCGACTAGTCTTGGACAGCAATGAGAATATGGTTTTTTTTGCTTTCTGTTTGGGTGAAATGTATCGCTTAACCCCCACTGACGTATATTCCTGTCATGTATATCCGTGTGGAACATGGTAAAGAACCAACCTTTTATTCGAAATGAACGAAGTTGAACATGTCTTTAGGGACAATTTTGCACAAACTTTGAAAATAGCTAGAAATAATCATCAACTTCTGTTTTTGACTCAATGCGCAGACTGATTTTTATCGAAAAAGATTAAAAATCTAAATTGAAATCATAATATTTCGGTGAAGTGAGTGCTTTGAGAGTTTTCCTTAAGAAGACCCTAAAACATTCATGCTTGCTTCCTCAAATGCAAAATAAGGAGATTGCATATTCTAATATGATAACCTATTCTTACAGTATATGTGGTCAATGTTTTGAAAATGAATTTTTTTGTCTTAACATGCATGCTTAGTATATTTTCGAGTGCTTATTGACTCGACTCATGTTATGATGTATGATATTTATCGAGAAACGAATAGAGGTAGAATATTCCAAGTGGTAGGAACTTCCCGAGATTTTTTCTTTTTTAAACCTTCATCACCCCTCCAAAACCAACCTACCTTGAATATAACATCCTCAGAAAACTCCTCCATTGCTCCAACCTCTTCACGCACGCATTCACTCACCAATCACTCAGGGAAGAAATCGAACGCAAAGACCTCGCCCATCAATGGCATAACCGTGCACATTCCAGAGATGGGCCGCGGCCCGGCGGTCCTCCTCCTCTGGCACTTTCCAGATCCACCCGCCGGCATCGCCCGGACAAAATGTATTAGCGAAAAAGCGAGACCCGGTAAAATGAGTCCTGAGGGGTTGCTTAAATGGTACTGTGCGATAGAAAAAATGGTCTTGTTTGGGGGTTGTCAAAGAGTGAACTTGGGCCCCAGTCCTGCATATGGGCTTTTCTAGTTGGTTCTTGTGAAATGAAATGTATATTTTCTTGCTTAATTTGGGTTGTATAGTTTCCCCATCGTTTTCCGCATCGGCAAATTTTTATTTTTATTTTTGAAGACACGCCCCGAGCCACCATCGACCGCCGCCCGCCACCGGCCGGCGCCGCCGTCGCCGATGATCCGTGAGCAAAAATAAAAAATTAATAAATACAAAAAAGAATCGTTGCGTTATTAAACACAAAATAAGAAATTATTCTCCTGAATAGAAATAGAAAAGAATTATTTCTAAAAAAAAAACTAAGAAGAAAGCATAGTTTTCTAATCGCAATAAGACATTTACTTACGTATCGCGAAAATGGGACAAAACGGATGTGGAAAGAAATCTACAACGAGGGCTGTATGTGCAGGCACTGAATAAACATTTTGATTGGGCATGGCGGGTTAATGATGCTGAACGATAAACAGTCACAATTATCCATTTGAATCTTGAATTGTTGCTAAAATTTAATCATTGTTAACTTAAAACACAAGATGACTGAGCATGTTTGGATGAGCCTTGCACGTTTTGATGCAATGGATGTTTAGATGTGAATAAGAGGGACGATTATGAGCTTGTTACTTGATTTGATGACCTGTTGATCGATATTATACTATTTGCCAAACAAACTCACTTATCTAAAAAATTTCATATGTTAAGGAGAAAACTCAACTAAAAGTTAAGAATAACAAATCTTATAATTGAATACGTAACAAAAGTTCAAGGGCTGCTTTTACTTACCATGAAACTCTCCTGGTGCTCCTAATCCTACAATTTATGAAAAATCACGCATACGTGCGTCCACATGATATTCTCTCTCTTTCAGATTTCATTAGGTAATCCGCGTGCTAACTGGGAGCCCTCTCGAAAGGTCGCACGCCCTTGAGAATATTCAGCTCGCGGGGCATCAATTAATTAAGTAAATAGCAATAAAAATGAAAAAAAAAACGAATAATAAAAATGACAATAATATAGGACTTGTGGGCATTCTAGACCTAACCTCACTTTCCATAGTACCTCCGGCCCTATACTCTGTTAGTCTCCATTAAAGGGTGGCACGGTCATTCGATCATCCCAACCCATTGCTCATTTTTCATTTCTATTATCTTCACAAATTGGTCTTGATTTGTCTGATGCTGCTAGGACGAGGACACATGACTCCTCGGAAAGTGGTTTACAATTGAATCTCCAAGATATTCTTATCAACCGGTGGCCAATTTCGGAGTCACTTGGAGCTTTGGCAGCCATCGCGGGAGGTGTGATGTTCTTGCATCCATTTTCAAGGGGGCGAAACACTTCTTGGTTTGGGCCTCATGTTTGTTTTAGATACCATATTACATGGTGGCATGACGTTCTACGTGAATCCACGTTGGAAGGACGTCATACCAAAGTTGTATAATTAGGACCTCGATATATTTTCATTCCATTCATCTTTTTAGAGGTTATGTTCCTCTCTGTTTTCTTTTAGGCTCCTTCTCATTCTACTTTGGCACTTGCGGGATAGATTGGAGGTATTTGGCCTGCAAAAGGGGTTGGGGTTTTAGATCCTCGGGAAACCCTTTTCTTAATCTTTCATCTGGACATGCTTTCGCGGGGAATGTTGTCATATAGTAGAGAGAGAGAGGTTGGCTTGGGGAAAGGGGGGGACACTTTAAGGTTTCAAATGTTAAAAAAAAAAAGAGAAAAAAGAGAGATATGTGAATTAGAAGTTTAAAAAGTGCAATCAAATCATAAAACTTGTTAAATTAATGCAATCAACTTATTCCATTAATACCATCGATTTGGCTAAAGAAAAATACTGACGTGACATTTTAAAATTATTTTATCTCTCCCACTTGCCATTTTTTTTAAGGTGGATTAAAAAACTAAAAAAAAAGGCTAAAATTTTATTTGGATGAAAAACTGGAAAAAGGAAAAATATCAAAGGCAGGGGCCTCTCCAGGGGGCGCCGGGAAGGTGGATGTCTCCGGCCCTGGGCGAGAGTTGTCGGCTCTCACCAGGGATTTCAAGTGCATGATTGGGGGATAGCCTCGCCGGCTCTCACCAGGAATTTCAAGTGCATGATTGCGTTAGGTATTTCTCCTAGGGGAAGTTCCTGGCAAGTACGTGGAATTCCTGGAGCCATCCATCTAGAGCATCGGCTAAACAGCAATCCCATTGCCCGGTATTCCGCAGCAAGGATTGATACCTGTAGAGCAGGTTTCGGCAGGGCATAACTAATGCTTCGCTCACTCTAGAACGCGTGCACAAGGCAGGGCTGCGCATTCCTCCCTCCTAGATTGGAGAAGGAAAGCTGAAGCCTTGATTGGCGCATTATAAGTAAGGGCATCACCTACCGACGCCCTCCACGATAGAATGTCTATATTCATCATCTACCGATCAGCTCACTGAACGAGCGATGGGAGAAAATATGAGGCTACCACCGCATGTTCGGGACGGCGGGACTACCTTTCTAACCATAGGACTCCTTTTTCCAAAAGAATGCTGAGACTAGGTTTGGTTTTCGAATTCCCTTGATGATGTCGGAGCAGTAACTGCAAATCGTCTCTGAGAAGCAGCGCGGCATTGGGGGCTTCATTTCGGGCCTTGTCCCTTAATTTCGCGAAGACCAAAAACCAACCAAACAGAGCTCGTTGGCTGGTGGTGGCTCTCGCTGGACTTAGAAGAAAAAAAAGGAAAAAAAGAAAGAAAATGGAAAAAAATTATAAAAAACTATAAAAATGTTCAGGTCAATGCCAGTCATCACATAGGACAACTAGCATTAATATTAGTGATTTCCAGGCGAAATTGATCGGAAAAGTCCCAATTGAGTATACATTGAAACATATACTTAAAAAAGGAACAACCACCATAACAGATTGGAGGAAGGTTAGACCACTAGAATTTAGTATCTCTAGAATAACCTCATGGTCCACTCTTTAGCTTCCATAATTTTTTGCACATAATTACTGATAATCGCTGTCTGTTCACTTTTACAAATGTTAGTGCGGCAAAATAGAGCGAAATGCTCGCAGTTATTTTTCAAAAGACCGTAATCGCCAAAAGCATTGTCCGCGTGAAGCTGGCTAGCTGTCTCGACGACTTGCTCACACGATTTGGTAAATGGTAAAGTGGTGCACGTTCCACGCCTCGTCTGCATAAATTCTCGTCTTGACTGCTTGTACTTGTAACGGTAAAGTGATCGTAGTTTTTTGCCATCCCAGCGGAAGCAATCCACACAGAATTTGACAACCCCGCGCCTGACGTTTTGGTTTTCACATTCTGGAAAATCAGGACAACTTTGTTGCTTGTGGCTGGTCTTGGACAATGATGGGCATATAGTTTTTTTTTCCTCCGTTAGGATGAAATGAATCACGTAGCCATTGCCAATGTAAATTCCTGCCATATGTATCCACGTGAACGGTAAAGAATCAAATTTCAGTCCCACATGAACGAAGAAGAAGTTTGGATTAGGGAAGATTAGGCGCGAACCTTGAAACCTGTTAGAAATAATGACAATGTTTTTCTTTGGACTCAAAAGAGTCCTGCATTTGGGCTTTTCTAGTTGGGTTTTGCGGAATGTATATTTGGGTTGGATTTGAATTCTTTCGGTCCGAATGGGCTTGTAATGGGACATGGTTCCCCCATTGTTTTCCCCATCAGCAATGAAGACATTTACTTGTGAGAAAAAAACAGAGAAAAAAAGGCTTTCTAATCGCAATGAGTATACGTAAAAATGGGAAAAAGAAAATGAAAGTAAAAAAGAAATCTATGGGAAAAGATGTATGCATACGTGGTGAATAAGCATTTTGATTAGACATGGGGGGCTGATGAAATTGAGTCATTAACAATCATAATTATCCTTTTGAATCTAGAGTCGTCGCTAAAAATCTATTCATTGTTAACCTAAGCACTATGTCGATGAATGTGTTAGGTGAGCTTCACATGCAACATAGGATGGACATATGGATGTGGATAAGAGGGACTATTGTGTAGTCGTTACTGGATCTTATGACCTATTTTTAGGTACATGCCACTTGAGAGGCAAACTCATCATCCCGAAAGTTTTAGATGTCAAGAGATAGGCTCGAACAAAATTTAAGATTATAAATTTCATAATTAAATTACATAAACAATCTCAAGCATATACGAATAAGAGAGCTTTTGATAGGTGCACAGGAAGTATTACATTCCCCTTGACCTAAACCAATCAAGAAGTATCAAGTTTCTCATCCGCTGAAGGAAAAAAAAAAATTAAATTTATAACACGTGACGATTGATACTTCAAGACTAAATGAAAGTTGCTCTGTAGAGTGCCCACTATGCATGGAGCCCTTCAAACATAAGTTAGCAACTAATGTCAATAATTCGAGGGTTAATGTGCTTGGATTTGTCTTAATCTGCATTGGATTTACATCTGTGCAAGATGTTGATAGAGACGTGACGCTGTGCTTTTATAATCTCTCTTTAATTAGATTAGATGGTCACGCGCGCTCTAATTTAATAAGTCAACTTGAAACACCCTCCTTTTTTAAGATTGCCGTCTAAATTTTTTTTAGATATATCGACATGGTTTATTGTCCAAAAGGAGACACCCTTCACTCGGATCAACTAAATGAGCATTGATCACCGGATTGTAATGTTTGAATGAACTTTTTAGTAATAGGGTCGCCAAAGAAAAAGAAAGAAAAAGGAAATAAATAATAAATAAATGAGCTTTATCAAACTTTAAATTGCATGAAGAGGAATTCTCGAAGATTAAAAGCTGATCCTGACTTTGTCATCCGTTTTGGGCTGAGGAGTATGGTAAGTTTGGCTTGGGAGAAATTAGTTTGGTCAGAAATAGCTCTCACAGGCCAAAGTGCAAAATTTAAAACTTCAACCCGGAGCCGGAGTTGAAAGGCAAAATTTCTAAAAGGAATAAGGAAAAGAAAAAAGATGGAGAGGAAAAATAGTAATGCAAAAACCAAAAAAAGTGGCGAGAATGGTACCGTGGTGTGAATAAAGGCCGTGCATTCCATATCGGAATATATGGTCTCCGACAATCAGATCTTCCGACGTCTCCACCTCCGCCATCACCACCCTCACCAAATTTTGGCCTGGACTCCGCACTCTTCAACTAGTGCTTTGGAGTAGTGGCGCTGCTGAAAGGACTGTAGAAAGATGAGGAGGAGAAGGAGGGAGAAGGAGGAGGGTTTTGGGGAAATCGAAGAGCCAAGAAAGTCCGCGAGGAGAAAATAAAATTAATTTTTTAGATTTCCATGTCAACATCCATGTCAAAATCTAATTGAATATCAATAAATAAGCGCACGCCATGTCAGCTGTTGACGTGGCTCTTGCAAATCACTGAATATTTTGTTGTGGGGAGAGCCAACTCGATGTGATGGGTAACAGAGTCTCCTGGCTCACCTAATCGTCTTTACACTTTCCCACTGATCTGGTATGGAATCTTATCAAAGTCAATCGCGTTCCAGGCGAGGCAATGCGAGGGGGCCAAAGATCTTGCGGGGACCGCATCATGTCTCAGTCATTGGAATTTTAAAACCCGTTTTGTCTTACGTCGGACAAAGTGGATACAGTCGCCATAAGTGGCCAATGGCTGCTCGCGCATGCAAGATGAAATTCCATACGTGCGGACGGACGCTTCGCCGCTTGTCAGGATGTCTCCCTTGTCCTCGCCCTGCTGCTTAAGTTCGACATATTGAAGCGGCATCGAAACTAGAGATATCAAGCATGAAAAACGGTAACTTTATTTTTTTCTTGGAGCAGGAGATAATTGTATTTTGGTTGAGTTATTAATGACAGTTGACATTCCTTAAAAATGAAAAAAAAAAATGAAAGAGAGAAAGATGTACCAAAAAATCGTTGTTTGAACTCACCCAGTAAAAAATCCTTCCATTCAAAAAAATTAGAAAAGATAAAAAAATAGAGGCATCGTATGTTTATATGATATCCTAATAAACCCTAGGAACAACGAAGTCCATGGAGTGGATTGAGATTGATGAATAACCAATACCAATACTTGGGTCCATCCGTATTGAATAGAAATTGAAATGGGGTGTGGCCAAATGGTAAGGCAAGGGATTTTGGTCTCACTATCCAAAGGTACAAATCCTTCCATCTCGAGCGATACATATTCCATATATAGATAGAAATACATATTATATGAAGAAAGAAGGGTTGCCTTTTTTAACTACCTTCTCTACTTTTAAGAGTAATATTGGACGTGGAGAGAAACTTATGAGATTTTGTAGGACCGCTAATTGTTCTAAAAGTTTAAAACGTTAGATAAATGTGTGGTTTATTAATTAAAAATTCTAATATTCCCCCTCAACCATAGGCTCCTAAACCTAAAGCGTGGAAATATGTAGTTGAGGAGGCAAATAGAGACCCAAAGAGAATCGAAAATTGGGAGTGCGCAATAGAATTTCAATACTTTCACCCAAAAAGATTGCCAAGAGGGAGGTCATGACTGAACCAGTCAATATTCGATTAGATCTATTTTCACTGGGAAAAGTACCAAAAAAGTCCTAAACCTTTCGGTACCACCCAGCCCTAAACTTTTCAATTGGACCAATTTAGTTCTAAACCTTTTGCGTTTGGTATCGATTTAGTTCATCCGGTCATTCTCTACCGGAAAAGGTCGATGTGGACTCCAAGTCGGTGCGGCCGGCGTTGCCTGGCCGACATGGACGCCGGAGTGCGAAACTACGTCGTTCGCTTAAATTTTTTTTTTAAAAAAATCGCTGAAATTTAAAAAAAAAAAAAAAAAAAAAATTTAACGCCCAAAACACGTAATGCGTTTCGTTTACCCTAAAAGTGAAGACGTCGCCCACGATCTTCGCCCAAAATAAGCCGAAGCCCTATTCCGATCTCCCCCACCCAAAATACGCCGAAGCCCTATTATGATCTCCCCCAAAAATTTCAGAGCTTCGATCAAGGCCAAGTACTCCGTCTGGATCGCCGTTGAAGCTGGAATCATCATTGCGAAACCGTCGAGAAGGGTTCCCGACTCGTCTCGAAGAACTCCCGAGATGGGCCCTACTGTTGCTCCTTCCATAAACGCTCCATCGATGTTGATTTTTAAAGGTAAGAGACTTCGGTGGGATCCAATCTTTGAGTCAATTGAGTCATTTCTATGTAAAGTTTCGAACTTTGCTTAGTTCCACTTGCTGAAATTGCGAGGCAATTTCTTCGAAAGTTAATGAATTTCCCGGTCGTTCAATTATGCGTTGGAGCCAAACCTCAATTCACGAAAGGTTTTGATGCGAAATTTGGATTTTTACTTTAGGATCCGACCAAATTGAGTTCGTCCATGGACAAAGCAAGAATAGATGTTCCACCGATTCTGCTTCTTGATCTCGATTGGGCATGCCGGCCGAGGTAAGATTTTCTCGCCAATAGAGATTTTCTGTTGTGGGAAGAGGATTTTGACATATACTCGAGAAAAAAATCCTAATTTTAGAGGGGGGGTCTTCATGTTCCAAATATGGTACCATAGTTTGCGGATGGCTGAAATGGCGACGTTGCTTGCATGTGCGTTTGCGGATTCTCGATCTCCCCAAGAACTGGCTGGCTTAATTGGAGTTGAAATCCCATTTGCCTAAACTTTGTAGTCGATGCCGACATTTGCTTAGTTTTTTGGGAAATCGAGATCCATATCATGCATACAATTTGGGAGGAAAATTACTTTGATGTTGGCTTTGGCCAAGCATGAATATATATATATGCTCGATGTAGTCCTGCTCAAAGCATTTGTCTTAGAAGCATGAAACAAATTTTTGAAGTTCTTATTTGCATTTTCTTTGGTAAGCTTGTTGCATCCTAATAGGGACAGGAATTTTAGGTTAGCATTATGAGGTGCATTTAGGACCGATTTCTTGCTGTTGAGACCGATTTCAAGATGGAATGAGTTATGTTGTTGCTATTGAGGTTAAGCCATGTAGACATATGCTAAGGTGCTGTTGTTCAACTTTTTTACAGGTTGAAAATGCTCGTGTTGATTCTAAAAGCATACATAACAATTACTCTACAATTGATGAAGATATCGATGAATTCATCACAATCGAGGACATCGATTCCTCTAATCAACAACGATACATTTATGTTTTGTTACTGTGGCCTCAAATGTTCTTTACAAACAGCAAAGACGAAGGAGAATCGAGGAAGAAGATATCACGGCTGTCCAAAATATAAAATCGGAGAAAGTTGCGGTTTTTTTATTTGGATTGATGCAGAAACGTGTCCATCAACAAGAAGTGTGTCAACAAAATTTCACCGGAGCAATGTTGAAGAAAAACAAGTGTCGACATTGAAGGCCATGTTGATTGTGTCGTCTTTATAGTAATTCTAGGAAACATGTTATTTGGAAATTCGAAGATGAATGATGTACTGATCTTGTTATATAATCTATTTTTGTACATTTTTGCAATGTATTTTGTATTTGTCCACATGTTGGAATATGAACATAAACAAAGTGAAAGTTGTTTGCACCCTCTTGTGTGATATGTAATTTGTTTCTCAATCTCAACACCAAAGACATATCGTTCTTGATGTCACGACCTGCTATTATGATTAATGAATCTCACTACTTCATGAACAAATAACCAAAAAATAATAAACAAGCAAACAACATACACACAATCTTACGTCCAAATGGCTACCAAACAAGCAAACAACATTCACACAATCTTATGTCCAAATGGCTACCAAAAAGTAAAAGAAGGTTCAACCAACCTGTTACATGTGGGACATCATTATCCAAGTTGCTAATGTGGTTATTAAGGAAGTACAAAGGAAAAAAAAAAAACACCAATGCAAAACTCATGCCTAGAACTTACAACAAGTATATTGAAACAAGATATGATATTCATTAACAATTCATGGCATCAAAATGTGAATATTTGTTGCTGCTTTAAATATTACTGTCTTAGTTGAACTCAATCAAGTCTAGAAGATAGTGCAACATGGACGTCTTTTGTCTTCAAAAGGCAAGAATCGAGAGTGTGCCGATCAAAAAGTTACATTAAAATAAAATCTTCACTTGACATATCTTCACAAAAAGTTACAGCTAAAACATATCACTACTAAATCCACCCCCACATCTTGTCACTTCGCCTCTTTGAGCAACTTTTGGCTTTTGCGCCTTTGACTGTAGGGATTCACACCGGTAGGGCCGCCACCACTACCACTTGTCACCGTACCGTACATCTCTCGTACCTACAAAAAGTATATTCGCTTAAAGTTTTATCGACAAAACAAGCATAACACAATGAAAATGGAGATACTAACCAAAATGTTTTGCCTTGAAAATCGTGTTTGTGATGATGTAGACCCAGTTTTCTTAGTTGGACATGTCAAACGGTTGTGTCCCGTCTTCAAGCAAGTTTGACATGTCATTTTCATTCCGATCCTTGACATCCTAGTTCCAATTGCCACCTCACCTTCCTCCCTCGATCTTTTCAGCCACGTCTACCGGTTTGACCTTGGCTGGAAGTGGTTCAGGTGGCTCTCTATGAGTTTGTTTCCAAAATTTCTGCCCTCGAATTGGCATCATCATATTTTTATATGCATCTAAAAACTTAGCCTTCCCGTAACATTCATCAAGATAATCATATGCATCATCTTGCCTATGATTTAAAGCAGAAATGGCATGAGGACAAGGGATGCCAAGAAGCTGCCATCTTCGACAAGAACAATCTCTCTTAAACACATCCACCACATATTTCTCACCCTTATCCATTACCTCATATCCGGTCTCACCATTCCAGATCACTTGGCAATATGTCGCACCAGCTCTATTTTCTTCTAACTTTCTTACAATTCTTGGACCACAGTCCTTTCTCCATCTAGCACATGCATCCCTCTGTGTATGCATCCCTGTCATTATTATTATCCAAATTTCCTCCAACATACTGTAAATGGACTTACACCTAGCATGTATAATTCTTCCATTGAATGCCTCGCATAAATTGTTGTCAACGATGTCACATTTTACATCGTGGTAAAAGGCGGGACCGTGCTTTGGCTCGTTTGAACTAAGTCATGATATGCGGTAGGACTAATTTTCTTCAATGCTTGAGAGTGTTCATCAAACTCTATCATCGAACTACTTTTCGCACACTTCCAAAATAATCTTTGCATTTGTATCCCTTTATACTTCTTGCCCCAATTGGCATAGATGTGTCTCGCACACATTCTATGCTTAGCTGCAGGCAACAAATGAGCCACAGCTTGTACAAGGCCCTGCAAAAGATGATCATAATGTGAAACATATAGTACAAGCGTGACTATAGTAGCATAACAAACAAAATAAAAAATAAATAAGGAACTTACTTTTTGTTTATCACTGATTATGACCCAACCTTGTCCATATGAGGATGAAATGTTGAGGTCATACATCAAATTTGTCAAGAACCACGTCCAGGTGTCACTACTCTCGACTCAGACAACCGCCCAAGCAATTGGGAACATCTGATCATTTGCATCTCTTCCAACAGCGCATAAGATTTGGCCTTGACAAATTCCTTTTAAGAAGCAACCATCTAATCCCACAACTTTCCTACATCCATCAATGAATCCTTTCTTACAAGCAGCAAAACATATGTACATTTTCTCAAATAACGCCTTAGATTGCATATCAGACTTTTCAACCTTCAATATAATAGTACTCCCAGCATTTTTCTCCCTAAGCTCCTCTGCATAATCCCACAACTTTGCATATTCCTCCTTATAGTTTCCCATCAATACTTGATAAGCCAACAACTTAGCCTTCTTGCATTGTATTATACTCACATCTATGCCCAGTTGCTCCTTGATAAGCTCCTTGAAAGCAATAGTCTTGATAGTTGGCATTGCTCTTATTGTAGGAAGATAGTATTTGGCCAACCAAGAACCTGTCACCCTCCGATTCTTGAAACTTATGCTACAGTGTATGTTTCGAATGATAAGTCTTCACATGAAATGATCCGGTACGACTATCGACGTATCCGTAAATCTTCCAAGGACAATTTTCATGTGCACATTTTGCTCTAACAAATTTTTTGTCATTCTTTACAAATTTTATCTCTCTACGCTCAGCCACTGAATACTTTATTAGAGCATCTTTGAATTGCCTACTACTTTCAAATGCCATAGACACAATAAACATAGGCACAGCACAATTAGGATCATGCTTTGGAAACCTACTTCTCCTTCTAGTCAAATCATCATCTTCTTCTCCTTCATTAGACTCCAAACTCTCATTTCCATCCGTTTCATAGTACTCTGTTTCATAACTAGTTTCAGCATTAATAACATTATTCACATCCAATCCTTGGGATGACACCAACCCCGTGGATGATTCCCCTGTAATGAAATCATTTATGGCCCTCCCATGGAACTTTGTCATGTTCCTCCTTGCTTCTAGAAGCTCCTCATTATCATAACATCATTATCAGTCAAGAATCTTACATCGACAAGGAAGTCTGCCTCATCGTCATTGTCATCATCCACGATATAATCATCTTCATCAACTAAATTGTCAGGATCTAAATCACTCTCGTGCTCAATCATGGTCTCATTACTTAAACCAACACTAGTGCCAGCGCCCTCACCAACCCTTTGACCAGCATCCTCACCGACCCTTTGACCAATACCCGCATCCACACCCACATCGGCACCTTGACCATCACCCTCAGCCGCCTCATTGGTCATAAAATTTTCTCCATATACCTCAATTAACCCACGATGCAAATAACTAAAAATTAAATCGTCTACTTTATTTTCATTCCATATGTATGTCAACCCCTCTTCTAGTGACTTTCCAGGAATCTTAAAATAAAGCTTTTCAAATGTACTATTTACCCCATTCTCGATGTCTCTAATGAAGCTTTCGTAGCTCGTTGAACTAATATCAACTTTTACCAAGTCAAACTTGCCTCCAACGTATTCAAGCATTGGGCGACGAGATAAAGTTCCACCATGGAAAAGGCAGATCCATGCTGATTTTTCGCTCATCTTGACCCTACACGAAAAAAGAAAAGAAAAAAAGTAACGTATGTTATAAGCAAGGCAACACATAGAACCTGTAAGTCCCATATTATGTAGCACTCTATACATCATGTTTCTAGAAGACAAATTAGTGATCATCTACTCAAATTCAGAGGTGATCAACATCTAAAAATTCAAAATAAAAAACATCCAAAGATTCAAAACCAAAACTTCCAAAGAAAAAGTGTTAATGGATTCCAAAAAATTAGAGTACAGTCAACAATGTGGACTTGATCAATAAAACTAATTTTTACAATATGTGGAATTGCAGTCTCTCTCTTTATTATCAAACATTAGAACTCAAAGCCAAACTATGAACCCCTCTTTATTTATTTTTCTTTTGTTGACAAAACCACCCTGAACCTTTACTTGTTTGGTAAAATAATAATCATTTGGACACAACTGACCGTGGGGTTTGCAAGTGCCCCAACTGATATTTCTATGGCTACTCCACAAAAGAGATCCTCAATGAATCGAGAAACCGAATACATGTGCGCTCAAGTCAATTACTTAATTGTGATTGTGCATGCCTCAAGTAGTAAAAAGCTTATACAAGAATAGGAAAAAGTGCACGGAAACAAAGGCTTTCTCTTCATATTTTGCATAAAAACATAGGAATCCAGCAACCATATGATTGTACACGCGAAGAATTTGGCCAGATGCGAGCATATAGAAGCTTTCTCTTCATATCGTGCTTTATTAGAAATTGATTTGGCCAGACTTGAGTATTATATTCCCTACTACACACAGGTACTTGACAGTAAATGCGAAGACTTTTTCTCTTCCAACCAACAACGACACACGTGGAGAAATCAAGGCAAATTGATTATATAAAATAAAAAGAGGACAACGCACTCAATTTGGGAACACGACAACATACTTTTCACGTTTTCCACTAACTTCAGGATGCCACGCCAAGTTGTTGCTCAACGCTGCCGACAAAACAATCAAATCGGGACCACAACGCCTACTCGTGTTCGCTTCGGATTGTGACCGATGAGTCGGGTCTCAACTGGATTTGTGGCCGATCGGGTCTTTGCCCATAAAGATGGGCGAGTCTAGGGTTGTGATGGATCAAGCCCTCAGCCGAAAGGGGCTCGATTAATGAAGGCGATTGGTGGAAGAATGACTTGGCTTCAAGAAATCGGAACAACGAGATTAAATCTCTGAGCAAGTTGCTAAGAATTTCGGAGGGGGAGATCAAGAATAGGGCTTCGGCGTATTTTGGGCGAAGATCGTGGACAGACGTCTTCACTTTTAGGGTAAACGAAACGCTGTTCTGTGTTTTGGGCGTTAAAAAGGTTTTTTTTTTTTTTTTTTTTAATTTTTTTTAATTTTAGAGATTTTTTTTTTTAAAAAAAAATTTAAGCGAAACGATGTAGTTTCGCACTCCGGCCCATGTCGCGCCGGCAACGCCGGCCGGCGCTGACTTGGAGTCCACATAAGCCTTTTCCGGTAGAGAATGGCCGAATGAACTAAATCGGTACCAAACGCAAAAGGTTTAGGGACTAAATCATTTTCACTTAAAAGCATAAGTCAATAAGTTATGGATCAACTGTACTCCACACTATATCATTTCCTCAATGTTTGACTTTTTCTAATACAACTTACACGGTTAACAAATAGTTGATTATATTTCTCGATTAATCCGATATTTTCCCTTCAAACATGTCTCCAATTGACGGGTCACAACCCGTGGACATCACCTATTTGCATACTTGCACATGGATGAATTCACTTGCTGGTATCAACGAATCAAAATTCAGCCTGTCGTTGTCACTTGCCCTCGAGAAAATCATTTCTTGACGGAGCAATAATTCAAAGGCTACAACATCTTCCAGTTTCCAGGGAAAAGTATTAAAAAAGTCATAAACCTATTGTATTGATACCAATTCAATCCTAAACTTTTTAATTGGACCAATTCAGCCATAAACCTTTTAATATTGGTACCAATTCAGTCCATCCGACCAATTTTGTCTGGCCGGCGCTGATGTGCCAATTTTTATGATTTTTTTTTAATTAATTTTTCTTTTTCCTTTTCTTTTCTCCCTTCTTCCTCCTTGGACTATTCCGACGGTGGCTGGCGAGGGTCGCGGCCCTCACCCGACCTCTCCTAGGGCCACCGGCGAGGCGACTTTGCCCGGATTTGGGCGAGGCCAGCCTCGCCCTAGCCTTGCCACGGGCGAAGGTGGCCTCGCTTGCAGTGGCGAGACCATGGCGACCATCGCTAGGGCGGAGATGAGGGCCACTAAGCCCTTGCCAGCCACCGACGAGGGTCGCGGCCCTCGCTCGGCCTCTCCCAGGGTCACAGGCAAGGCGGCTTAGCCCAGATCTGGGCCTTACCACGGGCGAAGGCGGCCTCGCCCACGATCGGCGAGGTCAACGCGGCCCTTGCCAGGCCTTGTCGTGGGCGAAGGCAGCCAATTGCCAGCATGCTGGCCTGGCGATGGTCGCCTTCGCCTGCGGCAAGGTCAGGGCTAGGCTGGCCTCGCCCAAATCTAGGCTAAGCTGCCTCATCCGCGGCCTTAGGCGAGGCCAAGCGAGGGCCGCGACCCTCGCCTCTGCCCTGGCAATGGCCGCCATGGCCTCGCCAGCCGTGGGCAAGGCCACCTTCGCTCTCGGCAAGGCCAGGGCGAGGCTGGCCTCGCCTAGATCCGAGCGAAGTCGCCTCGCCAGTGGCCCTGGGAGAGGCCAGGCGAGGGCCACGACCCTTGCCGGCGGTAGGCGAGGGCTTCGCGGGCCTTGTCCAGTGGCCGGAACAGTCCTAGGAGGAAGAAGGGAGAAAAGAAAAGGAAAAAGAAAAAAAATTAATAAAAATTGGAAAAAATAATTAAAAAATCATAAAAATTGCCACATTAGCGTTTGGCCATCGGCCGATGTCCACGTCAGCACCGACCGTTTAAAATTTGTCGGATAGACTAAATTTGTACCAATATTAAAAGGTTTAGGATTGAATTGGTCCAATTGAAAAGTTTAGGACTGAATTAGTACCAATGCAATAGGTTTATGACTTTTTTAATACTTTTCCTCCGCGGAGACTGAATTGGTACTAATGCAATAGATTTATGACTTTTTTAGTACTTTTCCCCCAGTTTTCACGGAGCTCCCCTTCCAAATCTTAAAAATTACGAGATGGTATCAAAAGTAGGCACATACGGACAAATGTAGATTATATAATTACCATGGTGGCTGTCGGCTTCGCGATTTATAAACCCTAGTCCTAATTCAAGGCATGAGGCCATCATGGAACTCATGGAAAGAGACTGACTCGCATTAAATTATTGTTAATCGGCATCGATACGACAGTTGATCACGACAAAAAAAAAAGGGAGATGGAAGCCGATTCTTCGACCACTAGAATGGGGAAAAAGAACTAGAAAAGAGTCCATTCTTATGAGATTTGACTTTGACATTTGCCATTTTTTGGGGCAAGTCGGACCACGAAAGTTGGCATTGTCATTTTACTATCCAAAACCAATTTCCATTTTCATGTCTGCTGTGGTCTTAATGTGTCTGGATCTCTCCGACGCTTGCTAAAGTAGGATATATGACTTGTATCTGCTGAAGTACGCAGCCTGTAGGATCCAATTCGGCATAACAGATTCCATATTGCGTTACAGTAAATTGTCTCCCATTTAATAAAAATTCGACTAAGGTTTGCGTTGCTACTCGCAACTCGTTATTAGCAGTAATTTTGCTGCGATGCTAGAGGTTTTCGGTCGAGAAAAAGAAAGACTAGCAATGCCCCTGGCCTCTTCGTTTTGATCATTCCAGCAATTTCGGGTCATGATTGGATCGCTCCGCGGTTTCGTAAACTCCAATTGGGGTCATTATTTTATCTTCTCACAGATAAGACTTATCGCAATAAACACATCGTGGATTTGTGCTTTTTTTTTCGAAGGCCCACGATTGTATGTATACCCCCTATTTTGGTCATTGGTGACTAATCCAACCCGATCGCCATGGAGGCACGGGGTACGTGATATCCCGGTTTAGGTCGGCAATCATTCAGTTTAAAATGAACATGGTCCTACAACAAGAAGGTTCATCTGGTGTAATGGTATCTTAATAGTTTTTATATCAATTACATCTTTATATCAAACATTCACATGATTACATCACTCCTGAGAATAGCTACAACCTAGATTTTAAGGTAGGACAATCATGATTTGTGAAGATTGCCAAGCACGATATGAGTACTCTGACTCAACAAATTATACAAAAAGAAGAAGAAGAAGAAGCTGGTCGTACTATGTATTCTGATATCAGGGAGAAAATGTTTTACTAAGATCTTACTTCTATAAAATTCAATGAGCATAAACTAGAAATTCGAAGGAAGGCCACAGCTCTTTCGTAATTACTAATTATGTTCTATTCACATTTGTTTCAATTAGCTCAGCATCACTACGTCCTGCGTAATCTAAAGCAAAGTCAAATTGAGCATTATTTCCATTGCTTGGTCCTCCAAGCTTTAATCTTTATCCTTGACTTTCTTATCCTCCCTCCCAAAGAAAAAGAAAGGGATCTTCATGAGGCCAATCACTTTCGAAATCTTTAAAGACCCCGCTATGATTTTCATTTTCAAAGATAAACGAAGATATAGCTGATATCAATTTTAATGGGTTTCCTAGAATCCATGAGTGTCGTCATCGTGCCTATCGTTGTTATAAAATAAAATAAAGATCACTTAGAATTGACTTTGTGGTTAATGAATGATCATGTGCATATATTAGGCGTATGATATATGTTCGATTCTTTACTATACTGAATATAAATAATCTTCTGTTTATACTGCCTAACCCAAGTTTTGGCACATACTTAACCTAGTCTATGAGGTTGGCAGGATGTTCCATTTACCGGAGATTTACCTAGCTAAGATGAGGTTCCCCTAGTCATTAAAAAAATAAAAATAAAACACTTGTCCTAAAGTTTCAGCATGATTTTTATCGCAGTCCAATGATACCGAATGGGATTCGATTACTTGGATGGGCGATCGTTCTTTTTCTTTTGGAAATGAGAAATCGCGGGATTCATACACGATCATCGATATAAAGATGATCCATTAAAAAATGCAGTTGCCATGGGACTTGTAATCTTTAAGCGTTGTCCGTCCGTACGTTGCAATCAAGACGAAATGTTCCGCTCCAATCACGTTACGCAGAAGGCCAAGAAAGGTACTTTTCCCGTCGGTACCCTTCTTAACCAAAAGGCCAAGAAAGGGACCTCTAACTCATACATCAGAAAGAGCTTCAATATTAAAAAATTTACAGCGTCGAGAACTAGCTGAGAGATTATATTGGAATTTCGCACAAAAAATTAGGATTGTTAGTTCTGTTGAAAATTTTATGATTGAATTGACATATTCACAATACATTTAAGGGAAAAAGCCACCAAAAACCTCAAACTTTGTTCAAAGTGACAAATTTACTCCAAACTTTTTTGTGACATAAAAAACCCCAAATTTTGCAAACCGTGACACATTTACCTCATTAAGGGCATTTTCGTCTTATTTTTTTCTATTTTTATTTTTTTTTTTTTTATTAATTTTTTTCTTCTCTCTTCCCTCCATTGGCCATGGTGGAGCCCTCGCCGACGCCTGGCGCCCGCCGGAAGAAAAACAAAGAATAAGAAAAATAAAAAAAAAGTTTAAAAAAGTTTAAAAAAAAATAAAAAGACCAAAATGTCCCTTAAGATTTGGGGTAAATGTGTCACACAAATGAAAGTTCAGGGTTTTTGTGTCACAAACAAAAGTTTGGGGTAAATGTGTCATAGTTAGCAAATTTCGGGGTTTTTATGTCAAAAAAATTTTGGGTAAATTTGTCACTTTGAGCAAAGTTTGGGGTTTTCGGTAGCTTTTTCCCTACATTAAAAGGTTCTAGAATTAGAGATATTAGGAAAGAGGGGGCGGGGGGGGGGTTGACACAAGTTATCATTATGCCCGTAGTTGATGTTCATGTGCACGTGTTGCAATAGGAAGTGCAGTCACAATAATATTAAAACCGAGTTAATATCATGAAATACTCTTAAATTATCACATTGACAATAGATTTACCTTAAATTAATTTTTTTGATTACCAAAAATCTCAAACTATTACATTTATGACAAATTTACCTTCTATTAATTTAGGAAAGATAAAACTCCATATCATATAACATAATAATTGGACACAAACTGATGGAAGGTAAAGCTTTTATCAGTGATCAAAATATTAATTTAGAGTAAATCTATCACGAATATACCAATTTAAGACTTTTTGTGGTATTAACCTTAACTCTGCCATAACCATTCATTTGTAGCCGACAAATTGTTTATTTCATCACAGTTGCCAAATATTATATATTGGGCAAGTCCCACAAGGAATTTCATGGAGACAACTTAAGAGGTAAGTAAGATTACGCATTAGATGACTTAATGAAGCATCATCTGCATTTGATCCTTTTCTGGAGCATAATATCTCCTTCATATCATAGCATGCGACAGGGACAGCTAGCTGGGCATCTCCTTGGTATCACTGCCGTTCCGGACCTACTATGGCTTCAACGGATCATCTGATGCCACGCATAAGGGGGAAAAAAAAAGGATGTCCTCCAATGGCTTTTCCCGAAGGCCGATTAGGAGGCATCCTTCGACTGATTCCAGAAATATCGAGCCTTGCCCTCATCGTCAGCAATCCAGAACACTTTGCATTTCACACAAGGATTGGGGAAGAAAGCATCATCACGAAAAGGGTCAGGTTCTTTATTAGATGTTATCTTCAGCGGTGTTCGCTTGTGCGAAGTGCGGAATGACTAATGTTCATTGGATTCACTGACAGGAGACGTGCAGCAAGGGATCAATTTGCACAGAGAACACCTAGTTCTTGATGGATCTGAGAGGCAAGGCTTTTCCGTGGTCATTTGCCATACCAGAAAAGGAGCATAATCATCGTCGACGGGTGGCAGGGCCAAGGACCTGTGACTGTGAGGACGCCACGGACGATCGACTTTCATGATACACTCTCGAGTACGGCTGTCCAGAGGTCAAATTCGACATCGGCTGTCCAGAGGTTGATATCGACATTGGATGTTACGTTAGCCAAAAGACCCGTCAGATTTCATTAGCCTCTCACTTTGACATCAAAAGGAGCTCCAACTTCTCAGAAATTCACTACACCAGGGAAACAGGGGTCGGCATATCCGATCAAAGATATACAGGCCCAATAACTCAGCATCCTGAAAAGAGTTTCGTTCTGCTATCGTCCGCCAAGGTATCTAGCTGTCGAGTAAGCATCCTTTACACAAGTGTGGATGTAGCATTTCCTCTCAAAACTCAAATTATTACAACAATGCTCGCTATCCCTACATCAAATCACGTAGGCCAAGTGAAAGTACAAGAGGAAATGTCTCAAAAATGCCTTGACGTGGATCACTTTAAGGACAATCCGCAATCGGTGCTTGCGTGAGTGTGCTAACTTGAAAATGAGGCACAGACTCTTCGCATTATGGTAAAGTACATACAGGGACATTTGCTTGAGAGCTTGAACAGTCATATGCTCGATCTGTCATATGATTGCATGTAAGGAAGCAAACTGGCGGGTTAAAGAGTTCCTGTCAGCTCGGTGGTGAAGGTTTTCCTTGTCAGCTAAAGCAAGAAAGCGATGGAAAGTATCGGCCTTGCGGATGACAGATGAAATGTAAGCCATCGGATGCTCAGTGGGACTGGCATTTCCTGCACTGTCACAAGCTGCCACAACATCATTGGAATCACATCCATCGCTATAATCATGTGAACTGCCAATTGACTTCCTTTTATCCAAAAGAATGGAGAGCAAACGCACAAGGTGTGGCAGGCACAACAGGTCATATATTATGTCAGCACCTAAGCTGTAGAAAAAGAGAAATTACACCTTCACTGACTGATGAAAAGAGAGAACAACCGGATCTCACATTAATGCTCAACAGAAGAAGTGTGTTAGTGAAGAAACTACTAACGTTATACTGGTTTCAATCCCTGAAGTACGCTCTCAGATGCACATTCCCAAGGCAGGTGTAAAAATTTTATTTGGGACGAGGAAATGATTACAATTTCAGTTCTTATTCCTCCAATTTGCACATGGTCAAACTGCATCAGGACACATGATTGCAAAAGATGAATATTCGGATGGACCTCATTCAGAGTCATGCTTTTCTTGAGAAAATCAAAATTTTCAATAAAAAAGGGGTCCACCGCTATCGAGGTACCAAAGGACTAATGGGGAAGTTGCGCAGCAGGACTACTCTTTTATGCTAAAGGCATTATCATAACAATGTCTTCCATACCAATGAAAGAAATATTTATCATGAGATCTAAGAAGGAAAACTCTGGGTGTGTGTGTGAAATGTGAAACTAAAAACTTGAAAAATTGCACGCTTAGGGTGGAATGTGCAAGGACAATGACATGATCACTCACAGAATCTGAACATTCCGAAGTCACTAGCTCATCATCTTCCATGCTTATTTGATTCATCTTCAAATTAAGCTTCATGTTGCTCAAGGTTAATAGGTCGCCATCACTTGATATTACCTGCATGAATATGGTCGAGTTCTAAACTGCAACTCATGTATCAACATGAAACCATGTCCATTCACAACCAAATCAACTTTTGATATCTAGCTCATAGGAACAAGAACACTTCCAACAACCAAGTACAGCAAGAGTTGCTTGCCAAAACCATAGCGAGTGCAACCTTAGCATATCTACATATACTGATTGATGGATTAAGAACAATGCATAATCATATCAAGGTTCAAGTAAAAGAAGAAAACCTAAGCAGAAAGGAGCTTGAAGAAGCAGAAAGGAGCTTGAAGCTCAAGGACAGTACCTTGGAAGCTTTCACGTGGGAGACAGATACCAACTAAGCCAAACCCTGAGCCAACCTATGTCCAATATTCTAGTCAGTATCTGAAATCAGTTCTAGCGCATGATATATAAAGTTAAAACAGATCAAACTAATCAGATAAAGGGGGAAGAGAATAGAAGGCCAAGTGATATCTCTTTGGCGTTCCATTATCCATAGACTACTGGATCTGATGAATCAGACTGCCACTACAGAAAATATAACAATAGGGTTGGCAAAACTTTTATAGCAGAGTGTCTATAAGAGAACCAAATCTAACGTGGATGAAACAAGAAAATTGAACCCATAACACCAATGTTTATTTGAAAATTCCGACGAACTTTTAACAGATTACTTCAAAACATGTTTTGCTGGAGAACATATCCAGAAAAGAAAGTATGAACTCTGACAAATATAGACTGGCTGGCCAGATCGAGCACCTGATGAGAGAATGGACTGAAAACTAATTTCAGTCGGCACATAAATCCACACAATGCATGAGACAATAAATCATCTGTGATTAGAACCGTCTTCATAATTAATATAAAGTTGTGCTCTTTTGCCAATTAAAAAAAAAAAACAGAGAGAGAGAGAGAGAGAGAGAGAGAGAGAGAGAGAGAGAGAGAATATGCATCCATGCCTAATCTAGTTGAAGAAAACCAAGCAAGCATTCAGTTCTTCAAAAATATACATGAACCAATAACATACATATCCTGTTTCTCCTTCAAGCATGTTGAGTGAACAATGAAGAGGAACCACCAATTTCCTTACCATTGCATCCTCACAACTTGCATCTAGGAAATTATTAGCCAAAGGATTGGATGATGCATACAAAAATATATAACTCAAGTGAAAAAAAGAAGAAAAAACTTGAAAAAAGAAAGTTACCATCTGGGAAAAGAAAAGATATATATTTCAAAGCCCTCACATTCCCTTTGACTGCATTTTCATCCTATTGAAAAAAGACTTTGTCATTGGGTAACTTAAGGATTAATATGTACCGGAAGAAACTGGACACATTATTCTGTAAGAGAAATTAACAACGAGGAGCTTTACATTTAAAGAAATCATGAACTTGCTATACGGTTCATACATTTCATCTAGTACATCATGACGATTACACTCAGTTTCCAATATGAGCTTCTTCAAGAAGTTTTTCAAGTGGAGCATGACATTTGCCAATCTGCAACAACACACAGCCTGTTCAGAGAATTCTGCAGTAACAGTCCTTCACTGGCAAAAACAGATGGCAATGAACCCGGTACTCAAGAACTAATACATGAGCTACTATTACTAAACTAAAGCAACAGCTCCAATAGTAGCAACATGGACAACAACTTCCACAGAAGCATATAATCATTTTGGCTAATCTACATGGTGTCAAAGCGGAAAAGAACATTCACTTTAGCAGAAAAGACACAGAGGAAACAGAAAAGATTTTTTTTTTTTTTCCAGATATTTCCTAAACCAACATCAACATGTGACCAGAACTTAAAAGACACTAGAGTCGAGACATCTTTTTTCCTTTTTTGTTTTGGGTTCTCAAGTTTGGGAAAAGCTCTCAAGCAAGACTTACAGCTTTACTGATGCAATGATCCCACATGAACCTCTGAACATCCACTGTCACGGACCCACCACCAAGTGATCTGGGTATCGAATAAAAGAGACGACTGCTTCAAATTCAACGCACACAGAATCTACAGAATCTAAAGACCAGGTGAACAATAATTTGAAAAAAAAAAAAAACATGAAACTGGTGAGCTCAGTGGAGCGCGCGCAGAGAGGAAAGCAGAGAAAGATTTTAACTCGCAGAGACCAAATGGAGACTCGCAGTTCGCTTCTCCATTTGCTCAAGAAATATTTCTTGTCACCTCTTTCTCTGCAACACCCTCAACCGGAGTTACAAGCAGGAGGAGGAGGGAGGGGAGCCGGCGAGAAGCGGAGATGGGTTTGGATCGGTTTTGGGTTTTCGGTCGGCTTGAAAATGAAGATATATCAAATCTAATTATTCAGGCGCAAGAAATCAGAAGTTCATCCCATATTCATGAACACAGGTAAAAACTTCGTATCCTTTATTTATTTTCATTTTTAGATCTATAATATAACTCCAAATAAACTCATCTCTTTTTAGAAGAATGAGAGCATTTAAGTGATATGCCTAAGCCAATTTGCAAAAGGTTTGTGTTAGAAGATATGCGATATTCTTTTAGGAGATTTGGATTTGATTTGATTATGTATATATCAATTAAAGATTAGATTTAGATCTAGATTGATACATAGAATTCTTTATTTCCATTAATTGTACAAACCTAGCTCTATATCTTTAGGATCTGTACAGTTTACAAACATATTGAGGAAATACAGAAAATCTTCATTCCTCTCATCATCACCTTCGGTTTCTTTCATGGTATCAGAGCCTCCAGGCTTCTGATTTGCTTCCGCTTTGTTCTTCTGCCGGAAAGTTCTTTGACCTATAGAAAAGAGGTTGTATTCGGCATTAGAATTAGTACCCGAATGAATTTTCTTTTAACTTACCATGGCCTCCCTGCAAACCAGCGCCTCTGCCTTCGGCAACTCACCAACTGGAGAAATAACGCCCCAAGATTCGTAGGCTGAACACCATCCTGCGACACTTCCAGCCATAAATCAGCAAACTCAACTTCAACCTGCACAGTGGCGATCCACGTAGACTCAGCTCAATGTGGGGCAACCCTTGGTGAGTCAACCATACCAGTGGATTCCGTATCCACTCTATTTTGGGCCAAGCCCAAATCCATCATCGTCTGCATATGTGGGCCACCAGAGCTACGTCCAAGCCGATGGGGGCTCGCCAACCACGAATGGGGCAAGCCCAGCCATCGGATCGTAGCAGTTGAGCGGGTCGGGAGAGCCGGGTATGGGAACAAATCCCTACCCGGGTTTTTATCATGTGGGTTATCCAATTGGGGCAAGCGAATCGGGTCAAGGAACGAATACCTACCCGAACCTCGTGCCCGGCTTTCTACCGTTTCCAGCGGTGGAGCTCGCCAGATGACAAGAACTTGGTGATCCATTATTCGTTTCCACTGCCGACGGGCTAGAAGCTGCGGCTCATCGCCGAGGCGACCGGGCCAGAAAACTATACAAGATGGTCGCAGGAATTCCGGCGCGCCCTATCAACCAAAGACAAAGATGGTTTCCTCAATGGAACCATTCCAGTTCTCGTGGATGAACGCCTAGCCCGACTCTGGAGGAAGAGCAACCGCCTGGTCCAAACCTGGATTGGCAATTGCGTCTCCTCAAAAGTCGCGGCTGGACTCCCACCAACAGAAGATGCAAAAGACATGTGGGAGAATATCAAGGAAATGTATGGGAAGCTGGACCAAGCAAAAAATTTTAATCTAATGCAAGAGCTCGGTGAATTGAAGCAAGGAAATATAACGGTCACAGCCATTTTCAACAGGGTCTCATCTCTGTGGAACAACCTCGAAGCGGCCGAGGAGAAGCTCGTGGGACCGGAATCCACACTCAAACAATATAGATCTATCAAAGACAAGGAGAAAGCTCTTTCTCCTCATTTTGAACGAAACGTATCTCGGATTTCGCTCACAGATCCTCGCCATGGATCCCATGTCGCCGATTGGACGGATTTTTCAATTGGCTATACAGGAGGAGAGTCAATGACACGCGACGCCGGACCACACCAGGATCAGTGAGAGCGTCGCACTCGTAGCCCGTGTAGATCGGCGAGACACGGCCACTAGGACACAAACCCTAAATCGATAGAGAGAGAGAGAGGCGAGCCAAATTAGGGTTCGCGGAAGAGGAGCTAAGGCTATTTAAAACAGACCGGATGGACGGTCAGGATGTGATGCGAGGATCGGACGGCTCGCAAGCCTTCGATCTTTCCGTTGGATCCAACGGCGGATAGGAGCTCGCGATTAAAGGATCGAACGGTCAGTCTTTGCTGCGATTAAAGGGATGGACGGTCAGATGCTTGCCACGTCATCAAGGAATTTTGGAAGAAATTTTAAAGGCAAGAATAAATTATTTTGTGATTATTGCAAACGTACTAATCACTCAATTGATAATTGCTGGAAATTACATGGAAAGCCCGGTGAAAAAGAAAAAAAGGTTTTAGCAGCTTACCAAGTTACTGGATCGACCGGTAAAAAAACTGACCAACCTATCTCATATAGTCAGTATCATCAGTTGATGGAGGCACTTCAAAAAATGGATACCATAAACAGAGGAGCGAGTTTCTCAGGTATTACCCATTGCTTGATTAATTCAATATCCAGAAAGGCATGGATAATTGATTCAGGGGCAAGCGACCATATTATATGTGACGGGGGATTTTTCTCAAGTTTGAATGACAGATTGAATTTCCCTATTTCCGTGCAATTGCCCAATGGAGACATTACTCATGTCCATGAAACAGGGACAGTCAATCTCAGTTCACAGATTAATCTTAGAAATGTTCTATATGTCCCAGAATTCCAATTTAATTTAATCTCTGTGTCAAAAGCTTGTCAAGAAAATTCATGCCGGGTCATTTTCAATGCTGACACCTGTTTCTTTCAGGACCTTTCGACTGGGAAACTGATGGGCTTAGGTAGTCTCTCTGAAGACCTTTTTTTTCTGGAATAGTTTCTCAAGTAATTTCAATTTTCCTTGCAATCCTTTGAATAAGTCATCATTGTGTAACTTGACTACCAATGATAGAAATTCCATTATGCATTTGAGATTGGGTCACAGTGCCTCCTTTCCATGTCCACAATGTCCTATATGTCCTCTTGCTAAACAATCTCGTGCGCCTTTTTCGTCTAGTAACTCTCGGACTAGTGAGATTTTTTCCTTGATTCATGTGGATATATGGGGACCTTACCACACATTAAATCATGATGGGTCTCGATATTTTCTCACTATAGTCGATGATTATTCTCGTGTGACTTGGATTTTCTTGATGCAGTCTAAGAATCAGACTTATTCTCATTTGAAAAGTTTTCTCTCACTATCAAAGAATCAGTTCGGCAAATCCATTTAGCGGATCCGTACTGATAATGGAAGAGAATTCTTCAGCCATGATTGCTCTTCACTATTTACTACACATGGCATACAACATGAGAGCTCCTATGTTTATTCGCCACAACAAAATGGCGTGGTAGAACGGAAACATCGCCATCTATTGGAAGTCGCACGAGCCTTGAAGTTCCAAGCGTCAGTTCCAGACGATTATTGGGGAGATTGTGTGGTCACAACTGCTTACTTAATCAACCATGTGCTGACTCGGATACTTAAAGGGAAAACCCCATTTGAGTTATTATTCCGAAAGAAACCAGAGCTCCAGCATCTCAAAGTCTTCGGATGTCTCTATTTTGTTGCAACATTGGGACCTAGAGACAAATTAAGTCCACGTGCTCGGTGATGCATTTTCATGGGATATCCCAATTTGCAGAAAGGGTATCGGGTTCTTGACATTTCCATAAAGGAATTTCTGGTAAGTCGTGATGTCATCTTTCATGAAGACATTTTTCCTTTTTTTGAGCATACCACTCTAGATGCAAATACAGGGATCACAACCTCTCCCCGTAGCATCTTATCTGATGAAGCAATGCCTCAAGATCCTACCTATATACCAATAGGAGAATCGAGGCACATTCCTCCCACTAATTCATTTCTTCCAGCATCAACATCAACACCCGCTGAGAGGACCGACTGCTCAGAAGAAATTTTGGAACCAAGACTCGAAGATCCCAATGATACTGAGGAAAGTCGGCACATTGAGTCGCCATCTACCAATGAGACAAATACGGACATCACTCATCCACAGCGTTCCGGTCGCACCACACGACCCCCCACCTGGACTAAAGACTATATTTGTGCAACTCACCACTCTCTAGGTACTCAGTATCTAGTCTCATCATATGTTTCCTTTCATAGATTATCATAGGAACATAGATGTTGTATTAGTCGCCTATCAGAAGAACAGGAGCCATCTGGTTATGATGAGGCATCTATTGACCCAAAATGGCAACAGGCCATGAAGGCAGAACTTCAGGCACTGATTGACAATAAAACATGGGATCTTGTCCTGCTCCCATCTAATTGCAAGCCAATTGGCTGCAAATGGGTCTACAAGATAAAGTATCGTGCTGATGGTTCCATTGAATGATACAAGGCATGGTTGGTTGCAAAAGGTTTCACACAAAAGGAAGGTTTTGACTACCACGAGACATTTTCTCCGATTGCCACCGATGTCACAATTCGCTCTTTTTTTACTGTTGTTGCTATTAATGATTGGAGTCTACATCAAATGGATGTGCACAATGCTTTCCTGCACGGTGATCTTGATGAGGAAATTTATATGGATATTCCTCAAGGCTTACTGAGACAGGGGGAGAATAGAGTATGTCGTCTCCGTAAATCCCTTTACGGATTGAAGCAAGCATCTAGACAATGGTACGCCAAATTTGCAAATGCTCTTACAACAGCAGGCTTCCAGCAGTCTAAACATGACTATGCTTTATTCACACAGACTAAAGGTATGTCATCCATTTATTTGATGATATATGTCGATGACATACTTGTTATGGGAAATGATAAGGCTGCCATAGACAATTTCAAGGATTATTTACATGCTACCTTTCACATTAAAGACTTAGGAGCACCTAAATATTTCCTTGGAATTGAAATTGCTCGATCTGATCAAGGGATTTCCCTTAGTCAACGGAAATTTGTCTTAGAAATCATATCAGAAGCAAGCTTATCGGGATGCAGACCAGCCGTGATTCCTATTGAGCAGAACATTAAGTTGACTATTGCAGAATATGATAGGGGTACATCACAAAACGATGATCCCATACTCAAAGATCCATCAGGGTATCAAAGACTTGTCGGGAAGCTCATATACCTGACCATGACTAGACCTAATATCTCCTATGCAGTACAGACACTTAGTCAGTTCATGCACAGTCCAAAGCGATCTCATTTGGAAGCTACATTGAAGGTAGTGAAGTATTTGAAAAAGTGTCTAGGACTTGGAATTCTTTTATCCAAACGATGTGACATGAAGATGAGGGCATACTGTGATGCTAATTATGCTACATGTCCCACTAGTCGAAGATCAGTCACTGGATACTGCATCAAATTAGGAGATTCACTCCTCTCATGGAAGACCAAGAAGCAGCCCACTGTATCTTTGTCTTCGGTCGAAGCTGAATATCGAGCCATGGCGAAAACCACTTATCAGGTAGTGTGGATACGAGGGTTGCTTAAGGACCTCGGAATACAAGTACGGGGAGCGACCAAATTATATTGCGACAATGATGCGGCTCTCAAATTGGCAGCAAACCCTATAGTGCACGAGAGGACTAAGCAAATAGAAGTCGACTGTCATTTTACACGAGACAAGATTCAAGAAGGGGTGATCGAAACGAAAGGAATTAGGACCGCAGAGCATCCAGCGGATATCTTTACCAAACCCTTATGTCATCGACAGCACGCATATCTATTGAGTAAGCTAGGCGTCTTAGACATCTACAAGCCACCAGCTTGAGGGAGGGTGTTAGAAGATATGCGATATTCCTTTAGGAGATTTGGATTTGATTTGATTATGTATATATCAATTAAAGATTAGATTTAGATCTAGATTGATACATAGAATTCTTTATTTCCATTAATTGTACAAACCTAGCTCTATATCTTTAGGATTTGTACAGTTTACAAACATATTGAGGAAATACAGAAAATCTTCATTCCTCTCATCATCACCTTCGGTTTCTTTCAGTTTGTCTTCTCTTCTTTCTCATTTGGCAAATCTGGAAATGTTCTCCTTCTCTTCCCTTTTCCATGATGCAATTAGTTTGTAAGAAGAGTGCCCCAATTCTAAGTATAAATTGGAAGGGCACTTTATTAGATATGGTCTCCAATTAATAGGGATCAAGGTCAGTCATTGAGACAATAGGGATACACTTTATTACACTACCTTTTAAGAGATGACTTAGAGTATACTTTCGGCTACTAGACTCTCACCATTTAAGGTGTAGCATTCCACTGCCTATATCTATTTTGACACGCTCGAATGATCCCTTCTTGAGAATGTATATAACCATAGCTGGTGGTCAAATTATACTACTATTGGACATTATATTGCTAAGGTCCCTCTTATGTTTGTTTGACTCGTCATCTTGCTTGTCTTTTGTGCTCTTTACTTTCTCGTAAACATGCCATTTCTTTGCAATTATTCATGAAAACCTCTTGTGGAGAAAATGTCGCATCAAATAAGCTGGTATCACTTGCCGACTGTGCTATGATAAGAATCATACTGAATAAGCGACATTGACGCCTCACTGGTGCTGCCATTTACTTGTGAAATTGCCCTAAAGAAAGCTCTCTTTTCAGGAGACAACTTGTGCACTTTTAAGTATCATATGACCAGTGAAAGTGTCGACCCATGTAAATCAATCCACACTCAACGACAATGAACTTGCATTTTGTGCATTCATTGAAATTTGTATTTTAATGTCTTTGTATTTTCATAATGCTTTTCAAGCTATTGAAAATATATTTGGAAGATTCGATTATGGATTCCGATTGTTGCGATCCCGATTAGAGCCGATTGATTTAGTAAATAGGAAAGTTGATATTCTTTGTATGTTATTTCCTATTCTTTCTTTCATTCTTACACTATAAATAGGAGCAATGTACTTGTACATACTATATAAATATACAAAGAAATTCTCCATTCTCCATTTTTATTTTATGTCATGGTATAAGAGCAGTTCTTCCTGGCATAGCTTCCACAGTTCCTAAATTGCCTTCATTTTTTTTTTTTTTTCTTTTTTTCTGAGTTGTTGCATCCTACAAAACAAACCAGCAAAATGGTTAGGAATTCATTTTTCTTGATATCATGGCAAAAGACAAGAATGTCAAAAATTCCTCATCCAAGAAAACAACCACATTACCACACAATCAGCCTCGAACTTTGTCAAAAGAGGTTCTTCTCTTCGGAGAGGAGGATTCTTTAGTTCATCATTTAGACAGTCCAACCAAATTACCACCAATTTCGGCCTAAACCCAGGTGTCTGGCCCAATTCAGTGGCCTCTCATGGTCCATCCAACCCAATGGTATCCATTTCAAGCCAATGGGCTACTGGGCTAAGACAAACATGGGCCTAACAACACCCATTCGGCTCCTTTGAAGAAGCAATTTTTTCGAGCTCTTGGTCCTAGCCCAACTGAAGTGGGCCGGATCCACCTTTGCAAGAGACCAACCCGAATAGTGAGTCGAGTCAGTCAAATCAAGGTAAGAGACTTGGATCCATGTCGGGTCAAGGGATGAATTCCCACCTAGCATCTCCACCAGGTTTTGTGCCACCGTATGTCCTTTTGATCGGGGGCGGTAGTCCCCTCGAGTTCAGTGACTCCCTTTACACATTGTCGGTAGATGGACTTGAGTTGCGCCTGATTAGCCTCTAGCACACCGAATTGGAGAACTACTATGCTGGGGCTTGGGATCTTCACTGAGCACTTGTCACCAAGGACAAGGATGGCTTCCTCGATGGAGCTATCCCCTTTCTGGCCGACGAGCGTCTTCAATGGCATTGGCGAAAGTGCAACCAGTTGGTTCACATTTGGATCGAGAACTGTCTAGCCTCCTGAAGATCCCAAGTGCTTTTGAGACAACATTCGTGAAATGTATGGATGGCTTGATCGCGCATGGCTATTCACTATCACCCAGGCCATGTCGGAGTCGAAGTAAGGAAACCTTTTGGTCACATCTTGCTTCAACCACTTCTCAGCTCTTCTCAGCTCTGTGGAACGAGCTCAAGACAGCTGAGGAACGGCTCCAAGGTCTAGAAGACACAGTTAGACAGTATCATGAAATAAAAGAAAAGGAGAAGGCCACAAGGTTCTTATTGATACTTAATGAGTCCTACTTGGCATTCCGATATCAGATTATCTTGATGGACCGTCCACCACTACTTAGTCACATATACCAACTAGCTGTGCAAGAAGAAAACCCATGCATCACTACAATCAAGCATGTTCAGGTGGATGAAGACATGAGTCTCGCTGCTTTTTCGTCCATCGTAGTTTGAGGAGGGGAGGGGGGGAGACGATCGGAGGAGGTGGAGCTGTTGGAGGAGGAGCCAAAGCTTTTGGTATCCGAAGCATGGTTGTGGTATTTGTTGCAACGTCCAAGAAGAGGGTGAAGGATACCCTAGACCTTATGATGAGAGTCGCCATTTTGCTCGCTTTCAGAGGCTCCTAGAGCTGGATTCGGGTCAAGGGAACTTTTGAAATTTGCAAATTTCTTCTAGCCTATGCAACTCCATATTCCATTATCATATTCTCCTTGTTTACTTGGGTATGGACATATGCTGGGAAAAGTGTCAAGAAAGTCCTAAACCTTTTATATTTGTATTAATTTAGTACTAAATTTTTTATTGGTGTCAATTTAATCCTAAATCTTTTGACTTGATGCCACTTCAGTTCTTTTTAGCCAATTTTGTCATATTTTACTGATTGGTCACCAATTGGCTAACGCAACACGATTGGTGCTAATTTGAACAACTTTTAATAATTATTTTAATATTTTTTCGATTTTTTTTCCTTTTCTTTTTTCTTCTCCTCCCCCTTTCTCCAACTAGTCGCTGGACCTTGGCAACCGGCTAGAAGGAACGCCCGGCGAGGTCGAGGTCAACCTCGCTGGCCATTGGCAAGGCTTAAGCCCTTGCTAAAGGCTACAAGGACTACTTGCACCTTGGGTAGCGAGGCTCGCCTTCATCGGATCCGGTAGGGGTCAAGTCTCATTGACACGACCTCACCCAGTTCGGTGAGGTCGAGCCTCGAGCCTCGCCCAGCCTCTAGCGAGGCTAACTTGAGGCTGCCTAGGCCATGAAGGCGGCCTCATTCGGGACAGCAAGGGCTCGCTAAAGGCTAACGAGGTGGAACTCAACCTCACCAACTGTTGCCTTTGGTTAGTCGCCAAATTGGAGGAAGGAGCAGGAGAAGGAAAAAAAAAAATAAAATAAAAAATTCGGAAAAATATTAAAATATTATTAAAAAGTTATTTATATTAGCATCAGCGTGTTACGTTAACTAACCGGTGCTTATTCAGCAAAATCCGACCAAAATTATTAGAAAGGACTCAATTGACATTAAATTAAAAATGTTTAGAACTAAATTGACATAAATACAAAAGGTTTAGGATTTTTTTTTTACACTTTTCGTGACATATGCCTGCTCATAATTTGCTTTGAAGAGTGTTAGAAATCCTCTGATAACGTTTTTGCTTGTTTTGGTAGTGATCCACATTGGTTTGGGTAGCCCTTCGCCTTTGAGTTGTTTGAAGCATTCTCTAGCAATGATGGGCCCAAAGACTATTGCTTTTCCATTTGTCTTTTCACTCATTAACTCAAGTGCAATCATAACTTTAAGTATGACACAAACGCACGCATTTGGGCTACTCGCCCAAGGCCTTCATTTATATGCAAATGCTAGCAGCAAGTACATTGGACTATTTACATAGACAGATTGTATAATCAATCCAGTAAGATGCAACAATGCCATGTGTTCCAGTCCCAATTGAGTATACATTGAAACAGATAGTTAAAAAAGGAACAAACACCATAAAAGATTGGAGGAGGGTTGGATCACTAGAATTTAGTTTCTCTGTAATAACCTCATGGTCCACTCTTTAGCTTCCATAATTTTCTGCACATAATTACTGATAATCGCTGTTTGTTCACTTTTACGAATGTCAATGCGGCAAAATAGAGCGAAATGCTCACAGTTATTTTTCAAAAGACTGTAATCGCCAAAAGCATTGTCTGCGTGAAGCTGGCTAGCTGTCTCGACAACTTGCTCACGCGATTTGGTAAACGGTAAGGTGGTGCATGTTCCACTCCTTGCCTGCATAAATTCTTGTCTTGACTGCTTGTACTTGTAACGGTAAAGTGATCGTAGTTTTTTGCCATCCCAACGGAAGCAATCCACACAGATTTTGACAACCCCGCGCCTGACGTTTTGGTTTTCACATTCTGGAAAATCAGGACAACTTTGTTGCTTGTGGCTGGTCTTGGACAATGATGGGCATATAGTTTTTTTCCTCCGTTCGGGTGAAATGAATCACGTAGCCATTGCCGATGTAAATTCCTGCCATATGTATCCACGTGGACGGTGAAGAATCAAAATTTCAGTCCCAAATGAAACCTGTTAGAAATAATGACAATGTTCTTTTCTTTGGACTTAAAAGAGTCCTGCATTTGGGCTTTTCTAGTTGGGTTTTGCGGAATATATATTTGGGTTGGATTTGAATTCTTTCGGTACGAATGGGCTTGTAATGGGACATGGTTCCCCCATTGTTTTCCCCATCGGTAATAAAGACATTTACTTGTGAGGAAAAAACAGAGAAAAAAAGGCTTTCTAATCGCAATGAGTATACGTAAAAATGGAAAAAAGAAAACGAAAGTAAAAAAATAAATCTATGGGAAAAGATGTATGCATACGTGGTGAATAAGCATTTTGATTAGACATGGGGGCTGATGAAATTGAGTAATTAACAATCATAATTATCCTTTTGAATCTAGAGTTGTCGCTAAAAATCTATTCATGGTTAATTTAATCACTATGTTGATGAGTGTGTTAGATGAGCCTCACATGCAACATAGGATGGACATGTGGATGTGGATAAGAGGGACTATTGCGTAGTCATTACTTGATCTTATGACCTATTTTTAGGTACATGCCACTTGAGAGGCAAGGTCATCGTCCCGAAAGTTCTAGATGTCAAGACACAAGCTCGAACAAAATTTGAGATTATAAGTCTCATGATTAAATTACATAAACAATCTCAAGCATATAGGAATAAGAGAGCTTTTGATAGGTGCACAGGAAGTATGACATTCCCCTTGACCTAAACCAATCAAGAAGTATCAAGTTTCTCATCCGCTGAATAAGAAAAAATTAAATTTATAATACGTGACTATTTTTTTTTTATATCCAGGATTCATCGAAACCTCCTTTCGCTTACGCTATTCGGGTTCACACTACCCGCCAGTGCCCGGTGGCACCAGCGAGCCTCGCCGCGAGCTGCTATTTAGACTTCAGTACCTGGAGGGGGACTAGCCCAGAACCCCCAACACCAAGGCCCCCACTTAAGACATTTTAATGATCTCGGTAATGAGGGAGAGAACGCACACCAACTACATTGCCCGTGATTGGGTAATACGTGACTATTGATACTTTAAGAATAAATTAAAGTTGCTCTATAGAAAGATGTGAACGGAGTACCCACTATGCATGGGGCCCTTTAAACACGAGTTAGCAACTAGTGTCAATAATTCGGGGGTAAATGTGCTTGGATCGTCTTAATCTGACGTTGGATTTACATCACGTTGATAGAGATGTGATGCTGTGCTTTTATAATATCTCTCTAACTATAATAGATGGTCACGCGTGCTCTAATTTAATAAGTCAAGTTGAAATACCCTCCTTTTTTAAGATCACCGTCTAAATTTTTACTAAATATATCCACATGGTTTATTGTCCAAAAGGAGACACCCTCCAATCGGAATTAACTAAATGAACATTGACCACCAGATTGTACTGCTTGAATGAACTTTTTAGTAATAGGGTAGGGTCGCCAAAGAAAAAGAAAGAAATAGGAGATAAATAATAAATAAATGAGCTTTATCAAAATTTAAATTACATGAAGAGGAATTCTTGAAGATTAAAAGCTAAGGCCGACTTTGTCATCCGTTTTGGGCTGAGGAAAATGGTAACTTTGGCTAGGGAGAGATGAGTTTGGTCAGTAAGAGCTCTCACAAGCCAAAGTGCAAAATTTAAAACTTCAACCCGGAGCCGGAGTTGAAAGGCAAAATTTCTAAAAGGAATAAGGAAAAAAAAAGATGGAGAGGAAAAATAGTAATGCAAAAAAAAAAAAAAAAAAAAAAAAAAGGAGCGAAAATGGTACCGTGGTGTGAATAAAGGCCGCGCATTCCATATCGGAATATATGGTCTCCGACGATCAGATCTTCCGGCGTCTTCACCTCTGCCATCACTTCCCTCACCAAGTTTCGGCCTGGACTCTGCACTCATCAACTAGTGCTTCGGAGTAGCGGCGCTGCCGAAAGGGCCGTTGGAAAATGAGGAGGAGGAGGAGGGTTTTGGGGAAATCGAAGAGCAAAGAAAGTCGGCGAGAGCCAAATCAGGCAAGAGGCTCACGAGTCATGAGAGCGAGCCAGGAGAGCGAAAGATTTTGTAGAACTTCGTGCCTCTTTTAGTTCGATGTCATGGGTAACAGCTCCTGGCTCACCTAATCATCTCAACACTTTCCCATTGGTCTGGCATGGAATCTTATTATCAAAGTCAATCGCGTTCCAGGCGAGCCAATGCGAGGGGGCCGGAGATCTTCCGGGGAACCGGCATCATGTCTCCGTCATTGGAAATTTTAAAACTCGTTTTGTCTTACGTCGGACGAAGTGACCCTAAGTGGCCAGCGGCGGCTCGCGCATGCAAGATGAAATTCCATACACGCGGAAGGACGCTTCGCTGCTTGTCCGGATGTTTCCCTTCTTCTCGCCCTGCTGCTAGAGTTCGACACGTTGAAGCGGCATCGAAACTAGAGATTCAAGCATGACAAACGGTATTTTGATCCTTGGACTCGGAGATAATTGTATCTTGGTTGAGTTATTATTGACAGTTGAAATTCCCTAGAAATGAAAAAAAAAAACCGAGAGAGAGAAGGATGTACCAAAAAATCGTTCTTTGAACTCACCTAATAAAAATCCTTTCAAAAAAAAAAAAAAAAAGAAAACAATAGAAGAATCGTATGTTTATATAATGTCCTAATTGAATTATGTGTAATGTCAATAAATTCAGTTTCATTTTATATCTTCATATGTCAAAACCCTAGGAACAACGGAGTCCATGGAGTGGATAGAAATTGATGAATAACCAATACTGATAGTAGTGTCTATTTGTATTGAATAGAAAATAAAATGGGGTGTGGCCAAGTAGTAAGGGAACAGATTTTGATCTCACTATCCAAAGGTTCAAATTCTTCCATCCCGAGGAATACATATTCTATGTGTAGATAGAAATATGTGTTGGATAAATTCTCTTAAGAGATTTTGAAGTTGACAAAACATTTCTCTCAATCTAGTCGAAGACTTGCAGACTCTACCGGCAAAGTACGAAGATCAAAGTCTACGAAGCTAACAAGACTCAAGTTTCAAAGTCTATTCTCATGGACAGGTTTCAGGACCGACAAGATAAAAACTTCTATTCGATTCTATATAGTTTTTATCTCAACGGCTAAGGAATATCTTCGACCGGATTCAGCACTACAAGATTTTATATTCGTATCCGAATTTATATAGATTCTCTAAAGATTCATAACTTATTTGGAAAGTTCTACTTATGGAAACCAAGATCCTGATTGTATGGGCGAGCAGGATTGATGGGCTATCTACACTTACCTTAAAGAGCTCGAGATCTCTCCAAATTGATTCTGTCCAACGGGTTGATTGGAAGAACTTCTTTGGAAGGTACCAACGGTAATGAAGGCATGAAGAAGTGTATAAAGAGATACGCTCAAGTTGTTGAAGGGTGCTGGATAAAAGAATTCCAAAGTCTGAATCTCCATATTATTTTTGTGATCTTATTCTTCGAGCAATACATGTAATCAAAAGAGAGACCATAGTGTGGTGAGACCTTGAGGAAGTGTAGTAGAGTTTCTACCTTTGTGGACTCAAGAGCGTGAGGCTGTAAACACTCTTTTGATTCTTAGTGAAATCCATGGAAGGGCTGTTCGTCGTGCGGAGAGTGGACGTAGGCTTGGTCTAAGCCGAACCACTATAAATCTGGAGTCTTGATTCTCTTTCCCTAATCCTTTTATCTTTCATTACTTTCATTTGCTGCGATTGTTGTTTTTAATTCATTAATCTCTTATTCGGATTTAATTGCTAAAATCGCTTTAGTCACCTATTCACCCCCCTCTAGGTGCTAATTCTAGTCCTAACAATATGTATTATATGAAGAAAGAAGGGTCGTCTTTTTGAACTACCTTCTCTACTTTTTTAAGAGTAATATTGGACATTGAGAGACGCTTGTGAGATTTTGTAGGACTGCTAACCGTTCCAAAAGTTTAAAACGTTAGATAAATACTTAGTTTATTAATTAAATATTCTAATAGTCCCCCTCAACCATAAGCTCCTATGCCTAAAGCGTGAAAATATGCAGTTGAGGAAGCAAATAGAGACCCAAAAAGGATCGAAAATTGGGAGTGCGCAATAGAATTCTGATACTTTCACCCAAAAAAATTGCCATCCGATTAGATATATTTTCACTCAAAAACATAAACTAATGAGTTATGGATCAATTGTACTCCACGCTATATCATTTTCTCAACGTGGGACTTTTTCTAATACAACTTACACGACTAACAAATAGTTGATTATATTTCTCAATTAAGCCGGTATTTCCCTTCAAACGTGTCTCCAATTGATGGGTCACAACCCGTGGACATCATCCATGTGCATATTTGCACACGGATGAATTCACTTGCTGGGATCAACAAATCAAAATTCAGCCCGTCGTTGTCACTTGCCCTGGAGAAAACCATTTCTTGACGGAGCAATAATTCGAAGGCTACAACATCTTCCAGTTTCCACGAAGCTCCCCTTCCAAATCTTGAAAAATTACGAGATGGTATGAAAAGTACGCGCATACGGACATATGTAGATTATATAATTAGCATGGTAGGTGTAGCTTCTCGAGTTATAAAACCTAGTCCTAATTCAAGGCATGGGGCAATCATGGAACTCATGGAAAGAGACAGACTCGCATTAAATTATTGTTAGTCGGCATCGATATGACAGTGGATCACGACTAAAAAAGGCAGATGCAAGCCGATTCTTCGACCACTAGAATAGGGAAAAAGAAACTAGAAAGGAGTCCATTCATATGAGACTTGACTTTGATATGTTCCATTTTTTGGGGCCATAATCCAGAAGTCGGACAAGGAAAGCTGTGTCGCGACCTCTTTTTTTCGGCGCCCGATCGGGGCGAGCGCCCGGCGGAGGCTAATGGCTCGGCTGAATTTATTAGCCCGGACTCTCCAAGTCCACCAATTCACGACTTTAATGGTGCAGTATTTTAACTTTGTAAGTTAATTTTTAAAACGGAGTCGCCACTAATCAATTTGGGGTGGGTTGATTAGAAACCCATGCGAAGTATTGGGAGAAATACTCGCTCCACGTGCAAGAGAAATTAGGATCGGGGACTTGATTACACTAGTTAATCACTAATGCCCTTTCGGTACCTAACCTTGTTTAAACCACGAGGTTTTTTTGGATGTTTTAGGGATTTTCCACGCATTTTTTTTTTTGAAAAACATTTTTTTGAACCTTTTTCCAATTTTTTTGGACATAAAAGGGACCTTTTTTTTTTTTTTTTTTTGAATTTTGGTATTTTTTTGGAAAAATACAAGTCTTTTGGCTTTTTCTGAATTTTTGGCATTTTTGGAAAATATGAAATATTTCTTATTTTTGATTTTTGATTTTTTTTTTGGAAAATAAAAATATTTTTTAATATTTTTCGGAAAATAAAGTATTTCTATTTTTCTGATTTTTTTTTTAAAATAAAATTTTTTTATATATTTTTTAATATTTTCTTTTTTTGAAATTAAAATATATATATTTTTAATATTTTTCGAAAATAAAATATTTTTGATTTTTTTTTTTTTAAAAAATTAATTATTTAATATTTATTTAAAAAAAACGAAAACGACAAGCGTACGGGCCCTTGCAACGCGGGCCCGACTCGGAATTTTGGCATTTATTTTTTTTTTTTTTACTAAACGGCGCCGTTTTGGGGGGAGGGAACCGGTGAAACTCTACCCGGTTCCCCCGACCCGGATCCGGCTCGCGACCCGGTTCCCTCGGAACCCTACCCGAGGCCGGATCCGGGTCGCGATCCGACCTACGCCGCCCCTCTTCTCCCGGGATTTGCGGAATCCCTACCCGGTTCCGATCCGAGTCCGACCCAACGACCCGGGTCGCGACCGGAAAATCGGGAACCCTAGGGTTTCCGCAAATTCCGGGCCGAGGAGGAGGAGAGGCGGATCGGCGGCGGTAACGGCGGCGATGGTGGTGGCGGCAGCGAGGGGGGAAGAGATGGCGACGGCGAGTGGTGGCTACCTGCGGTGGGGCGCGGCGAGTGGTGGCGGACGACGGTCCGGCGACGGCGGCAACGACCCCTTTTTCTTTCGTCTTCTCTCTCTCTCTCTCTCTCTCTCTCTCTCTCTTCGGATCTCGGCTTGCGGCGCTCGGGCCTCCCCTGAAGTCTCTCGGGGAAGCTTGCGACGCTTGCTTAGCTTCGATCTCTCCTCTCCGTTGGTCTCGGTGGTTCGCCGCTTCGACGGAAAGGGGGCCTATTTATAGTCCGAGGGGCGGCCGGTCGACGGAGCTCGACCGAGGGTTGCCACGCCTTCCGCCGGCCGAACCGGCGTCCTATCCGACGCCAACCACCCCCCTGCTTCACGTCCCATCGCCGCCTGCTCCTCCCTGCTCCACGTGCGCCATCATTGCTCGTCTGCTCTCCTGGATTTGCGCCCTCCGCGCGTGCGCTGTAGAGGCGGACGGAGGAGGAAGATGACCCAAGTGGGCCGGGCCGGAGGAGGATGGGCGCGAGGGGCCCATGCGGAGGGGCAATTTCTGCTCTTGCTCTTTTGTTTTCTTTTTCTTTTGCTTTTTGTTTTGTTTTCTGTTTTTGTTGTTTATTTAGTGTTGTTTTCTGCTTTTTTTTTTTTGTGTTATCCGAAAAAGATAAAAGATATTTAATTAAAAAAACCTAATTTAAAAAAAGAAATTTAGGCGTCAACAGTTGCCCCTCTTTGAAGGTGAGTTCGCAGAGGTTACATTCAAAGACAAACTGATGCCTAAATTTTATCCATGCATGTGTAACAGATTATATTTTATTTTGGGACCTATTATCTTATGCAAAAAGAGCAATATAACATTACATATACTAAGACAGCTAAGAAGATACCGTAGTTACTACCGGAAGTAAGTGAGATAGGGTGTGAACTCCGAGTTTGGCAAGTATCAAGGCGTCATCTTACCTGGTGATATGAGGAGGTTGCTTTTCCAGGGCTCGAACCATTCTTCGGTCGCCTGTTAAAACAATCAACGATTCATTTAGGACCCGAACCTTTCTTCAGTCGCCTTGACGGAAATTGCTCCTCCAAGACCCGAACCATTCTTCGGTCGCCTGTTAGAGCAATTAGTGGTTTGTCTCGGACTCGAATCGTTCTTCGGTCGCCGTGACGAGAAATTGCTTCTCCAGGACTCGAACCATTCTTCGGTCGCCTGTTAAAACAATCAATGATTTGTCTAGGACTCGAACCTTTCTTCGGTCGCCTTGACGGGAGATGCGCCGACCTTTCTCAGGGCATCAATTTGTTGGGGGTGTCTGATCTGTTTCGAAGACACCAGTTGGAACCCGACCTTTCTCGGGAGATGCGCCGACCTTTCTCAGGGCATCAATTTGTTGGGGGTGTCTGACCTCTGTCAAGGACACCGGTTGGAACCCGACCTTTCTCGGGAGATGCGCCGACCTTTCTCGGGCATCAATTTGTTGGGGGTGTCGATCTGTTTCAAGACACCGGTTGGTACCCGACCTTTCTCGGGAGATGCGCCGACCTTTCTCGGGGCATCAATTTGTTGGGGTGTCGATCTGTTTCGAAGACACCGGTTGGAACCCGACCTTTCTCGGGAGATGCGCCGACCTTTCTCGGGGCATCAATTTGTTGGGGGTGTCGATCTGTTTCGAAGACACCAGTTGGTACCCGACCTTTCTCGGGAGATGCGCCGACCTTTCTCAGGGCATCAATTTGTTGGGGGTGTCTGATCTGTTTCGAAGACACCAGTTGGAACCCGACCTTTCTCGGGAGATGCGCCGACCTTTCTCAGGGCATCAATTTGTTGGGGGTGTCTGATCTGTTTCGAAGACACCAGTTGGAACCCGACCTTTCTCGGGAGATGCGCCGACCTTTCTCAGGGCATCAATTTGTGGGAGATACCTGGACATTCACAGGTATTGAAAGAGTATCTGGATATTCACAAGTATTAACCTGGAGGATATTTGGGCATTTGCAGGCGTCGGAGGGATACTTGGATGACCACAAGTATAAACTCTTAGAGGATACCTGGATGTTTGCAGATATTGAAGGGGTACCTGGCAGACGGAATATCGAGGATGTACCTTGCATATTTGCGAAGGTCTCTCACCTTCTGGAAATTAGGAATATCGAGGACGTACCTGAGATATTCGTGAAGGTCTCTCACCTCCTGGTAGTTGAGAATATTGAGGACATACCTTGGATATTCGTGAAGGTCTCTCACCTTCTGGTAGTTAGGAATATCGAGGACGTACCTGAGATATTCATGAAGGTCTCTCACCTCCTGGTAACGGGAATATCGAGGACGTACCTCGCGTATTCGTGAAAGTCTCCCACCTTCTAGTAATGGGGAATTTGAATGTAGCACAAGGCTTACCTGGATGGCCGCAGGCACACAGGTGTACAAAGGAGAGGAATATTTGGATGAACACAAACATTTAACGATATGATCAGGGACCACTCAACCGATCCGAGTGTAAGAAAGCATACCTGGGTGATTGCAGGTGTATAATGTGGTGGAATACTTGGGTAGCTGCTAGTATTCAATGGCGTAATTTTGAGGATAACTCGGGCAGGTCGAGTGTCATGGAAATGGAGAATCCAAACAGTGGTCGGTACTCAAAGACAAGAGGATATTTGGATAGTCATGAGTATCAAATTTTAAGGACAACTCGAACAGGTCGAGTGTCAACAGAGGGAGTACCTGAGTAACGGCAGGCACTCAAAAACAGGGGGATATCTGGACAGTCGCAAATATCGATACTCTGGGGACAACTCGAACAGGTCGAGTGTCGATAGGAGGGAGTACCCGGCAAATGGTGGGTACTCAAAGACAAGGGGATACTTAGACTGACGCAAGCACCCAAACTCAGGGGATGACTCGAATAGGTCGAGTGACAAGAAGAGAGTACCTGGACAGTGGTAGGTACTTTAAGATAGATAGGGATATGCTTACCTGGCAATATCTCTGATTATTGAGAGTATGTTCACTATTTACGCACTATGCAGACATGTACACAATGATTGTATACGTTGTAAATTCAAAAATTCAAATGTGATTTATGCAAGACAATTTCGTCAGTTTTGTATCATCCGAATTCCACTGGGGAAGATTTTGAAAGACAACCCTCATTTAGAATGTAGATGTCTTGAGCATGCCAGATGAGGGACTTTCAGTCTGAAAGGATTTTTCACTCACTCTCATGGAAAGACTGTTTTATCCTGACCATTGATGCAGGATTTATAAGGATCACACTTCTCACTATCATCATGTCGGCAGGGGTCCAAGTATTCTCGCAAGTGGTACGACTTTACTAATGTGAGAGGTCTTTGTTGAAATTGTGATGAAGACTTGGTTATCAGCTCATCAAAGGGGATCATCAAGGTTGAAGTCGATGGACGAAAATGTTGCATGATCCTCTCCGGGTTTACAAGTCGGGAACCCTGCGAAAGAGATAGAGTAATCTTGCTCGTACTTCTTCGAGCGATATTTATGCACATATGAAATCTTACGTTAATTGAAGTGCCCCTAGTCCTGATGGAGACTTTTTACAATGGGAATATAACGTAGACTTGGCTCACATATAGAAGGGTGAGAGTTGGTGACTGTCTCAGTTTTTGTCACTGGTCTTTCTTCTTACTGTCAAATGGAGATTTTACAACCACAACTTTTTCTTGGCTGTATTTTTTTTGACTGGGGGGGCATTGGCCTTGCTTTTACCAGCACACTTTTTTTTTATGCCCTAACTTTTATTCCAGTCCCTCATTTATGGGCATTGACCTTGCTTTTACCAGTAACCGTTTTTTTATGCCCCTACTTTTTCATTTTGTTGCTTGAGGAACTGATCTAGGCGAGTTCAATTGAAGCACCATTATTTAGACTTTGAGTCTTCATCTTCAGCCATCGCTCTAGGCTATGGCAATAACTTCTACTTTGTCTCAACGTGAGGGTAAAATTACAGACTCACTTGGGTTGTACAATGTATACAAATGCATAGAAAAGGGAATTGCTCTTTGTCATTCTAAGGCACTTAAATTAACGCGAGTGTTCATATGTAATAAAGACACTCGAAGATTGATGCAAGTGCAAGCAAGAGAATTTCTATCCCTCTTCTCACCTTGTAATGCTGATTTGCCTTGTCTTTGACATGCTCCAGTGTGAGGGCGATTCTTAACGAGAGAAGCTTCACCAGTGTATGGGGCTCAAGGGGAGTGAGCAATGAAATGCCTCTCACTATTTTGGTTGTCGTACCATTCGCGAGAGAACTCTTTACCCTGCAGTCATGGAATTTTCTGCACTCATCTCACAAGTGTATAGATGGGGGACTGTGTGTAGGATACGGCTTGCCTGTCGTCATTCTGACGTGCCTCATCCAGCATGCTCAACTAATCTTGTATTCTCCACTCAGCTGTCTATTCTAGTAATCCTCAATGGAATCAGTGATTTTAGACAGACAAAATCATCATGCAAAAATCCATTTGGAGAAGACATGCGGCATTTTTTTTTAAGTATGAGAGAGTTTGTACTCTTAAAACAAATGAATGATTTTTACTCAAGAAACCCGATTGACAACTTTAGGGGTGTTCACTTGGTGAAATTGTATTTACAAATGTGCTGAATTTTGAATATCAAAAGAGTTATTCACAAAGGGGTGTCAATGGATTGTCCTTATTAAGTAGGGAAATGACACAAGAAAGATCAGCTGGGATTGGGGATCTGATCATTGATTTGACGGCCTTTCTGCTTTTGCCCCTGCAGAAGAGAAGATGTGGAAATAGATCAATTAGTAGGGCCAAAATCACACGTGATTTGAGGCCTTAAAGGTTTCTGTCATCTGCCTTGGCGACACTTGAGACGCCATTTGGCTTGGGAGAACTTATCATGGTCTGACATGCCTCTTATTGATTTGTTTTCTACATCTTTGACGATCAGGTGATCCTGCAACAAACGAGAGGGATCATGTTAGTCAGAAGCTCTTTCAAGAGTCGAATAACTTGGAAGCGATACAACATTACCCTTCACTAGTTTACAGATGTTTGAATAGACGAGGAGGATATGAATTCCTTCGACTTCGGGTCATTTTGCTCCTTCCTGGGTACCGCTCGGCTAGAGGTGCCAACAATGTCCGTGGGGGGAGCTTCCTTTTCCATTTGACTGAACCGGTTCTCGGACGACGCGTCCTTTCATACCAAGCAAATTACTCTTTCCCAGAGTTTATATTTGCTGGCCTCCAGGAATATTTGAATGTTGATGACGGCCTCTTTACAGTTCAACGTTTCTTTTTTGATTGGCCTTTCTTCTTGTGGCCACGTATGCCCGATTGCTGGTCGTCAATTTATTTTCAACACCTTCCTTCTGTGGAATTTCTCTTTCTGCCTTTGGTTATAGCAGCACTGGATGTGCTTCAAGCTTCTATGGAAATTGAGATGGACAATCAAAACCTCTAGTTTTTTTTTTAATCACTTCTTGCGAGAGCATGTGTCTGGAACAAGAAGTGTGGTTTCCCGGTTCCAAGGCTATTGTCTGGGATAGAGGGCTTCCTTTTATTTAATAGGACTGGTTCTTGAATGACACGTCTTTTACACCAAGTTAGGTGAATTTGACATGGGTCACTCCTATGCGTTGCCTGGGTAGTATCGATTATTCCATCGAGTTTGCTGCCTGATTCTCGACACTCCCTTAAATGCTGGTGATTATCATTCATTCTTTTTGTTGAATCAACCAAACACATTTTTATGATGGTATAAATACATCATTCATAAAAGGTGCATAGGCATTTTCACTTTGATAGAGAAATGCTTGGCAATGCCAAGCAATGAACATCTTTCAAGGGTAGTACTTTTTTACAGCATCAGAATTAACCGGCTTGGAGAATTCCCGCCCATCCATTTCAGTCAGGATCAAGGCTCCCCCGGGAAGTATCTTCTTTATCACATAAGGACCCTTGTAATTTGGGGCAAACTTGCCACCGGGCTCCGGAAGATTGGCAGTGTCTTCCTCAAGACTAGCTCATTTACCCTGAAATTCCTAGGTCGCACTTTCTGATTGAACGATCGGGCTACCTTCTGTTGATAACACTGACCATGACAGAGGGCTTTTAGTCGTTTTTCGTCGATCATATTCAGTTGCTCGAGCCTTTGTTGTGTCCACTCTTCCTCAGACAACCCTACCTGGGATAAAATTCGTAGGGATGGGATTTCTACTTCTATGGGCAAAACCGCTTCCATGCCATAAACCAGGGAAAAAGGGGTTGCCCCAGTGGAAGTTCGAATCGAAGTTCGATATGCTGTTAGTGCGAAGGGTAACCTTTCATGCCAGTCGCGATAGTTTTCAGCTGTCTTGGCTAGGATTCTCTTGATGTTCTTGTTGGCGGCTTCCACGGCTCCATTCATTTGTGGATGATAAGGGGACGAGTTCAGATGTTGGATTTTGAACTCAGAGAACAATTGATCAATCAACTTGTTGTTTAGGTTTGACCCATTGTCGGTGATGATAGCTTCTGGCACGCCATATCGGGCGATTATGTCACGTCTGATGAACTTCATAACGTTCCGCGCAGTTACGCTTGCATAGGATGTGGCCTCGATCCATTTTGAGAAGTAATCAATTGCAACTAAAATAAACCGATGCCCATTTGATGCCTTCGGATTGATTGGGCCAATTACATCAATGCCCCACATTGAAAATGGCCACGGCTCAGATAATTGATGCAGTTCGGTTGGAGGGACATTTATCTTGTTCCCGTGAATCTGGCAACGATGACAGCTTCGCACATGTCGGGCGCAGTCGCCTTCCAAAGGGAGCCAATAATAACCTAACCTCATTATTTTCTTGGCCAACATGCGTCCATTCATGTGAGGGCCACATACTCCCTCATGTATTTCCTGCATTATCCGTGTGGCTTCGTTGCATCAACACACCTTAGCGGGGACGAATCATATGATCTTTGTACAGATTTTCACCGCTGACGAAGAACCTTGAGGCCATTTTCATTAGGTATTTTCGATCAGAGTGAGTGCTTTCTTCAGGGAATTCCTGCTTCTGGACGTATTTCATGATATCGTAATACCAAGGTTTCCCGTCGGGTTCTTTGGTTATAGCCATGCAGTGGGCCTGTCTTGTCAGAACTTCGATCTTCAAAGGTTCTACTTCTAACCCTTTCGTTACTTGTAACATAGATGACAGCGTTGCTAGTGCATCAGCGAACTGATTATGAACTCTAGGAAGGTATTCAAACGAGATGTCTTGAAATTCTCCCACCAATTTTTCCAAGTAGTTGTGATAAGGCACAAGTTTGGCATCTCTCGTCTTCCATTCACCCACAGTTTGGAGGATGATTAAGGCGGAGTCACCGAATACTTTTAGTTTTGTCACTTCCATTTCGATAGCTGCTTGTAAGCCGAGGATGCATGCTTCATATTCGGCTATATTGTTGGTGCATGGAAAAATCAATTTTGCAGCCACAGGATAATGTTGCCCATTAGGGGGATATCAAAAGCGCCCCGGTGCCGTAACCCGACAAATTTACAGCTCCATCGAAAAACATAGTCCATGCGTCTTCTTCTATTGTTGAAATCCGGTCGTCTCGGTGTATTATCCTCGTGTACCTCCTTAGGGCGTCTGCTAACATATCAGCAATCACTCGACCTTTAACTGATTTTCGCGACATAACTTGGATGTCGGTTCGAGATCCAGGATTTGCCATTTGGCCAATTTTCCTACCAAGGCCGAGCGACCGAGCAAATATTTGATCGGGTCACTCTCCATTACGAGGAATGTTTGGTAGTGCAAGGTATATTGCCGGAGTCCTGTGCAACACCCATACCAATGCGGCGCATGTTTTTCGATTTGGAGTAGTTTTGTTCCGACGTGGTGAACTTTTACTTAAATAGTAGATGGCTCGCTCCTTCCCGTCATGAGGTCCTTCTTGTGCGAGCATTGCGCCTAAGGATTCACTGTTGATGGTAAGATAGAGGATTAAAGGTGCCCGGGACCGGAGGTACCGAATCGGGGGCTTCATCACCGCTTTAGATTTTCGAATGCAGTTGGCAATCATCATCCCATTTAACTTGTGCATCCTTCTTGAGAAGTTTAAAGAAGGGTTTCGCAGTTTGAAAGTTGGGAAATGAACCGCGCAATATAATTTAATCTTCCCAAGAGGCTTCGGACTTCCTTTACAAGTCGAGGGATGAGGCATCTCAAATATCGCCTTGGTTTTTGATGGATCTACTTCTATCCCTTCACAGCTCACAATGAATCCAAGTAATTTACAAAAGTTGCCCCGAACACACATTTCTTTGGGTTCAAGCGCAACTTGAACCTGGCGGAGTCGGTTGAATAATTTCTCCGGGGTTTTCACATGGTCTTCTCCATGTTTGGTTTTGGCGATCATGTCGTCGACATATACTTCAATTTCTTTGTGCATCATGTCATGGAAAAGGGTGACCATGGCACGTTGGTAAGTTGCTCACGGCATTTTTAATTTGAAAAGGCATAACCTTATAATGAAAAGTTCCCCATGGAGTAATGAACGCTGTTTTTCCTTGTCTTCCTCCTTCATTTTTATTTGGTTGTATCCCGAGAATCCATCCATGAAAGAGAAAAGCTTAAATCCAGCCGTACTATCCACAAGAACGTCTATATGAGGTAGCGGGAAATCATCTTTTGGGCTTGCTTTGTTCAAATCGCGGTAGTCGACACAAACTCGGATTCGACCGTCTTTCTTCTTTTCCGGTACAATGTTTGCTACCCAATTAGGGTATTGCGAGACTTCGAGGAAGCCTACTTCCAGGAGCTTCATCACTTCTTCTTCAATCTTTTTGATAACTCGGTTTAGTTCTCCTTAGCCGCTGCTTCTTGGGGGCTACATCGGGGTTGGTTGGCAAGCTATGCTCCACAATCATTGGATCGAGGCACGGCATATCGGCATATGACCATGCGAATACATCTTGATATCTCTTTAGGAGGGCGATTAAGCTTGCAGCTTCTTCTTTAGGAAGGTTCGCGCCGATCTTTATCTCCCTCGGATCTCCTGTGCTGCCTAAATTGACAACGATGGTGTCTTCGCAGTAGGGGGCCTCGCTTCTTCATGTCGCTCCCAATTCGTTGAACTTCGTCGGAATCATCAAAATCTTCATCGAGTCCTCGTAATGGTTACTTACGGTGTTGGTTTGGACCGTTCCCATACCCTCGCCTGCTGCTAGATTATTCATGTATCATAGAATAGATAGGTTAAGGGGACAAATAAGGTTAACAGCATGTATGCTTCTTTCTTTTGAAAATGGGGATGATTTGTTCTTTAAGATGAGGAAGCATGAGGAAACCCGGGCCTCGATTTCTTCTTTCATTTTGCGGCCGGATATCATCAACGGGCCGGTTTGGTGTATCTCCTCATGCCCTCAAAATGTTTTCAACTTTATTTATTAGTAGACGGATTTCTGAGAGTGGTTTCAAAAAGGGTTCCTTGGATGGAACCGATGTTGAAAACAAAACAAGCCAACTTAAAAATATGTATAAAGCTCCCGCGTAGGGGAGTATGCGAGGAAAATAAAAGGATTCTACTCGAGCGGGTCTGCACCCATTTCCCTTGACGGTCCTTCGTTGATAGCGCCCACGAAGAAGTCTTCATACCAATCGCCAGTTACGTCTCCTTGTGCTCGTGGCTTTGCGGACTTCAAATCATCCATGCCTTCCCACCCATCAGGGACGATGTGGTGATGATGATCATAGAAACTTTGGGGGATTGAATAGTTGACATAGTAGTCAAATTTACCACTTGGTTGGCCCAAAGTGTCCATGATCACCTCTCCTCTACGTGCTTCCTTAACATGCTGGGAACATGGTACGGGGTGCCGGGTACTACGAGGAGGCGATCTTCGCCAAAACACAGCCATGGGGAGCGAAACGTGAATACCCCGGCGTCCAAAGATCCCCGAACCTTGTCTCTCGGGATGGTGCGTCATCTAGCGAGTGTCCTAATTCCCCGAATGATAATCACATTGCTTGGACGGATCATAACCAAGGAAGTACTCGGGAGTAGGATGACTCAATTCCCTAGTGATCATCCCTTGCTCTAGGAGAACGGGAAAATGATGGCCATCGATTTAGGAAGAGGTGAATACGGCCGCGTGCTTTTGAGGTTTGGGGTAGCCGAGCCTGCCAGCTCGTGTCAATAAGGTCATCTTCATCTACTTTGGCTGCCAACTCCTCGTTAGACGGGAGAGGAATGTACGGGCAATTTGGGCGAAACTTTCGTCAAGTGGTGTACCGTCTCGTGTAGCTCATCGACTTGACGTTGGAGCTGGGTGAACGAGAAGTTATCGCCTGTTTCTTCTAACTGTTCCTCATCAATGGCACCTACGAAAAGGTCTCCAAACATGGTGGTCACGCTATCTGGTCCTTCTTCCTTTGTAAATACGGCGAACTGCGTTCTCTGGATTATGGGCAATTTCGCGCTTCAGAGATGAACCATTTTGAAGCGTTCACTTCTTCTTCCTCATGCATCATTATGGTGGGCACAGGGAAAGTTTCCTCGAGACGAGGGGATATACAAGGCTGACTTTTTCTTTGCTTTTCTATCGGGGAAAATCCTAAACCGATAGTATAGGGTCTCCTCGGGGCTTTAATAGGGCGACGGATGCCCCGGCCTCTCCTACCAAGCCTCGTCCCGGGAATGAAACCATGTCCAACCATGATTTTTCCTACCATGATTGCGGCACTTGATACCTCGGGGATGAGGGGCAAAGTTCCTCGAGCCTCGTGTATAGTAGACACGAGTTCGAACGATTGATAGGCTTCGCTTTTGTCACTAGGTTCAACATAAGGGATGGCTGTCTCGTGGTAGATGCGGTGATCTTCTTCTCCTCGGACCGTGATTAGTTTTCCTCCAACCACGAATTTCACACTTTGGTGGAGGCTTGACGGTGCTTGCTCTGCGATGTGGATCCATGGGCGTCCTAAGGAAATTGAACGCGGTGGGGATATCCATCATTTTGGAACAAAATTTTGAATATAGTTGGGCCTATTTGAACGTCGAGTTCAATCTCTCCCCTTGTTCCTTCTTCGTTCCATCGAATGCTCGAAGGAAGTCCCTGGGTACTGGATCCATGATCTCTCTATTTTAAGGCGACGAGTGTCGCTAGTGGACATATATTAAGAGCAGATCCATTGTCAATCGGCACTCGGCGACATGAGATGCGTTGCACTTTGAGCGATATGTAGAGGCCCTTGGTGTGTCCTCTACCCTCCTCGAGAATTTCTTCATCGAGAGAATGCCATTTGATCTTTTAAAGGATAGTACCGACAAATTCCTCAAGTTTGTCATGCTCAATTGTTTCGGGGACATGTACCTCACTTAGTACTTTCATGAGGGATTTTGGTGCTTGACGGATGTGCGAGCAATTCCCGGCGAGAGATGCTGTCTTGGTGATTTTCGTAAGCTTGTTCCACCACATTATATTCGGCCTTAACTACGGCCAAAAACTCCTTGGCTTCTTCATCGGTGACGGGCTTAGCGGGTGAGTGTTTTGCTTGTGCATAGGTTCGCCCGGATCTTGTGACTAAACCAACCTCAAGGTCATAAGACCATGGTGCTTGCGTTGTTGTATTCGTATTTGTAAGGTTGGGGAATCTCGATGACTATAGTTGTTTTTTGCTGGCGATGCTTGAACAATAGCTTCCCTCCTTTCAAAGACGCTCTCGGGTGAGATGGAATCTTTTTTCTCCTTTCCGCATTTAGCGCGGCAAATTCCTCCCTCCCGGTTGATGAGGACTTGCGATATGGTAGAAACTATACTGGCGTGGCCAGCATATATGATTATTCCGGCCTCTATCATTCTTAATACCCTTTCCTCCATTATTGCAAGGGTGGTATTCCATTGCTTGAATAATACCAGCTTCTACCAACCCTCGATAGATGTCAACGGTAGGTACTTTGGCATTTCGATTTAGGCCGGCCCTCGGAACCGAATATTGCATTTACCTTCGGCATGATCGGGAGCGGATTGCTTTGGACATTTGGTTTTGTAGTTTGGAACGAGAATGCCTTAGTATCCAACAAGTTACTCGGATCCGATGCTTAAGGGCGAAACACTCGTCGGTTGAGTGGCCTATTTCTCCCATGTGATAGTCACATTTTTGGACGGGTCATAGGGAGAAGCTTTCGGCGTTGGGTCGTTGTGGCTCGGTTGAAAGGAGGTTCTTGTTTCGGAGGATTGTCGGGAACTTGTGATGGAGATCCGGGAAGCGGAGTGAACGTCTCCTGTTGTTGTAGCGCGAGGCGGGCGACGGTGGTGGTGTCGTTGTCTGTGCTTGTCCGAGCAGATCGGGAGGTGGACGGTATTTGTAGTGTAGGTTGCATTAACATCGACCGGGGTTCTTTGTCTTTTTTCATGTTGAGTCTCTCCTGGCTGATGGGTGCGGGCTCGGTGAACCGACCATCCCTTAACCCTATCTCAATCTGTTCTCCCTACGGAATGAGTTGATTGAATGATTCAGCGATCGTAGTTACCATATGGTTGCGGTATTCATAGGGGAGGGTTTTGATGAACATTTTTCTTAGTTCGAAATCGTTGGTTGGGAGGCGATTTGGGCGGCGATTCCTCCATCTAATGGCGTATTCTTTGAAAGATTCCAGCTTTTTCTTTTCCATGCGCTCTAGATCCTCACGAGAAGGAGTAATGTCCATTATAAATTTGTACCTTGCTTGAGGAATGCTTCAGTTACTTCACTCCATGCTTCGAGGAGGTTTATATTTTTTGTGATATACCACCTCGGGCGGGGGCCTACTAGACTTGACTGGAACAACCGAATCATCAATGGCGCATTATTAACGTATTGGGTCATTCGAACCAAGTACATTTGCAAATGAGCTCTTGGGCAAGTCGTGCCATCGTACTTTTCAAACTCGGGTATTTTGAATTTTCTGGCATTTTGACTTTGGAATAAATGGAGAGATCTGTCAAAGTAGGATCCTGGAGGCCTTGCAGTTGTTTCAGTCTTTCCTCAAGCTTTTCGAGGCGTTTGTCATGTTCGATTTTAGACAAACTGCCTGGTTTAGCTTTCTCAATCACGGTTTGGTGCAGATCGTCCTCCAATTCAGGCATGTTATCATCAGTATCCCTTCCTTGATCACCTCGAATGGATGATTGTGGTAATAGTACTTCGATTGATGCCGGGAGCGGGAGCCGGCTTGCCTTGAATGAAATCTATCTCGCTTTGAGAGTTCTTTGGAGCACATTGAAGACCTGCTTCATTTCATTTTCCATAATCTCGACACGGCTTGGTACGTTTTCTTCAGCCATTCTAGCTTTCGAATGTAGCTACGTCGTAATTACCGGTTACGCAAAATGGAAAGAACATAAGTGAGGGAAACAAATGGAACATTGGCCCATGGCGAGGGTCGAGTCATTTTATTTATTAACAGTGGGAATATATACAATGCCGAAAGGGCTCTTTAAACAAGGCATAAAAGATAGAACGACCCTAACTATTTTAGACATATTCACATCAAAAAACCGAACTGCCAAATTTCATATGTGATGGGAAGCTCCGGTCTTGTGAATCCGCTTGCTCCTTCGTGCTGGCTTTGATATGTGTTTCCTGCTTGTCTTCAAACTTTTTCAAGCGATTCAATTCGTCTTTGGAGAGTAAGTTTATCAGCTACATCGGGGATTACTGGTTTGCAATTCTTCGGGAATTATGTGGTTGAGGATGTAGAACGTGGATGCGTGATGAGATTTTTCTTGCCCCTTCAATCTTCTGGGTATGACAATCTTTTCTGCGTGACATCTACTCCATGCATCCTGGATTATACGGATCTCTCGAGTAGTCATAAGCGGGTGTGGGTGAAAAGGATTCGGAACAATCCCGGCTTGAGTGGCGGCGGGATTTCTGGAGGACCTGTATTGACGAGCCACCCTATGTGGATAATATGAGGTAGCTCCGGAGAGGCCGCGGTGGGATGGGGTCGTAATAATCAAGCGCAAAACGTGCCTCCCGTAATGAACCATTTAGCTCGCCATAGGAATGCCTCGGGGACAGGGTTTTTTAACAAGTCGATCCATCGAGAATATTCTTATTTGGGAGAGTATTTTTCCAAGCTTTGAAATTTTTGAAGTGGATGCTTGAATTTGTTGATTTCAAATATTTGCATGAGGTGCCCAAATCCTTTGACATGAGAAAAGAACCACATTTGTAAAATTTCCGGGCGGCCCTCATGATTTTTCTTTGTTTTCCTTAAACGATTAAGGGATAAAAATGTTTCAGCCAAAACCATGTTCACATATCCTGCTCCAAAAGCGACTTGACTTATCACCCCCGCCATTAAAGGATTTATGGCATTCTTCCTATAGGGGAAGATAATAAATCCAAAGAACGCTAAGAGGAAGATTTTGCTTTTTGGTTCATTGATTGTTTTTCAAAACATTCAGTTAAAGATGATAGCGGAAATGCATTGTTGTTGGCTTTAACTATTTCTCTTACCGAACGATTTTTAAAAACCGTGACAGACTAACCACGGGGTCAATGCGGGTCGGTGGCTTGGCGAGCTCCTTCTCCGGGGGCATTCCTATGGCGAGACCGTATTCCTCAAGGTCGGAGTCGGTTCAAATTTGCCGAACATGAAGGTGGATGTTTCGGGGCACCGAAATGTGGTAGTGCTTGCATGACTCGGAGTGGATATTGATTTGGAGCAACGGAAGGAGATGACCGATGATTGATTTGACATACTCCGGCCGAGCGATCTAAGCGATTCCACCATCGAGGAGCTCTTTCTTGGGAGCCGGAATGAAGCCGGATATCGACTCTTCCCATCACATATGAGAAACGGAGTTACACGACCGACCCTATGCCATGAGCCAATAAAAGACTAAGTAAAAGTAAATAAATTACTTTGCTTTTAAAGAAAATGGCAAGCACAAAGACATGCATATGAGATGTGCGGCTCGATTTCTAACCGAGAGGGCTTGTTGAAATTAAAAGGGTATCCGCCCATCGCGGTCTCGCGTTAGCAAGCATACCCTTCTAACCTCGGCTAGAGAAATTCGGGGGAAAAGAAAGGCAACCTCTACATCGCAGTCTCGCGTTCGAGGTCGTATCTTTCTTGACACCATCCTAAATATCCTATGGCGGCCCAGGTCCGGCGGCCGGGTTGTGTGTGCCATGTGTAGTGCTGAAACAGTAAAGCATGCACAACAATTCATACTCACAGGAAAATCTATTTTAAGCAAAATTAAAATAAATTTCTAAGCTATTGACCTGCATAAAAAAAAAAAACCTAAGTCAGTAAAGAAATTAAACAAGGCAAAAAAGGCCTAAGTCCTCGAAATCCCCAGCGGAGTCGCCAAGCTGTCGCGACCTCTTTTTTTCGGCGCCCGATCGGGGCGAGCGCCCGGCGGAGGCTAATGGCTCGGCTGAATTTATTAAGCCCGGACTCTCCCAAGTCCACCAATTCACGACTTTAATGGTCCAGTATTTTTAACCTGTAAGTTAATTTTTAAAACGGAGTCGCCACTAATCAATTTGGGGTGGGTTGATTAGAAACCCATACGAAGTATTGGGAGAAATACTCGCTCCGTGCAACCTGAGAAATTAGGATCGGGGACTTGATTACACTAGTTAATCACTAATGCCCTTTCGGTACCTAACCTTGTTTAAACCCCGAGGTTTTTTGGATGTTTTAGGGATTTTCCACGCATTTTTTTGAAAAACATTTTTTGAACCTTTTTCCAATTTTTTTGGACATAAAAGGGACCTTTTTTTTTTTTTTTTTTGAATTTTGGTATTTTTGGAAAAAATACAAGTCTTTTTGGCTTTTTCTGAATTTTTGGCATTTTGGAAAATATGAAATATTTCTTTTTTTTTTTATTTTTGATTTTTTTTGGAAAATAAAAATATTTTTTAATATTTTTCGAAAAATAAAGTATTTCTATTTTCTGATTTTTTTTTTGAAAATAAAATATTTTTTTATATATTTTTTAATATTTTCTTTTTTTTGGAAATTAAAATATATATATTTTTTAATATTTTTTCGAAAATAAAATATTTTTGATTTTTTTTTTTTTTTAAAAAATTAATTATTTAATATTTATTTAAAAAAAAACGTCGCCGTACGGGCCCGCAACGCTGGCCCGACTCGGAATTTTGGCATTTATTTTTTCTTTTTTTTACTAAAACGGCGCCGTTTTGGGGGGAGGGAACCGGTGAAACTCTACCCGGTTCCCCCGACCCGGATCCGGCTCGCGACCCGGTTCCCCTCGGAACCCTACCCAACCCGGATCCGGGTCGCGATCCGACCTACGCCGCCCCTCTTCTCCCGGATTTTGCGGAATCCCTACCCGGTTCCGATCCGAGTCCGACCCAACGACCCGGGTCGCGACCCGAAAATCGGGAACCCTAGGGTTTCCGCAAATTCCAGCGCCGAGGAGGAGGAGAGGCGGATCGGCGGCGGTAACGGCGGCGATGGTGGTGGCGGCGGCGGGGGGAAGAGATGGCGACGGCGAGTGGTGGCTACCTGCGGTGGGGCGCGCGAGTGGTGGCGGGACGACGGTCCGGCGACGGCGGCAACGACCCCTTTTTCTTTTCTTCTCTCTCTCTCTCTCTCTCTCTCTCTCTTCGGATCTCGGCTTGCGAGCGCTCGGGCCTCCCCGAAGTCTCTCGGGGAAGCTTGCGGACGCTTGCTTAGCTCGATCTCTCCCTCTCCGTTGGTCTCGGTGGTTCGCGCTTCGACGGAAAAGGGGGGCCTATTTATAGTCCGGGCGGCCGGTCGACGGAGCTCGACCGAGGGTTGCCACGCCTTCCGCCGGCCGAACCGGCGTCCTATCCGACGCCAACCACCCCCCCCTTTCACGTCCCATCGCCGCCTGCTCCTCCCCTGCTCCACGTGCGCCATCATTGCTCGTCTGCTCTCCCTGGAGTTGCGCCCTCCGCGCATGCGCTGTAGAGGCGGACGGAGGAGGAAGATGACCCGAAGTGGGCCGGGCCGGAGGAGGATGGGCCGCGGGGGCCCATGCGGAGGGGGCTGCTGCTGCTGCTCTTTTGTTTTCTTTTTCTTTTGCTTTTTGTTTTGTTTTCTGTTTTTGTTGTTTATTTAGTGTTGTTTTCTGCTTTTTTCTTTTTTTGTGTTATCCGAAAAGATAAAAAGATATTTAATTAAAAAAAACCTAATTTAAAAAAAGAAATTTAGGCGTCAACAAGCTGGCATCATCATTCTACCATCCAAAACCAAGTTCCATTTTTACTGTCTACTGGGGTCTTAATACGTCTGGATCTCCCCGACGCCTGCTAAAGCAGGATATATGACTTGTGTCTGAAGAAGTACGCAGAGATGTAGGATCCAATTCAGCATAACAGATTCCATATTGCGTTAATGTAAACTGTCTCCCCTTGAATAAAAGTTCGACGCAGGTTTGCATTGCTACTCGCAACTCGTTATGAGCAGTCATTTTGCTGCGATGCTAGAGGTTTTCGGTCGAGAAAAAGAAGGACTAGCAATGCCCCTGGCCTCTTCGTTTTGATCATTCAAGCAATTTCAGGTCATGATTGGATCACTCCGCGGTTTCTGTAACTCCAACTGGGGTCACAATTTCATCTTTTAACAGGTAAGACGTATCGCATCAAACACATTGCGGATTTGTGTTTCTTTTTTAAGGCCCATGATTGTATGTATACCCCCCTATTTGGCCATTGGCGGCTAATCCAACGCGATCGTCATAGAGGCACGTGACCCGTGACATCATGGTTTAGGTCGGCGATCATTCAGTTTAAAATGAACATGGTCCCACAACAAGAAGGTTCATCTGGTGTAATGGTATCTTAACAGTATTTATATCAAACATTCATATGGTTGCATCACTCCTGAGAATAGCTACGACCAGATTTTAAGGTACGACAACCACGATTTGCGAAGATTGCCGAGCGTGATATGAGTACTCTAACTCAACAAATTATACAAATAGAAGAAGAAGAAGAAGAAGAAAAAGCTGATTGTACTATCTATTTTGATATCAGGGGGAAAATGTTTTACTAAGATCTTACTTCTATAAAAGTACTCTAACTAGAAATTCGAAGGAAGGCCACAGCTCTTTCGTAATTATGCTCTACTAAGGTCTCTCTCTCTCTCTCTCTCTCTCTCTCTCTCTCTCTCTCTCTCTCTCTCTCTCTCACCTTTGTTTCAATTAGCTCAGCATCACCACGTCCCGCGTAATCTAAAGCAAAGTCAAATTGAGCATTATTTCCATTGCTTGGTCCTCCAAGATTTAATCTTTATCCTTGACTTTCTTGTCCTCCCTACCAAAGAAAAAGAAAGGGATCTTCATGAGCCCATCCACTTTCGAATTTTTCAAAGACCCCGCTATGATTTTTATTTTAAAAGATAAACGAAGATATAGCTTATATCAATTTTAACAGGTTTCCTAGAATCCATGGGTGTCGTCATCGTGCCTATCTTTGTGATAAAATAAAATAAAGATCACTTAGAATCGACTTGTGGTTAATGAATAATGTTGTGCATGCATTAGGCGTATGATATATGTTCAATTCTTTACTATACTGAATGCAAAGAATCTTCTGTTTGTACTGCCTAACCCAAGTTTTGGCACATACTTAATCTAGTCTATGAGGTTGGTAGGATGTTCCATTTACCGGAGATTTACCTAGCTAAGATGAGATTCCCATAGTCATTAAAAAAATAAAAAATAAAACACTCGTCCTAAAGTTTCAGCATGATTTTTATCGCAGTCCCATGATACCGATCGGGATTCGATTACTTGGATGGGCGATCGTTCTTTTTCTTTCTGGATATGAGAAATCGCAAAAGTCGGGATTCATACCCAATCATCGATGTAAAGATGATCCAATTAAAAATGCAGTTGTCATGGGACTTGTACTCTAGGCTGCGTTTGGCAGTCATAATAAAATTCGGTCTAGGATATGATTTATCCTATCATATCCTACATTTGGTCTTCAGTTTGGGATAGGATAAAGTCGGATATAATGGGGATATATGTAGGATAAAATTATCCCATGAGGGAGATTGGATAAATGTGGATATGATTTCTAATGTCCATAATAAGAATTTTTTTCGAATAACAAACTTATTAAGTTGAAATTATATTTCAATATAAATAACATTTGAATTCTAATTTAAGAAATTAAAAAAATAGAAATTTATTTTTAATTAATCTTATTTTAATTTATATATTCAACTTTAATTCTATCTTATAATAAACATTCAATCTATAAATTATATATTTTAGGTATGTTAGTACAGTTTACTATTTGATAAAATTTTATTAAAAAATGATGAAAGGGGAAAAAGAAATAATAAAGAAAATAATATAAAAAGAGGAAAAATAAAATAAAAATAAATTAAGGAATAGTGTTACGAGATATTTTCACCATCTCCATTTATAAACATTTAGGTTCATTTATACCACCGCCCACAGTGGCCGCGATGGTAAGAGTGTTCTCCTCTCACCGAGAGGGGAGGGGTTCGAAACCCCGCGTCCCCATTGCGCGACTCAGCGCGGATGGGTCTGTGGTGGCGGCTCATTCGCCCCGGGTTTACCCCGCTGGCTGCCGGCTGTTCGGGGTTCCGGGTAAAAAAAAAAAAAAAACATTTAGGTTCATTTATAATGACATGCCATTTATATAAAAAAAAAAAAAAAAAAAATGGAAATATATTCGACTTTAATATTATGATTCACCAAACAATGGATATAATATAAAATAAAAAAAAAATCTAAGGATTTCATATCTTATCATATCCAGTCCTATCCCGATTAGAAATCCGGACGACTAAACGTAACCTTTAAGCTTTGGCCGTCCGTACGTTGAAATCAAGACGATATGTTCCGCTCCAATCACATTACGCAGAAGGCCAAGAAAGGTTCCTCTAACTTATACATCAAAAAGAGCTTCAACTATTCAAAAATTTACAGTGTTGATGGGAACTAACGAAGGGATTATATTGGAATTTCATACAAAAGATTGTGATTGAACTAGTTCGGCTGAAAATTTTATGACTGAGTTGGCATCTGTGTGGTTTTAGAATTAGAGATGCTAGAAAAGGGGGGAGACGGGGGAGGACACAAGTTATCATTATACCGACACTGACACGCGATACGACAAATCGACACGTTATTTCTCAAAAAATAAAGAATTCAGACACATTGGAACACGTTGGATATATATATATATATATATATATATATATATATATATATATATATATATATATATATATAATAAATTGTCATTTTTATGTTTATTTCAATCAAATTAATTTGATTCAAATTCATAAATAAATAAATAAGCCTAGAATGAATTTATTCTAAAAACATTAATCCATAATTTATTAATATCATTCATTGTTTCAATTTGACAAATTCAACTCTATCCCAATTATTCATAAAACTTGAAAAAAAAAAAAAAAACAAGTAATTCACATTCTAGACTTGCATGTTAGATATGTAGGAAGAGAAGAAAAAAACTTAAGGAACGAATTGTATATCACAAGGGAGTGAGAATCAAAAGAGAAGAGAATACTATGTTTTTCTTCTTTCTTCATTTATTATTTTTATGATTGTGTTTTATTTTTCACATATATATATATATATATATATATATATATAGATATTTTGACCTCTCACTCATTGGAAATTTTTAAAATGGACCTCGGTAGCGGAATCACATGTCGGAAACTCATATGTCGAAATTCCAACTCGAGTGTTGGAGAGTGTCGGGAAAGTTGACTAGGTGTCGGATTTTCCGACACGTGTTGACCAAGTGTCAAAGGGTGTCCGAGAGTGCCGGACACGTGTCGAAGTGCCCGACACGATACGACACGACACGACACGAAGGCTCTTAAAGAGTGTCGGTGCTTCATAACCCGCAGTTGATGTCAGTGTGCACGTGTTGCAATAGGAAGTGCAAACACTAAAATCGACTTAATATCACGAAAAACTTTTAAACTATCACATTGATGATAGATTTACCTTGAATTAATTTTTTTATTACCAAAATTTTCAAACTATTACAGTTATAACAAATTTACCTATATTAATTTAGAAAAGGTAAAACTCCATATCATATAACTTAATAACTGGACGCAAACTGATGGAGGGTAACGTTTTTATCGGTGATCAAAATATTAATTTAGAGTGATCACGGATATACCAATTTGAGGTCTTTTGTGATATTAACCTTTAACTCTGCAATAGTCATATCTGACAAATTGTTTATTTCATCACAGTTGCCGAATATTATATATTGGGCAAGTCCCACATGGAATTTCATGGAGACAACTTAAGAGGTAAGTACGATTACGCATTAGATGACTTAATGAAGCGTCATCTTGCATTTGATCCTTTTCTGGAGTATAATATCTCCTTCATATCATAGCATGCGACAGGGACAGCTAGCTGGGCATCTCCTTCGTATCATTATACCGACACTAACACGCGACACGACAAATCGACACGTTATTTCTCAAAAAATAAAGAATTCCGACACATTGGAACACGTTGGATATTAAATATATATTTTTATATATACATAATAAATTGTCATTTTTATGTTTATTTCAATCAAATTAATTTGATTCAAATTCATAAATAAATAAATAAATAAATAAGCCTAGAATGAATTTATACTAAAAACATTAATCCACAATTTATTAATATCATTCATTGTTTCAATTTGATAAATTCAACTCTATCCCAATAATTTATAAAACTTGAAAAAAAAAAACAAGTAATTCACATTCTAGACTTGCATGTTAGATATGTAGGAAGAGAAGAAAAAAAACTTAAGGAATGAATTGTATATCACAGGGAGTGAGAATCAAAAGAGAAGAGAATACTAGGTTTTTCTTCTTTCTTCATTTATTATTTTTATGATTGTGTTTTATTTTCACACACACACACACACACACACACACACACACACACACAGATATATATATATATATATTGATCTCTCACTCATTGGAAATTTTTAAAATGGACCTCGGTAACGAAATCACATGTCGGAAACTCATATGTCGAAATTCCGACTCGAGTGTTGGAGAGTGTCGGGAAAGTTGACCAGGTGTTGGATTTTCTGACACGTGTTGACCAAGTGTTAGAGAGTGTCCGAGAGTGTCGGACACGTGTCGAAGTGCCCGACATGATACGACACGACACAACACGAAGGCTCTTAAAGAGTGTCGGTGCTTCATAACCCGCAGTTGATGTCAGTGTGCACGTGTTGCAATAGGAAGTGCAAACACTAAAATCAACTTAATATCACGAAAAACTTTTAAACTATCACATTGATGATAGATTTACCTTGAATTAATTTTTTTATTACCAAAATTTTCAAACTATTACAGTTATAACAAATTTACCTATATTAATTTAGAAAAGGTAAAACTCCATATCATATAACTTAATAACTGGACGCAAACTGATGGAGGGTAAAGTTTTTATCGGTGATCAAAATATTAATTTAGAGTGATCACGGATATACCAATTTGAGGCCTTTTATGATATTAACCTTTAACTCTGCAATAGTCATATCTGACAAATTGTTTATTTCATCACAGTTGCCGAATATTATATGTTGGGCAAGTCCCACATGGAATTTCATGGAGACAACTTAAGAGGTAAGTACGGTTACGCATCAGATGACTTAATGAAGCGTCATCTTGCATTTGATCCTTTTCTGGAGTATAATATCTCCTGCATATCATAGCATGCGACAAGGACAGCTAGCTGGGCATCTCCTTCGTATCATTATACCGACACCTGACCCGCGACACGATAAATCGACACGTTATTTCTCGAAAAATAAAGAATTCCGACACATTGAAACACGTTGGATATTAAATATATATTTTTATATATACATAAGAAATTGTCATTTTTATGTTTATTTCAATCAAACTAATTTGATTCAAATTCATAAATAAATAAATAAATAAGCCTAGAATGAATTTATACTAAAAACATTAATCCACAATTTATTAATATCATTCATTGGTTCAATTTGATAAATTCAACTCTATCTTAATAATTCATAAAACTTGAAAAAAAAAAAAACAAGTAATTCACATTCTAGACTTGCATGTTAGATATGTAGGAAGAGAAGAAAAAAAACTTAAGGAATGAATTGTATATCACAGGGAGTGAGAGTTAAAAGAGAAGAGAATACTAAGTTTTTTCTTCTTTCTTCATTTATTATTTTTATTATTGTGTTTTATTTTTTCACACACACACACATATATATATATATATATATATATATATATATATATATATATATATATATATATTGACCTCTCACTCATTGGAAATTTTTAAAATGGACCTCGGTAGCTGAATCACATGTCGGAAACTCATATGTCGAAATTTCGACTCGAGTGTTGGAGAGTGTCGGGAAAGTTGACCAGGTGTCGGATTTTCCGACACGTATTGACCAAGTGTCGGACACGTGTCGAAGTGCCCGACACGACACGACACGACACGAAGGCTCTTAAAGAGTGTCGGTCTTCATAACCCGCAGTTGATGTCGGTGTGCACGTGTTGCAATAGGAAGTGCAAACACTAAAATCGACTCAATATCACGAAAAACTTTTAAACTATCACATTGATGATAGATTTACCTTGAATTAATTTTTTTATTACCAAAATTTTCAAACTATTACAGTTATAACAAATTTACCTATATTAATTTAGAAAAGGTAAAACTCCATATCATATAACTTAATAACTGGACGCAAACCGATGGAGGGTAAAGTTTTTATCGGGGATCAAAATATTAATTTAGAGTGATCACGGATATACCAATTTGAGGTCTTTTGTGATATTAACCTTTAACTCTGCAATAGTCATATCTGACGAATTGTTTATTTCATCACAGTTGCCGAATATTATATATTGGGCAAGTCCCACATGGAATTTCATGGAGACAACTTAAGAGGTAAGTACGATTACGCATCAGATGACTTAATGAAGCGTCATCTTGCATTTGATCCTTTTCTGGAGTATAATATCTCCTTCATATCATAGCATGCGACAGGGACAGCTAGCTGGGCATCTCCTTCGTATCACTGCCGTTCCGGACATGCTATGGCTTCAACGGATCATCTGATGCCACGCATAAGGGGAAAAAAAGAGGATGTCCTTCAATGACTTTTCCCGAAGGCTGATTAGGAGGCATCCTTCGACTGATTCCAGAAATATCGAGCCTTGCCCTGATCGTCAGGAATCCAGAACACTATACATTTCACACAAGGACTGGGGAAGAAAGGATCATCACGAAAAGGGTCAGGTTCTTTATTAGATGTTATCTTCAGCGGTATTCGCTTGCGCGAAGTGCGAAATAAGTAATGTTCATTGGACTCACTGAAAGGAGACGTGCAGCAAGGGATTAATTTGCACAGAGAACACCTAATTCTTGATGGATCTGAGAGGCAAGGCTTTTCGGCGGTCATTTGCCATACCAGAAAAGGAGCATAATCATCGTCAATGGGTGGTAGGGCCGAGGACCTTTAACTGTGAGGACACCACGGACGGTCCGACTTTCGTGATACACTCTTGAGTACGGCTGTCCAGAGGTTGAATTCGACATTGGATGTTACGTTAGCCAAAAGACCCGTCGATTTCATTAGCCTCTCACTTTGACATCAAAAGGAGCTCCAACTTCTCAGAAATTCACTACACCAGGGAAACAGGGGTCGGCATATCCGATCAAAGATATACAGGCCCAATAACTCAGCATCCTGAAAAGAGCTTCGTTCCACCATTGTCCGACAAAGTATCTCGCTGTCGAGTAAGCATCATTCACACAAGTGTGGATGTAGCATTTCCTCTCAAATTTCCTCTCAAAACTCAAATTATTACAACAATGCTCGCTATCCCTACATCAAATCACGTAGGCCAAGTGAAAGTACAAGAGGAAATGTCTCAAAAATGCCCCGACGTGGACACTTTAAGGACAAACCGCAATCCGTGCTTGCGTGAGTGTGCTAACTTGAAAATGGTTCTTTTTTTTTTCTATACTTATAGTTATTATCATAAGTTCTTTCATTTTGATAGTTTCTGCGATTCCATGGATTATACCTATTTGTACAGATACCTCGGCGATTTCCACTCGTTAATACATATAGACCAATAAGCATATCTTGGGTTGGTACGGAAATGGGATCCCCAATAGCTGGAGACAAGAGATTCATATGAGAAAACATAAGTAAACGAGCCTCCGCTTGAGCCTCCAAAGATAAAGGTACATGAATAGCCATTTGATCCCCATCAAAGTCTGCATTGAATCCCTTACGAACTAATGGATGTAAACAAATAGCACGTCCTTCCACTAAAATGGGTTGAAATGCCTGGATGTTAAATACCATTGGGTGGGTTACTTTTTATTGGCATTGGAAACACATCACATTATGGCAGGGTAACGTTTCACAGTTTAATGAATCTTCCACTTATTTGATGGGATGGCAAGGTACATACAGTGAGCCTCATTTGCTCGAGAGCTTGAACGGTCATATGCTCGATCTGTCGTATGATTGCATGTAAGGAAGCAAACTGGCGGGTTAAAGAGTTCCTGTCAGCTCTGTGATGAAGGTTTGCCTTGTCAGCTAAAGCAAGAAAGTGATGGAAAGTATCAGCATTGCGGATGACGGACAAAATGTAAGCCATCAGATGCTCAGTGGGACTGGCATTTCCTACACTGTCACAAGCTGCCACAACATCACGGGAATCACATCCATCGCTATAATCATGTGAACTGCCAATTGACTTCCTTTTATCCAAAAGAATGGAAAGCAAACGCACAAGGTGTGGCAGGCACAACAGGTCGTATATTATGTCAGCACCTAAGCTGTAGAAAAAGAGAAATTACACCTTCACTGACTGATGAAAAGAGAGAACAACCGGATCTCACATTAATGCTCAACAGAAGAAGTGTGTTAGTGGAGAAACTACTCACGTTATACTGGTTTCAATCCCTGAAGTACGCTCTTGGATGCATATTCCCAAGGCAGGTGTAAACATTTTATTTGGGATGAGGAAATGATATCAATTTCGGTTCTTATTCCTCCAATTTGCGCATGGTCAAACTGCATCAGGACACATGATTGCAAAAGATGAATATTCGGATGGACCTCATTCAAAGTCATGCTTTTTTTGAGAAAATCAATTTTTTCAATAAAAAAGGGGTCCACCGCTATTGAGGTAACCAAAGGACTAATGGGGAAGTTGCGCAGCAGGACTACTCTTTTATGCTAAAGGCATTATCATAACAATGTCTTCCTTACCAATGAAAGAAATATCTAATGATCTAAGAAGGAAAACTCTGGGGGTGTGTGTGTGAAATATGAAACTAAAAGCTTGAAAAATTGCACGCTTAGGGTGGAATGTGCAAGGACAATGACATGATCACTCACAGAATCTGAACATTCCGAAGTCACTAGCTCATCTCTTCCATGCTTATTCGATTTATCTTTAAATTAAGCTTCATGTTGCTCAAGGTTGATAGGTCGCCATCACTTGATATTACCTGCATGAATATGGTCAATTTCTAAACTGCAACTCATGTATCAACATGAAACCATGTCCACAGTGTTCAGCCAAGTTTGTATATATGCTGAAGGACAGATCACTCATTTCACAACCAAATCAACTTTTGATATCTAGCTCATAGGAACAAGAAAACTTCCAAGAACTGAGCACAGCAAGAGTTGCTTGCCAAAACCATAGCGAGTGCAACCCTAGCATATCTACGTATACTGATTGATGGATTAAGAACAATGCATAATCATATGAAGGTTCGAGTAAAAGAAAAAAACCTAAGAAGAAAGGAGCTTGAAGCTCAAGGACAGTACCTTGGAAGCTTTCACGTGGGAGACAGATACCAACTAAGCCAAACCCTGAGCCAACCTATGTCCAATATTCTAGTCAGTATCTGAAATCAGTTCTACTGCATGATATATAAAGTTAAAACAGATCAGACTAATCAGATAAAGGGGGGAGGGAATAGGGCCAAGTGATTATCTCTCTGGGGTTCCATTATCCATAGACTACTGGATCTGATGAATCAGATTGCTACTACAGAAAATAAAACAATAGGGTTGGCAAAACTTTTATAACGGAGTGTCTATTGGAGAACCAAATCTATAGTGGATGAAGCAAGAAAATTGAACCCATAACACCAATGTTTATTTGAAAATTCCCACGCACTTTTGACAGATTACTTCAAAACATGTTTTGCTGGAGAACATCTCCAGAAAAGAAAGTATGAACTCTGACAAATACAGACTGGCTGGCCAGATCGAGCACCTGATGAGAGAATGGACTGAAAACTAATTTCAGTCCGCACAAAAATCCACACAATGCACGAGACAATAAATCATCTGTGATTAGAACCGTCTTCATAACTAATATAAAGTTGTGCTCTTTTGCTCTGAGAGAGAGAGAGAGAGAGAGAGAGAGAGACAATAAGCATCCACGCCTAATCTAGTTGAAGAAAACCAAGCAAGCATTCAGTTCTTCGAAAATATACATGAACCAATAACATACATACCCTGTATCTCCTTCAAGCATGTTGAGTGAACAATGAAGAGGAACCACCAATTTCCTTACCACTGCATCCTCACAACTTGCATCTAGGAAATTATTAGCCAAAGGATTGGATGATGCATACAAAAATATATAAGTCGAGTGAAAAAAAAAAAATTGAAAAAAGAAAGTTACCATCTGGGAAAAGAAAAGATATATATTTCAAAGCCCTCACATTCCGTTTGACTGCATTTTCATCCTAATTAAAAAAGACTTTGTCATTGGGTAACTTAAGGATTAATATGTACCGGAAGAAACAGGACACATTATTCTGTAAGAGAAATTAACAACGAGGAGCTTTACCTTTAAAGAAATCACAAACTTGCTATACGGTTCATACATTACATCTAGCACATCATCACGATTACACTCAGTTTCTAATATGAGCCTCTTCAAGAAGTTTTTCAAGTGGAGCATGACATTTGCTAATCTGCAACAACACACAGCCTGTTCAGAGAATTCTGCAGTAACAGTCCTTCACTAGCAAAAACAGATGGCAATGAACCCGTTATACATGAGTTAGTATTACTAAACTAGAGCAACAACTCCAATAGTAGCAACATGGACAATAACTTCCACATAAGCATATGATCATTTTGGCTAATCTATATGGTGTCAACGAGTAAAAAAACATTCACTTTAGCAGATAAGACACAGAGGAAACACAAAAGAATTTTTTTTTTTTTTTTAGATATTTCCTAAACCAACATCAACATGTGACCAGAACTTAAAAGACACTAGAGTTGAGACATCTTTTTTCCTTTTTCGCTTTGGGTTCTCAAGTTTGGGAAAAGCTCTCAATCAAGACTTACAGCTTTACTGATGCAATGATCCCACACGAACCTCTGAACACTTAGGTTACGTTTGGCAGTCGGGATAAAATTCGGGATAAGATATGATTTATCCTATCCTACGTTTGGTGCTCGCTCATGATAAGATAAAGTCGGATATAATGGGAATATAGACAGGATAAAATTATCCCATGGGGGAGGTGGGATAAATGTGGATAGGATTTCTAATGTCCATAATAGGAAAGTTATTTTTCTTGAATAACAAACTTATTAAATTAATAAAATTGAAATTATATTTCAATATACATAATATTTGAATTCTAATTTAAGAAATTAAAAAAAAAAAAAAAAATAAAAATTATTTTTAATTAATCTTATTTCAATTTATATATTCAACTTTAATTATATCTTATAATAAACACTCAATCTATAAATTATTTATATTTATTATATATTTTAGGTATTTTTGTATTTTGGGTATGTTAGTAAAGTTACTATGTGATAAAATTTTATTAAAGAATGATGAAAGGGGAAAAAAGAAGTAATAACGAAAATAATATAAAAAGAGGAAAAATAAAATAAAAATAAATTAAGGAATAGTGTTACGAAAGATTTTCATTATTTCCGTTTATGAATATTTAGGTTCATTTATAATGATATGACATTTATATAAAAAAAAATGTACATGATATGATGTGAATATATTCGACTTTAATATTGTGATTCATCAAACAATGGATATGATATAAAAAAATCATAGAATTTCATATCATATCATATTCAGTCATATCCCGATTAGAAATCCGGACGACCAAACGTATTATGGAGCCACCACCAAGTGATCTGGGTTTCGAATAGAAGAGACGACTGCTTCAAATTCAACGCACACAAAATCTAGAGAATCTAAAGACCAGGTGAACAATAATTTGAAAAAAAAAAAAAACATGAAACTGGTGAGCTCAGTGGAGCGCGCGCAGAGAGGAAAGCGGAGAAAGATTTTTAACTCGCAGAGACCAAATGGAGACTCGCAGTTCGCTTCTCCATTTGCTCAAGAAATATTTCTTCTCACCTCTTTCTCTGCAACACCCTCAACCGGAGTTACGAGCAGGAGGAGGAGGGAGGGGAGCCGGCGAGAAGCGGAGATGGGTTTGGATCGGTTTTTGGGTTTTCGGTCGGCTTGAAAATGAAGATATATCAAATCTAATTATTTAGGCACAAGAAATCCGAAGTTCATCCCAAATTCATGAACACAGGTAAAAACTTCTACCAATGTATCCTTTATTTATTTTCATTTTTAGATCTATAATATAACTCCAAATAAACTCATCTCTTTTTAGAAGAATGAGAGCATTTAAGTGATATGCCTAAGCCAATCTGCAAAAGGTTTGTCTCTCTTATTTCTCATTCGGCAAATCTGGAAATGTTCTCCTTCTCTTCCCTTTTCCATGATGCAATTAGTTTGTAAGAAGAGTGCCCCAATTCTGAGTATAAATTGGAAGGGCACTTTATTAGATATGGCCTCCAATTAATAGGGATCAAGGTCAGTCAATGAGACAATAGGAATACACTTTATTACACTGCCTTTTAAGAGATGACTTAGAGTATACTTTCGGCTACTAGACTCTCACCATTTAAGGTGTAGCATTCCACTGCCTATATCTATTTTGACACGCTCAAATGATCCCTTCTTTAGAATGTATATAATCATAGCTGGTGGTCAAATTATACTACTATTGGACATTATATTGCTAAGGTCCCTCTTATGTTTGTTTGACTCGTCATCTTGCTTGTTTTTTGTGCTCTTTACTTTCTCGTAAACATGCCATTTCTTTGCAATTATTCATGAAAACCTCTTGTGGAGAAAATGTCGCATCAAATAAGCCAGTATCACTTGCCGATTGTGCTATGATAAGAATCATACTGAATAAGCGACATTGACACCTCACTGGTGCTGCCATTTACTTGTGAAATTGCCCTAAAGAAAGCTCTCTTTTCAGGAGACAACTTGTGCGCTTTTAAGTATCATATGACCAATGAAAGTGTTGACCCATGTAAATCAATCCACACTCAACGACAATGAACTTGCATTTTGTGCATTCATTGAAATTTGTATTCTAATGTCTTTGTATTTTCATAATGCTTTTTAAGCTATTGAAAATATATTTGGAAGATTCTGATTATGGATTCCGATTGTTGTGATCCTGATTAGGAGCCGATTGATTTAGTAAATAGGAAAGTTGATATTCTTTGTATATTATTTCCTATTCTTTCTTTCATTCTTACACTATAAATAGGAGCAATGTACTTGTACATACTATATAAATATACAAAGAAATTCTCCATTCTCCCTTTTTATTTTATGTCATGGTATAAGAGCAGTTCTTCTTGGCATAGCTTCCACAGTTCCTAAATTGCCTTCATTTTTTTATTTTTTTTCTGAGTTGTTGCATCCTACAAACACAAACCAGCAAAATGGTTAGGAATTCATTTTTCTTGATATCATGGCAAAAGACAAGAATGTCAAAAATTCCTCATCCAAGGAAACAACCACATCACCACACAATCAGCCTCAAACTTTGTCAAAAGAGGTTCTTCTCTTCGGAGAGGAGGATTCTTTAGTTCATCATTTAGACAATCCAACCAGATTACCAGCAATTTCAGCCCAAACCCAGGTGTTCGGCCCAATTTAGTGGCCTCTCACGATCCATCCAACCCAATGGTATCCATTTCAAGCCAATGGGCTACTGGGCTAAGACAAACATGGGCCTAACAACACCCATTCGGCTCCTTTGAAGAAGCAATTTTTTCGAGCTCTTGGTCCCAGCCCAATTGAAGTGGGCCGAATCCACCTTTGCAAGAGACCAACCTGAATAGTGAGTCGAGTCAGTCAAATCAAGGTAAGAGACTTGGATCCATGTCGGTCAAGGGACGAATTCCCACCTAGCATCTCCACCAGGTTTTGTGCCACCGTATGTCCTTTTGATTGGGGGCGGTAGTCCCCCGAGTTCAGTGACTCCCTTTACACATTGTCAGTCGATGGACTTGAGTTGTGCCTGATTAGCCTCTAGCACACCGAATTGGAGAACTACTATGTCGGGGCTTGGAATCTTCACTGAGCACTTGTCACCAAGGACAAGGATGGCTTCCTCAATGGAGCTGTCCCCTTTCTGGCCGACGAGTGTCTTCAACGGCATTGGCGAAAGTGCAACCAGTTGGTTCACATTTGGATCGAGAACTGTCTGGCCTCCTGAAGATCCCAAGCGCTTTTGAGACAACATTCGTGAAATGTATGGATGGCTTGATCGCGCATGGTTGTTCACCATCACCCAGGCCATGTCGGAGTTGAAGTAAGGAAACCTTTTGGTCACATCTTGCTTCAACCACTTCTCAGCTCTATGGAACGAGCTCGAGATAGTCGAGGAATGGCTCCAAGGTCTAGAAGACATAGTTAGACAATATCACGAAATAAAAGAAAAGGAGAAGGCCACAAGGTTCTTATTGATACTCAATGAGTCCTACTCGGCATTCCGATATCAGATTATCTTGATGGACCGTCCACCACTACTTAGTCACATATACCAACTAGCTGTGCAAGAAGAAAACCAATGCATCACTACAATCAAGCATGTTCAGGCGGATGAAGACATGAGTCTCGTTGCTTTTTTGTCCATCGTAGTTTGAGGGGGAGACGATCGGAGGAGGTGGAGCTGTTGGAGGAGGAGCCAAAGCTTTTGGTATCCAGAAGCATGGTTGTGGCTGTTGCAACGTCCAAGAAGAGGGTGAAGGATACCCTAGATCTTATGATGAGAGTCGCCATTTTGCTCGCTGCTTTCAAAGGCTCCTAGAGCTGGATTCAGGTCAAGGGAACTTTTGAAATTTGCAAATTTCTTCTAGCCTACGCAACTCCATATTCCATTATCATATTCTCCTTGTTTACTTGGGTATGGACATATGCTGGGAAAAGTGTCAAGAAAGTCCTAAATCTTTTATATTTGTATTAATTTAGTACTAAATTTTTTATTGGTGTCAATTTAATTCTAAATCTTTTGATTTGATGCCACTTCAGTTCTTTCTAGCCAATTTTGTCGGATTTTACTGATTGGTCGCCAATTGGCTAATGCAACACGATTGGTGTTAATTTGAACAACTTTTAATAATTATTTTAATATTTTTTCGATTTTTTATTTTTTTTTTTTTCTTTTCTTTTCTTTTCTTTTTCTTCTCCTCCCCCTTTCTCCAACTAGTCGATGGACCTTGGCAACCGGCTAGAAGGAACGCTCGGCGAGGTCGAGGTCAACCTCGCTGGCCACTGGCGAGGCTTGAGCCCTCGCTAAAGGCTACAAGGACTACTTGCATTGGGTAGCAAGGCTCGCCTTCATTGGATTTGGTAGGGGTCAAGCCTCATTGACCCGACCTCACCAGATCCGGTGAGGTCGAGCCTCGAGCCTCGCCTAGCCTCTAGCGAGGCTAACTTGAGGCTGCCTAGGCCATGAAGGCGGCCTCATGCTAGACTGGCAAGGGCTCGCTAAAGGCTAACGAGGTGGAACTCAACCTCACCAAATGTTGCCTTTGGTTGGTCGCCAAATTGGAGGAAGGAGCAGGAGAAGGAAAAAAGAAAAATAAAATAAAAAATTCGGAAAAATATTAAAATATTATTAAAAATTATTTATATTAGCATCAACTGTGTTACGTTAACTAACCGGTGCTTAGTCAGCAAAATCCGACCAAAATTATTAGAAAGGACTGAATTGACATTAAATTAAAAATGTTTAGAACTAAATTGGCATAAATACAAAAGGTTTAGGATTTTTTTTTTTTTACAGTTTTTGTGACATATGCCTGCTCATAATTTGCTTTGAAGAGTGTTAGGAATCCTCTGATAACGTTTTTGCTTGTTTGGTAGTGATCCACATTGGTTTGGGTAGCCCTTCGCCTTTGAGTTGTTTGAAGCATTCTCTAGCAATGATGGGCCCAAAGACTATTGCTTTTCCATTTGTCTTTTCCCTCATTAACTCAAAAACAATCATAATTTTAAGTATGACACAAACGCACGCATTTGGGCTACTCGCCCAAGGCCTTCATTTATATGCAAATGCTAGCAGCAAGTACATTGGACTATTTACATAGACAGATTGTATAATCAATCCAGTAAGATGTAGCAATGCCATGTGTTCCAGTCCCAATTGAGTATACATTTAAACAGATAGTTAAAAAAGGAACAAACACCATAAAAGATTGGAGGAGGGTTGGATCACTAGAATTTAGTTTCTCTATAATAACCTCATGGTCCACTCTTTGGCTTCCATAATTTTCTGCACATAATTACTGATAATCGCTGTTTGTTCACTTTTACGAATGTCAGTGCGGCAAAACAGAGCGAAATGCTCGCAGTTATTTTTTAAAAGATTGTAATTGCCAAAAGCATTGTCCGCATGAAGCTGGCTAGCTGTCTCGACGACTTGCTCACGCGATTTGGTAAACAGTAAGGTGGTGCACGTTCCACGCCTTGCCTGTGTAAATTCTCGTCTTGACTGCTTGTACTTGTAACGGCAAAGTGATCGTAGTTTTTTTCCATCCCGGCGGAAGCAATCCATACAGATTTTGACAACCCCGCGCCTGACGTTTTGGTTTTCACATTCTGGAAAATCAGGACAACTTTGTTGCTTGTGGCTGGTCTTGGACAATGATGGGCATATAGTTTTTTTTTCCTCCGTTCGGGTGAAATGAATCACGTAGCCATTGCCGATGTAAATTCCTGCCATATGTATCCACGTGGACGGTGAAGAATCAAAATTTCAGTCCCAAATGAAAGAAGAAAATTTCAGTCCCAAATGAAACCTGTTAGAAATAATGACAATGTTCTTTTCTTTGGACTCAAAAGAGTCCTGCATTTGGGCTTTTCTAGTTGGGTTTTGCCGAATGTATATTTGGGTTGGATTTGAATTCTTTCGGTCCGAATGGGCTTGTAATGGGACATGGTTCCCCCATTGTTTTCCCCATCGGCAATAAAGACATTTACTTGTGAAAAAAGCAGCAATGAGAGTACGTAAAAATGGAAAAAAGAAATCTATGAGAAAAGATGTATGCATACGTGGTGAATAAGCACTTTGATTAGACATGGGGGTTGATGAAATTGAGTCATTAACAATCATAATTATCCTATTTGAATCTAAAGCTGTCGCTAAAAATCTGTTCATTGTTAATTTAAGCACTATGTCGCCGGGTGTGTTAGGTGAGCCTCACACGCAACATAGGATGGATATATGAATGTGGATAAGAGGGACTATTGCAAAGTCGTTACTCAATCTTATGACCTATATTGAGGTATGATGCCGCTCGAGAGGCAAACTCATCGTCCCGAAAGTTTAGATGTCAAGAGACAGGCTCGAACAAAATTTGAGATTATAAATCTCATAATTAAATTACTTAATCTCAAGCATATAGGAATAAGATAGCTTTTGATAGGCGCACAGGAAGTATGACATTCCCCTTGACCTACACCAATCAAGAAGTATCAAGTTTCTCATCCGCTGAATAAGAAAAAATTAAATTTATAATACGTGACTATTTTTTATTTTTTTTATATCCAGGATTCGTCGGAACCTCCTTTCACTTACGCTATTCGGGTTCACACGACCCGCCAGTGCCCGGTGGCACCAACGAGCCTCGCCGTGAGCCGCTATTTAGACGTTAGTACCTGGAGGGCCACTAGCCCAGAACCCCAACACCAGGGCCCCCATTTAAGACACTTTAGCAATAAGAGGATTCGAACCCTTGACCTTGGCGATGAGGGAGGGAACACACACCAACTGCACTACCCGTGATTGGGTAATACGTGACTATTGATACTTCAAGATTAAATTAAAGTTGCTATATAGAAAGATGTGAATGGAGTACCCACTATGCCTGGGGCCCTTTAAACACGAGTTAGCAACTAGTGTCAATAATTCGGGGGTAAATGTGCTTGGATTTGTCTTAATCTGACGTTGGATTTACATCACGTTGATAGAGACGTGATGCTGTGCTTTTATAATATCTCTCTAACTATAATAGATGGTCACGCGTGGTCTAATTTAATAAGTTAAGTTGAAATGCCCTCCTTTTTTAAGATCATCGTCTAAATTTTTACTAAATATATCCACGTGGTTTATTGTCCAAAAGGAGACACCCTCAAATCGGAATTAACTAAATGAGCATTGACCATCAGATTGTACTGCTTGAATGAACTTTTTAGTAATAGGGTAGGGTCGCCAAAGAAAAAGAAAGAAATAGGAGATAAATAATAAATAAATGAGCTTTATCAAAATTTAAATTACATGAAGAGGAATTCTTGAAGATTAAAAGCTAAGGCCGACTTTGTCATCCGTTTTGGGCTGAGGAAAATGGTAACTTTGGCTAGGGAGAGATGAGTTTGGTCAGTAAGAGTTGGTCAGTAAGAGCTCTCACAAGCCAAAGTGCAAAATTTAAAACTTCAACCCGGAGCCGGAGTTGAAAGGCAAAATTTCTAAAAGGAATAAGGAAAAGAAAAAAGACGGACAGAGAGGAAAAATAGTAATGCAAAAACCAAAAAAGTGGTGAGAATGGTACCGTGGTGTGAATAAAGGCCGTGCGTTCCATGTCAGAATATATGGTCTCCGACGATCAGATCTTCCGACGTCTCCAGCTCCGCCATCACTGCCCTCACCAAATTTCGGTCTGGACTCCGCACTCTTCAACTAGTGCTTCGGAGTAGCGGCGCTGCCGAAAGGGCCGTAGAAAGATGAGGAGGAGGAGGAGGAGGAGGAGGAGGGTTTTGGGGAAATCCAATAGCGAAGAAGGTCGGCGAGAGCCAACTCGATGTGATGGGTAACAGAGGCTCCTGGCTCACCTAATCGTCTTAACACTTTCCCACTGATCTGGCATGGAATCCTATCAAAGTCAATCGCGTTCCAGGGGAGGCAATGCAATGCGAGGGGGCCAAATATCTTACGGGGACCGCATCATGTCTCAGTCATTGGAATTTTAAAACCCGTTTTTTGTCTTACGTCGGACAAAGTGGATACAGTCGCCATAAGTGGCCAACAGCTGCTCAGGCATGCAAGATGAAATTCCACACACGTGGACGGACGCTTCGCTGCTTGTCAAGATGTTGCCCTTCTTCTCGCCCTGCTGCATAAGTTCGACACATTGAAGAAGCATGAAAAACGGTATTTTTTTTCTCTTAAGAGTAGGAGTTAATTGTATTTTGGTTGAGTTATTATTGACAGTTGACATTCCTTAAAAATGAAAAAAAATGAAAGAGAGAAAGATGTACCAAAAAATCGTTCTTTGAACTCACCCAGTAAAAAATCCTTCCATTAAAAAATAAAAACAATAGAGAATCGTATGTTTATATAATATCCTAATGAACCCTAGCAACAACGGAGTCCATGGAGTGGATTGAAATTGATGAATAACCAATGCCAATACTAGTGTCCATTGTATTGAATAGAAATTGAAATGGGATGTGGCCAAGTGGTAAGGCAACAGATTTTGGTCTCACTATCCAAAGGTAGAAATCCTTCCATCTCGAGGAATACATATTCCATATATAGATAGAAATATGTATTATATGAAGAAAGAAGGGTTGTCTTTTTGAACTACCTTCTCTACTTTTAAGAGCAATATTGGACATGGAGAGAAACTTATGAGATTTTGTAGGACCGCTAATTGTTCCAAAAATTTAAAATGTTAGATAATTGTGTGATTTATTAATTAAAAATTCTAATATTCCCCCTCAATCATAGGCTCCTAAACTTAAAGCGTGGAAATATGCAGTTGAGGAGGCGAATAGAGACCCAAAGAGGATCGAAAATTGGGAGTGCGCAATAGAATTCCGATACTTTCACCCAAAAAGATTGCCAAGAGGAAGGTCATGACTGAATTGGTCAATATTCGATTAGATTTATTTTCACTTAAAAGCATAAGTCAATGAGTTATGGATCAACTGTACTCCACACTATATCATTTCCTCAATGTTTGACTTTTTCTAGTACAACTTACACGGTTAACAAAAAGTTGATTATATTTCTCGATTAAGCCAATATTCCCCTTCAAACATGTCTCCAATTGATGGGTCACAACCCGTGGACATCACCTATGTGCATATTTGCACATGGATGAATTCACTTGCTGGGATCAACGGATAAAAAATTCAGCCTGTCGTTGTCACTTGCCCTCGAGAAAATCATTTCTTGACGGAGCAATAATTCAAAGGCTACAACATCTTCTAGTTTCCACGAAGCTCCCCTTCCAAATCTCAAAACATTGCGAGATGGTATGAAAAGTAGGCACATGCGGACAAATGTAGATTATATAATTAGCATGGTGGCTGTCGGCTTCGCGATTTATAAACCTACTCCTAATTCAAGGCATGAGGCCATTACGGAACTCATGGAAAGAGACTGACTCGCATTAAATTATTGTTAATCGGCATCGATACGACAGTTGATCACGACAAAAAAAAAAAGGGAGATGGAAGCCGATTCTTCGACCACTAGAATGGGGAAAAAGAACCAGAAAGGAGTCCATTCATATGAGATTTGACTTTGACATTTGCCATTTTTTGGGGCAAGTCGGACCACGAAAGTTGGCATTGTCATTTTGCTATCCAAAATCAATTTCCATTTTCATGTCTACTGTGGTCTTAATATGTCTGGATCTCTCCGACGCTTGCTAAAGTAGGATATATGACTTGTATCTGAAGAAGTACGCAGCCTGTAGGATCCAATTCGGCATAACAGATTCCATATTGCGTTACAGTAAATTGTCTCCTATTTAATAAAAATTCGACGAAGGTTTGCGTTGCTACTCGCAACTCGTTATTAGCAGTCAGTTTGCTGCGATGCTAGAGGTTTTCAGTCGAGAAAAAGAAATACTAGCAATGCCCCGGCCTCTTCGTTTTGATCATTCCAGCAATTTCGGGTCATGATTGGATCGCTCCCCGGTTTCGTAAACTCCAATTAGGGTCATTATTTTATCTTCTAACAGATAAGACGTATCGCAATAAACACATCGTGGATTTGTGCTATTTTTTCGAAGGCCCATGATTGTATGTATACCCCCTATTTTGGTCAATGGCGACTAATCCAACGCGATCATCATGGAGGCACGTGGTACGTGATATCCTGGTTTAGGTCGACAATCATTCACTTAAAGATGAACATGGTCCTACGACAAGTAGGTTCATCTGGTGTAATGGTATCTTCACCTCAGAATCACCACGTCCTGCGTAATCTAAAGCAAAGTCAAATTGAGCATTATTTCCATTGGTTGGTCCTCCTAGCTTTAATCTTCATCCTTGACTTTCTTACCCTCCGTCCCAAAGAAAAAGAAAGAGATCTTCATGAGCCCAAACACTTTCCAAAGACCCCGTTATGATTTTTATTTTAAAAGATAAACGAAGATATATACTATATCAATTTTGACGGGTTTCCTAGTGCACATGGGTGTCGTCATCGTGTGTATCTTTGTAATAAAATAAAATAAAAATCACTCAGAATCCAATTTGTGGTTAAGGAATGAACATATACACGTATTAGGCGTATGACATGTTCAATTCTTTACTATGCCAAATGCAAAGAATCCTTTGTTTAGACCACCCAGCCGAGTTTTGGCACATACTTAACCTAGTCTATGAGGTTGGCAGGACGTTCCATTTACCGGAGACTTACGTAGTTAAGATGAGATTCGCATAGTCATTAAAAAAATAGCAATAAACACTTGTCCTATTATTTCAGCATGATTTTTAATGCAGTCCCACGGTACCGACCGGGATTCGATTACCTGGATGCGCGATCGTTCTCTTTCTTTTTTGGAAACGAGAAATCGCAGAAGTTGGGATTCATAGATAATCATCATCGACAAAAAGATGATCCAGTAAAAAATGCATTTGCCATGGGACTCGTACTCTTTAGGCGTTGTCTGTCCATAGTTAAAATTGACACTAGATGTCACAATCCAATTATGTTACCGAAAAGGCCAAGAAAGGTACTTTACCCGTCGGTACTTTTCTCAAGCAAATGGCCAAGAAAAGTACCTCTAATTTCTAATTTATACATAAAAAAGAGCTTCAACTATTCAAAAATTTACCGCACTGAGAACTAGGCAAAATGATTATATTGAAATTTCATGTAAAAAATTAGGACTGAATTAACTCGGTTAAAAAGTTTATGATTTGATTGATATACATATATACACATATATATACACACACAATTGGTTTAGATTGATTGGACAATTTCTTTTGAACTTAACACTAATGGGGGTATCCCACTGTAAGTTGGGGCTCGATCCGGAACCCTCGAAGATTAAAAGTGCAGATTGATTTTGTCATTCGTTTTGGGCTAAGGGAACCGTTCAATCAAGTTTGGCTTGTGAGAAGAGAGGACCTTGGAAACTTAAGGATGAAGCTTAAAGCGGTTGATTCACCCGACGTTGCAACATCGGACAACTGGCAGTGCCAGATGCTGAATCCGCGTCGGAGGTTCTAGAAATGCAGATGCTAGGAAAGTGGGGAGAGAGAGAGTCCAGACAGATGGTGCTCCAAAATCATGGAAAGCGATGCTTAAGGTGGGTTCTGTATGGTGGGGATCATCCTTCTTTTACAACTGACCACGTTGTTCATTCATTGGTGGACCCATCTAGCACCGATCAGACCATTTCATACATGTTGGGTTTCCGACTGTTCTTTGGGATGCTGTTCTCGTACCCTTTAGTGAAAAACACTATGCAGCGATGATTGTGGCAGAGAGAGAGAGGGAAAGAGAGATGCGTATATTAGACAAGGACAAGCTAACAACTTTATTATTGGAAAATCTAATGGGAGTGGAACAAGCATCAGAATACGTGTAACGTGTGAGACGCACGGGCGGGGGGCCGGAACCAATGTGATTGGCTATGATCATATTTCCGGACATTGAACATAATGACATTATATAAATATAGATTCATATGTATTTACATCAACATGTCCATACACGAATAAGCTGAGTAGGGCACACTTTTATTTTCTAAAACAACAGACAGACGGAGAAATACAACATTGGCAAAAGGTTGGACCGCTCGAGTTCAGTTTCTCCGCAGCAACTTCTTCATGGTCCATTCTTTGGCTTCCTTAATTTTTCCCACGAATTCACAGAAAAATGCTGCCTGTTCACTTGCACGGTAGTTGGTCCGGCAATATGTGGCAAAATGTTCACAGTTGTTGTTTATAAGGTTGTAATCACCAAACGAATTATTCGCGTGAAGCTCGCTGGCTTTATTGACAACTTGATGGGGCAATTTGGTATCGAGCAATGTGGTGCAAGTTCCTCGCCTTGCAAACTTAAACCTTAGTAGTGGCCACCCATATTCATATCGGTGAAGGGATCGGAGTTTTTTGCTGTCCTGTCGAAAACAATTGAGACAAGTTTTGACAACCCCACGATCGATGCTCTCTTGGTATCCACATTCTGGGCAAGAAGATGAAACTTCTTGCTTGTAGCTAGTCCTGAAAAGTGAAGGAAATATGGTTTTTTGGCTCTCTGTTCGCGTGAAATGAATCACAGAGCCTTCACCGACGTAAATTCCTGTAATACGTACATGCAAACCGTTAAAGAATCAAATTTAGTTCAAAATGGAAAGCTAAAAAAAGGAAACACTAGAGGGACAATTTTGACAAAAAACCGGAGTGCACGATGAATATTTACTAGCTTCTTTCTTTAACTGGATGTGTACGCCGATTTAGAATTAGAAATCTGAATGAATTCCTAATCTTTGGTTTGGCACTTTAGATAGAAATGAAATATGCTGCAGCTCCAGCGCAGCTCTAGAATTTTCTCTCCACTGCTCAAGAAAAAGACACAAAATTTCCACGCACTAAAAGCTAGGACAGGATAAAAAAGGGAAAAACTACTATTTTAAATACAGTATGGACTTTAGAGTCGTCCAGCTGCTTGCCGAGCGTTTTGCTATATTAACCTCGTTGACTAGTCCACATCTCGTTCTAAATCCTGATTTGAAGTTGGAAAGGACTCCTTTTGTATTATCTATCTACATAAGTCAAGGTCCGAAGAACACATGCTACGGTCGAAATAAATTAAGTGAGCATTATTTTATATGTTTGCTTCTGTTCGGCATCCTTGCTATATATAATTAATTATAGTCTGACCTGCATAATTAATTACGGTCATTCTCCAAAGGGTAATGCTAGGATAACGGCACCATTATTCATAGAGAATAAGGGTGCTTTTTGAACCACAAAGTCACTTTCCTTTCTAATAGGCAATCAGCTGTAATAAGTTGAACAATAATTCTGATTTTAACAGAATTTATCAAGCCTAAGTTACTGAAAAAAGTCAAAAAACCAAATTCTAAAGATGGTTATGTATGTTATACAAACATAGGGTTTTTATCCCAAAAAAAGAAGAAGAGAGAATTGACTTTTTTGTAGTTTTGGGTATCAAATCAAAATCTGGGTAAAACTCTCCCTCTCTCCCTCCCTCCCTCCCCATCAAGAATCTAGGGTTTCCATAGTGTTACCGGAACCTATAGTGGCTTTTTCTCTGGCTCCCTCCCTCCCCATCAAGAATCTAGGGTTTCCATATTGTTACCGGAACCTATCATGCCTTTTTCTCTGGCGAGATGGCATGTTGGACTGAACTCAGATATGAATTGCCTTGAAATAAAAGAAAAGGGAACGAGACGAGAGTGAAACCGAGGGGGTAAATTAAACTCAACACTGATAAGACTCAGAAAGATGACCCCAGTTTAGCTGCCGCTCGTCTCAGGACTTTTCGAGAGTAGGAATTGATTTTATCATTCATTCTGGGCTGAGGGGAAGTGTTTTAGTTCGGCTTGGCAGAGATAGTACGAGAAAGTGGACTCACAAGCCATCCGTCATGGGAGCGAGCAGTAAGAGAAATCAGATTTGAATTGTTATTAGAACTTTTCACGCCTTTTCTCTGGCCAGAGAAATCATGGGAAGACGAGGAAGAGTAGGGTTGAAGAGGCTGACACCAAGATGAACAGGCAGGTGACATTTACTACGATTCTTTTGCATCTCATTTGGCCACACATCTTTGCAGTCATTTATTCTCTGGTGGCTTCAATTTCGACAAACCATCTGCTAGAAATATTTTACTTTATGCTGAGACTTCTAGGAATTTTTGGAAATGAAGTTGATCAGTGTAAACTGATCGGCTAAAGAGCAAAAAGGTTGGCCAGAAAAAGGAGGAGGAAAGAAAAGGACTAGTGCAAAATCAGGAAGATGACGAGGACTCACCATGATGGCTGTATAATCCATACCATCCGTATCTATAAACGTGATCCCCAAGCTTGAGATCCTCAGGTCTCACCACTTTCCACGTTAACTGCATCAATATAGTCAATATCTCGTTGATGATCTTCATCACCAATTTCTCTTGTGGCTCTTTTTCTCTCAGTTGGACTTGTGCTTGAGCTGATTTACCGGCAAAAAATCTCCCGAAACTAAATAAAATTATTGCAGTGAAGAGAAGAACAAGAATACTCAGGTGAGGAAGCTAAAATGATCACCTATGCTGCCAAAAGGTCTATGACAGGCATGATGAATAAGGTCCACCAAAGAGAGGAAAGGAAAAGGAAGAAGTGAGCGAGAATGAAGTGGAAGGGATTAGACGACGAGGTTATGGTATGAGGGAGCTTCAAGTGTGCGCGGGTGTGAGAGAGAGGACGTCAATGGAAGAGAGAGGAAAGGAGAAGGAAATAGTGAGTGAGAATGAACTGGGGTAGAGCGGGCGATGCCGATAAGGTTATTGTATGGGGGTTCTTGAAGGGTGTGAGAGACTGAGAGATATGGCGTCCGCAGAAGAAAGTGGGCGATGACGATAAGGTTATTGGATGAGGGTTTTCAAGTTGTGTGTCTCTCTCTAAGAGGGAGGGAGAGATGGCGGAAGAGAGAGGAAAGGAAGAGGAAGTAGTGCGCGAGGGGGAGAGCGGGCAACGGCGACGAGGTTATCATAGGAGGGTTCTTCAAGTTTCTGTGCGTCTCTTCAAGTTGTGTGGGAGAGATAGAGATGGCGCAAGAGAGAGAGGAAAGGAAGAGGAAGAAGTGAGTGAGAATGGACTGCAGGGAGAGTGGGCGATTTCGATGAGGTTATTGTATGAGGTTTTTTGAAGTTTGTATGTGTCAAGTGTGTGAGAGAGATGGCGAAAGATAGAGGGAAGGAAGAGCAAGAAGTGGGTGAGAATGAACATGAGGGTTCTTCAAGCTTGTGTGTCTCTTCAAGCGTGTGAGATAGAGAGAGATGGCGGAAGAGAGAGGAAAGCAAGAGGAAGAAGTGACTGAGAATGAACTGAGAGGAGAGGAGGGGACGGCGATGAGAGGAGAGAGAGGAAGGGGAGAGGAAAAAGTGGGTGAGAATGAAATGAGCGATGGCGATGAGGTTATATTGGACGAGGTTTTTCAAGTTTGTGGGTCTCTTCAAGCGTGTGTGAGGGAGAGATGGCGAAAAGAGAAAGGAAAGGAAGAAGAAGTGGGCGAGAGTGAACTGCAGGGAGAGTGGGCTATGGCAGATGAGGTTACCGCATGAGGCTTCTTCAAGCGTGAGAGAGAGAGAGAGAGGAAAGGGAGAAAAGACGTGATTTTATGGGGGTTCTTGAGGGGTGTCTCTCTGTCCTCCAGTATATCTGTATGTGTGAGAGAGAGAGAGGAGGGGGGGCTGACCGCTTCGTGTCAACGGCGGCTTGACCGGTGGTGGCGGCAGAAAGCAAACTCACGGTGATGCTGCAAAAGTCGCGCCCCTCTCTGCTCATGCTCTAGCTCCTCAGTCACAGGATCATAGCACAAGAGACTCTCCAAGTATTTGAGCACCATCTTCCGGCCACAACGGCCCACACAGCCTCAAGGAACCGGTGATTGCTCACCGAAAACGGCAATCTCAGCCAGACACCGTACTCCTTCACCCACCGCCCACTCTCCTCCACCATCCCCACGCGTCCAAGCTCTCCTGGCGCTAGCGGACGAGCCCCAGAACTCCTCGGATGTACGCTAGGTGGACGCCTCGAAGCTCCGGGCACGGAGTCGGTGCGAACTCCTCATCCGACAAGTCGAAGGACGAGATGAAGACGCCACCTCTGCCGGAGGCTTTCCAATGGAAAGACCCGGTGGCGAACCCAGGGCTGAGGAGCCTGGGAGGGGCGCTCGTGATGTCCCTCCATGACCGCGAGCCCCGATCGGGGACCTCTGCCTGACCAGGCAGTCTTTAGCGAGAGAATAGCTCACCGCCCGATCTTCTACCGGGAGGTCGTGTCGACCCAATTCCGATTCAATGCCAGCCCTGCCGCCCGCGCGATATCTCCGGCCGGAGGGTTGAGGAGATAGGTCACGCGGCGGAGGTCCTGGAAGCAACGCGACCCGTGACCCGAAGCTCCAGTTCCGTGGAGCCACGACCTCGCGGCCGAGTTGGGGGAACGGGGCTCCGAGATGTGGCTCTGCTCTGAGCCGGGGACTTCGGACGCTGCTCGCGGCGCGTGCATGGTGGCAGAGCGCGGATCGTCAATGATGTGGGGCCATCCTCTGTAGACGGAACTGAGCTTTGTGGAGGAGCTCTGGTAGAAGGGAGGGACAGCAACCTCGTCCTCCTCCTCGGCGTTCACACCGAGAACCGAAAAAGCAAAGAAGAACGATAGGTGTGAAAATTGAAGAAGAAGAAGATGGGTTTTCTGGTTCACTCAATTTTCTACGCGACCGACAAAAGAGCAGTCGTCATCACCATCCTAACTGAGAAAATATTGGGTGGGTTTAACCCTCCAGGTAGGCGAAATTTATCACCATTCAAAAGTCGACACATGGCACAGTTGGGCCCGCCTGTCAGTCTTAACTTCTTCCGTTAACCCTCCGTCTCTCTCCCTTTTATTTTCTCTCCTCCCCTCCGTTTCTGCCCACAAAAACCATCGTCCTCTCTCCCTCCCTCTTTTTCTCTCTTCCCTCTTTCTCTGTCTTCTGCTCCCGAATAAAGAAGAAACCAGCGTCCTCTCACGAATGGAGAAGGAATTTCGCCAGTGCCCATCTGCGCGCTCTGCAAGTGTCGACCCTTCACTTCATCCAGTGCCCACATTCTAGAGAGAGAGAGGGAGTGCAGTAAAGAACAAAAGGGAGCTTTTTTGCGCCGTTCCTAGAGAGAGAAAAATGCGTGGTGGTTGAGCTTGGAGCCGCTGGACATGGTGGGCGTCCAGATCCCGCACCACCTCCGGTGCCCCATCTCACTGGAGCTGATGTTGGACCCGGTGACGGTGTCGTCGGGGCAGACCTACTACTGGTCCAGCATCGAGCCCTGGATCGCCGCCGGCAACACTACCTGCCTCGTCACCCGCGCCCCGCTCCTCGACTTCGCCGTCATCCCCAACCACACCCTCCGCCGCCTCATCCAGTCCTGGTGCGTTGCCAACCGCCACTCCGGCGTGGAGCGCATCCCCACCCCGAAGCAACCCGCCGACCCCTCCCGCGTCCGCACCCTCCTCTCCCAGGCCGCCTCCACGTCGTCCACCGCCGCCGCCCCCCGGCTCTCTTCCTCCTTCCGTGATAGACTAGCTCCAAGCGCCGCCGCCCGACTCGTCATCTTCCTTAAGCAAGATGATCGTCAAGGCAGTGGCGGCCACTGTGGCCAGCTCGCTGGTCGTCGCCACGCTGTTCTTCTTCGCAATCCAAATGCAGAGACATCGAAAGGGTCTGGACCATGGACCGGCGGAGGCAGGCAGCTTCCCGCCGATGCCTCGCGGCGGTGCGCCGTCCCTCGATCTGAAGCGGCCATGAGCCGACTCGAGCTCGAGCCATGGCAGACGCAAGAAAAAAGAAAAGAGAAGTGGAGAGAGAAAAGGGGGAGAAAGAGTCGTGGGCAGAAACGGAGGGGAGGAGAGAGAGTAAAGGGGAGAGAGACGGAGTTAATGGAGAGAGAGTGGACGCTGACAGGTGGGCCCGAATTTGCCACGTGTCGACTTTTGAATGGTGATAAATTTCGCCTACGTGGAGGGTTAAACCCACCCAATATTTTCACACTACGTATAGGACATAAGAATTATTGACTGATTAAAAAAGAAAAGAAGGAAATTATCCCCTGATCGAAGTCTGATGTGATGTGCTCGTAAATAGAATTTGGGATTCCAAAGTTGGTAGCTGAGAGAAGCGGGGGGTGGGTGGGGTTATGGAGATGCAATTGGCTTTTCAGTGACCACAGAAACCAACGTAAATAAATATCTTCGAAATTCTAAAATTACTAAAGATTAGAAAACACTATAAAAGTCTCGTTTGTAGCCGATTCTGTGCATGTATCAACCGAGTTATATGCACCTCGTTACTGAATATGCGATCTCAAATTCCGAAGTGCTAAAAAGATGACCGCACTTTGCCAAGCTACCGATTCTGAATCTCCCCAAGAATCCTCAAAAATCACGCAGCATCACAAAAAATCGATTTTTTTTTTTCCTGAGATGAAGTTATTTTCCATAGCAGCTTTTTGACAACTTCCGATGCTTTGAGCAAGATGGGGCTCTTGATGATGAAATCCAGCGGCTTAAACGAGTTTGACTAGGAGGACCGTTTGGCCTCGGCAGTGATATGATGTGGCCGACTAAATGAACTCCAATCTTTTTTCTCCACAAGAATTATATAAATTTTTCAATTCTATTCTCATTCCTTAAAATAAGAAATTTTTACAGCTCTTTATCTACCAATTCCACGTTCCACCACCTTATCTCCCACATCATCGCCTTCATCCATCACATTATGCCATGATTTAGAAATTATCTCGCTCTCTTCTCTTTTGTGAATAGAAAAGAAAAAAAAAAGAACCCCGTACTAAGTTTCGCGAGAGTGGCGTCCCATCAGACCATTTCAAACATGTTGATTCTGACTGCCTCTTGAACAGCTAAACGGATAAAGACGCTGCTGGTTTTGTTGGGGGTGTGATGTGATGATGGAGGGACTTTAGGAGATAGCGGATTTGGCGGTTCGTTTATTTAGGGTTTTGACTGGTCGGAACCCCACTTGCGTGTAACTTGCATCGGAAGCCAAGAATCTAGGGTTTCGAGAGAACTATTAGAAATATATTCTGGTGGTGGGATGGCATGTTTGATCACAAACCATTTATGAATAAGAATCTAGGGTTTCGAGAGAACTGTTAGAACTATCTTCTGGTGGTGGGTGGCATCTTTGACCGAAACCATGTATAAATAAGAACCTAGGGTTTTGAGAGCACGGTGACAACTATTTTTTTGTGGTGGGAGGGCATGTGTTGACCAAAAACCATGCATGAATCTGTAAAATTCAGCTGATGGCTCTAAAAACTTAAACCATTGGACAAATGTGTTATTTAATATTTAGATATTTTCAAAAAAATCATCTTGAAATAAAAGAAGAACAAACCAAGAAAGTGCGAAAATATAAGATAGGTTACACTTAACAGGGAAATTACCTAAACGGTCTCAAACCCATATCAATACCAACTTCAATATACTCATTCTGGTTGGATGTGACTAAACTGTCACGTTAACAATTTCCAACAAATATTAATCGAAAGAATTACATTTAAATTTCATGCAAAATTTTAGAATTGAATTGACTAAGTTATTTCGATTAAAAAAATTGAATAAATTGAAAAGTCTAGAACTAAAATGACATTTGTATAATAAATTTATGAGTGATTGAATAATTTCTGTTAAACTTAACATTATTGGGGGCATCTTTGTGTAATCTGGGGCTCTAATCCGGAACTCTCGAAGATTAAAAGGTGGAGATTGGTTTTGTCGTGCATTTTGGGCTAAGGGAACCGTTTAACCAAGTTCGGCTTGGGATTAAGAGAGGACTTCGGAAACTTGAGGACGAAGCTTGAAGTTGTTGACTCACCTGGCAGTGCCCAAAGGACAAACGGCAGTGCCAAAAGGACAAACGGCAGACGCTGTATTTGAGTCAGAGGTTCTAGAATGCTGGGAAAGAGGGGAGGGAGAGAGACGCTGACACAAAGTTATCATTATGTTCCCTACGGCAATAATATGAATTTGATGCGACAGAAAGTGCAAGCGAGAGCATATTAGATATCCTTCTAGGGCGTCTAAGATCAGCAACGATTCTCCCCCCCAAGCAGATTGCCCAAAACCGTCCCATGATTACAAATTTTATCAATTCGATTCTAAATTTTATAATTTTATCAATTGAATTTTAAATTTTTTTCATATTTTATTAATTGATCTTATTCAACCAATTTTAACTAAAAATTAACTGATGATATAAACGGTGCTAAAATAAACAATTTATATAAAGATTTAAAAATTCCTTTGATTGTTTTCCTTTATTTCACTTTCTTTCTTTTCCTTTTTTTTTTCCTTCCAATCCTAGTGAGAGTCGCTGGCTTAGCCCTTGTCAATCGCAAACGAGGGCTCATCGACCTTCACCGATTACAAGCGAGACCCGGTTGACCATAGTTAACCACTAGGTGAGGATCACAAAGCCCTCATTGAGTGAAGCCCTCCCTAGCCGGGCAAGGGTTGCAAAGCTCTCGCTGGTAACCCTCACTAGACTTAAAAGAGAAAAAAAAAAAGGAAAAGAAAGAAAGAAAAAGGAAAAGGAAAAGGAAATAATAAAAAATATATTTTTAAAAAAATTATTAAAAATTATCCAATGACAACTATCCTACGTGGCACTACTGTCGTTCACGTTAGAGATTTCCGGTTAAAAGTTGGCCGAATTGACTTAATTGATAAAAAGTAAAAATATGTAAGACTCGATTGCTAAAATTGAAATATTTGTGATTGAATTGGTTAAAAAAAATAATAATAAGTGGATGACCTTTTGTATAATTTTCTGATCGTTCTTTTGTAGCCGACATATTGGTTATTTAGTCAGTTGCCAACAATGGTATATTGGGCAAGTCCCTCAAGGAATTTCATGAAGACAACTAAAGAGGTAATCGAGGTTCCGCATTAGATGACTTTGTGAAGTATCATCTACATTTGATCCTTTTGTGAATTATTATCTCCTTCTCCTTCTCCTTCGTAGCACAGCATGCAACAGGAATAGCTCGCCGGGCATCTCCTTCGTATCACTGCTATTCAAGATCTGCCATGGCGTCCACGGATCATCTGATGTCACGCATAAGAAGAAAACAGGATGTCCTCTGAGAACTTCAGATGAGATGGCAAGCCAATGGCTTTTCCCAAAGGCTGATCAGGCGGCGGCGTCCTTCGACCGGTTCCAGAAATGTTGAGCCTTGCCCCCATCGTCGGGCATCCAGAATACTTGCATTTCACACTACGATTGGGGAAGAAAGGGTCAGGTGCTTTATAAGATGTTCTCTTTAGCAGTGTTCTTCGCTTGTGCGAACTGCGAATCGACGAATATTCATTGGATTCACTGAAAGGAGACGTGCAGCAAGGGATTCATTTGCACAGAGAACACCCAATTCTTGATGGATCTGAGAGGCAAGGCTTTTCGGCGGTCTTTTGCCATACCAGAAAAGGAGCATAATCATCATCAATGGTTGGCAGGGCCAGGGACCTGTAACCGGGAGGACACCACGGACGATCCGACTTTCATGATACGCTCTTGAGCATCGCTTGTCCAGAGGTTAAAATAGAGTTTTTATTATTTTTCTTTTCTTTTTTTCCTTCTTTTTTTTATTCCCTTTCTTCTTCCTTGGCCAGTCACTGGTTCCTTGGCCAAACATCGGCCATGGTGGCAGTCGACGATCAGCCGCAGGCAAGGTCAAGCCTTGTCACAGGCTGACGAGGCTCGAGATTACCAGATTTCAACAAGGCTAAGCTTGCCTAACCAGCATCGAGCAAGCCGAATCTGGTGGGGCTCAAGCTTGCTACCTCAGGTGAGCTTGGCCTCCGGCCCTAGGCGACCTCGAGCTTGTGGCCAGAGAAAAAGAAAAGGAAAGAAAAGGAAAAGAACAATTAAAAACAATTAAAAATTGATTAAAAAATGTAATGATAAAAAATTGTTGGAGATGACTAGACTGTTATTTGGCGAATATTGACCAAAAGGACCACATTTGAATTTTGATAAATTTTTATAATCGAATTAATTAGGCTAGAAAGTTATAGCTAAATTAACATTTGTACAATGCGTTTCAGATTGGTTGGATAATTTGTTCTAATTTTAACATTGATGATGGGGCATCCCAGTGTAACCCAGGGCTGGACCCGGCACTCTCGAAGATTAAAAAGTGGAGATTGGTTTTGTCGTGCGTGCGTTTTGGGCCAAGGGAACCGTTTAATCAAAAGTTTGGTCTGGGGAAGAGAGGACTTTGGAAACTTGACGGGGAAGCTCGAAGTGGTGGGCTCACCTGACGTTCAATCATGAGACAAGTGGCAGTGCCGAAAAGGACAGACGGCGGACGTTGACACAAGTTATCCTTATGTCCCGTACGGCATACTATGAATTTGGACGCGTACGGCATACTATGAATTTGGACGCCCATCCTTAGACGGCGTCTAAAATTAGCAACCCTCGCTTGCGGCTGGAGATGGCTTCATGGTTGGCAAGGTCCTCACGACTTGCATCAAGTGGCCAACGAGGGTTGGGCGGCCCCTTACCTTTTTGACTAGCGAGGGTTGACACGCCCTCGCCTGTAACTGCAACTGACGAAGTGACTTTTATTGGGTTTGGAAGAAAAAAAAGGAAAATAAATAAACAAAATAAATGAAATCAGAAATTTTGAAAAATATAAAAATTATTTTGTCTTATTTTATAAAATGGTTGATGTTAACATCACTAATTTCTTAATTTCTTATTAAAATTGATTGAATGAACTCAATTGATAAAATATGCAAAAATTTAGAATTTAATTAACAAAATTGTAATGTTTTGAATTGAATCGACATAAATGTAATAATTTTAGGATTTTAGACCGTCGTATGTGGCATTCCAGAACTTTCCACATCAAATGATTTTCTAATTGAAGTTGACCGATGCACTCAATTGGTAAAATATGAAAATATTTATAATTTAATTGACAACATTGAAAAATTTAAGATTGAATCGGTAAAAGTCTGATAATTTTAAAACTTTTTGGTCAACTTTCCATTGTTCTTTTGTAGTCAACGTCTTGTTATTCCGTCACAGTTGCCCAAAATCATATCTTGGGCAAGTCCCGCAAGAAATTTCATGAAGACAACTTAAGAGCTAAACAATATTCCGCACTGGAAGATTTTGTGAAGTATCATCTGCATTTGATCCTTTTCTGAAGTACATCTCCTTCTTAGCACAGCATGCGACAGGGTTAGCTCGCTGGGCATCTCCTTCGTATCACTGCTGTTCCAGACCTGATATGGCTTCAACAGATCATTTGGATGAGATAGCAAGCCAATGGCTTTTCCCGAAGGCTGATGAGGAGGCGTCCTTCGACCGGTTCCAGATATATCGAGCCTTGCCCTCATCGTCGGGCATTCAGAATACTTTGCATTTCACACAAGGATTGGGGAAGAAAGCATCATCAAGAAAAAAAAAAGGGTCAGGTTCTTTATTAGATGTCATCTTCAGCGGCGTTTGCTTGTGCGAAGTGTGAAACGACGAATGATCATTGGATTCACTGAAAGGACACGTGCAGCAGGGTTTTAATTAGCACAGACACCTAATTCTTGATGGACCTGAGAGGCAAGTTGATGGATCTGAGAGGCAAGGCTTGTCGGCGGTCATTTGCCATACCAGAAAAGGAGCATAATCATCATCAATGGGTGGCAAGGCCAGGGACCTGTAATCGTGAGGACACCATGGACGATCCGGCTTTCGTGATGCGCCCTTTGAGCATCGGCTGTCCAGAGGTTGAATTTGACATCGGCTGTCCGGAGGTTGATATCGACGTTGGATGTTACGTTAGCCAAAAAGACCCATCGATTTCATTAGCCTCTCACTTTGACATCAAAAGGACATTCAACTTTCCAGCAATTCACAACACCGGGGAAACAGGGGTCAGCGCATCCGATTAAAGATATACAAGCCCCATAACTCAGCGTCCTGAAAAGACTTTTGTTCTGCTATCATCCAACAAAGTATCTCGCTGTCCAGTAAGCATCATTTACACCAGTGTGGATGTAGCATTTCCTCTCAAATTTCCTCTCAAAACTCAAAATTACTACAACAATGCTCGCTATCCCTACATCAAATCACATAGGCCAAGTGAAAGTATAAGAGAAAATGTCTCATAAATGCCCTGACATGGATCACTGCAAGGACAATGCGCAATCCTTGCTTGCATGAGTGTGCCAACTCGAAAATGGGGCACAAACTATTCGCACCATGGTAAGGTACAAACAGCGAGCATCATTTGCTAGAGAGCTTGAACAGTCGCATGCTCGATCTATCGTATGATTGCATGTAAGGAAGCAAACTGGCGGGTTGAAGAGTTCCAGTCAGGTCTGTGATGGCAAGGTTTGCCTTGTCGACTAAAGCAAGAAAGTGATCGAAAGTATTGGCATTGCGGATGACAGATGAAATGTAAGCCATCGGATGCTCAGTGGGACCGGCATTTCCTGCACTGTCGCAAGCTGCCACAACATCACAGGAACCACATCCATCGCTATAATCATGTGAACTGCCAACTGCACCACCGCAGCCTACTGCTGGGAGTCGTGAAGATGACTTCGTTTTATCCAAAAGAATGGAGAGCACACGCACAAGGTGTGGCAGGCACAACGGGTCATATATTACATCAGCACCTAAGCTGTAGAAAAAGAGAAATTACACCTTCACCGACTGATGAAAAGAGAAAACAACTCTCACATTAATGCTCAACAGAAGAAGTGTGTTAGTGGAGAAACTACTCACATTATATCCAGTTTCAATCCCTGAAGTATGCTCTCAGATGCACATTCCCAAGGCAGGTGTAAAATTTTTACCTGGGGTGAGGAAATGATATCAATTTCAGTTCTTATTCCTCCAATCTGCGCATGGTCAAACTGCATCAGGATCCACATGATCGCAAAAGATGAATATTTGTATGGACCTCATTCAAAGTCATGCTTTTCTCAAGAAAATCAAATTTTTCAATAAAAAAAGGACAAACCCCACCACTATCGAGGTAACCAAAGGACAAACAGGGAAGTCATGCAGCAGGACTACTCTTTTATGCTAAAGGCATTATCATAACGATATCTTCCATACCAATGGGGGGGGTTTGAAATATGAAAGAAATATCAATTGGTCTCTGCCCAGGAGCTTCCTACAGGTAATTTTCCTTCTGCTTCTCCTCTCAGCACATTCCTCTGTTCCAAACTTCCAATGCGTGCCTGCAAATTTTTTTTATTGCTGGAGGGGAGTCTAGAGCAATTTACACTTTCAAGTGTTAGTAGCAAAGAATTCGTGCCGCCTCTCCTTGCATTTATTTCCTCGAATCAGCGACAACACGGTTTTGTCTCCTTTTAAATTTTGTCAGAAACAATGGGTAACACTGTTGGATGCAAATTGTGCAATCCCTATATCACCATAACCAGAACAAGAACATGCATAATTGAGCAGAAAGATTAACGCACATGTTTTGGGATCCATTGTTCTTGAAGCGAACGGCTTAGCACGTGTTCCACGCGCAAACCCTTCCCCTCTATTGCCCTCCGTATCACCTCATCTTTAGCATTAGGTAAACGCCCATGAGGCGGCCCCCTCATCTTTAGCGTTAGGTAAATGCCCCTTATGTGAGGATACGTGTGAACATTAGGGTTAGAGGAGAGACTTGAGCATTATTTATAGAGTTTCCAGCCAGGCTCCTCATTACGGTCAAGCTCAACTCGGCCCACACTAGCCAGCCTCATATTAGACTAATTAAGAAACATTCTATCTCACTTTAGACCAATTCCGTAAAACGGTAACCGTTAAACGGTAAATTACAATATCAATTAATGTAGTCCATATTAGAAAAACTCTTACAAACACCACTCCTTTTTTGTCATTTCATTTTATATTGCAGCAGCCTGCAGAAGTACTTCCCCCCAAGTCTCCTGAAACTAGTTCGATAGGTGTTTTGATACAAATAAGGCAAGCTTATGCCAATCTGAAGAAAATGCAAAACCAAATGAGGGATACTTTGGCAGAGATATAATTGCTGGTGTGGCTGTGAGGATTGCTCCCGCGGTCACTATTCTATATGCTCCAAAACGATGGCGAAGTGTGCCATGTCCTCCTTCTCTTATTGAGTCGTCCTGGCCAAAGATCTTCTCTTACTTGTTTGTTTGCGCTAATCTGAAAATTCTCTCCTCATCTTGCTGATCAGAGGTAGACGGCAAGATAGGTTCTGGAACTGTTAATACAAAAAAAATGGCTACATTTTAACATGTGCTGGTGTTGTCTTTGACACAACAAACTTGATATAGTCGGCTGATGGGGACGATGGTGCCAGAGGATGTAATTTGCTGTCCAAATTAGTGGCTCGAGTTCGAGTTTCTCACTCTGTTTTCTTCTCTACCTCATGATCTTGGAACTAATAATATTTTCTTGAACTTGACGTAGACATGTAAACTGCATGTATAGGTAAGGATGGGAAAGAAACCCGCTTTGTCAGATTAATTAGCCTTCGACTTTGCTCAATATCTTGCCATTCTACTTCCCTGCGCATAAGCATGTTACTACATGGCATGAAAAACCTTGCTCTGCAGTCTGAAATCCTTCTCTTCCATTGCAGCTCCCAACCTCTGTCGGTCTTTCTTGCCTCCATCCCTTTCCTTTTTTCTGGAGTCTCGGAAGGTTTCTTGGCCTGAATCCGTGTTGAAGTTTGCACCTTTTTGGGCATAAGCTTTGTCCTGGGCAATAGCCATGGGCAGTCACTTTCCCTTCAGTACACTGTTACGCTCGGGATTCTCTGGTCATTCAGCTTGTACTTACAATGTGACCAAGCAATTAGTTTTTGCCCAAGTTTTTGTTTTCCTTAGTTGATTGTATTAGCACAAAAGTGCAGACGTAATTATTGGTTAAAGGGTCAGTTCCTTCCCTCTTCTTGTGCTTCATATAGCTGCACTCGTTGCAGAAGGAATGAGTTGGGACTTCAGAGGAATGCCCGTGGAGTATCTACACACAGATTGTGCAATCAATCCACTAAGATGCAACCATTCCTGTGTTGGCCTGCCTGTCTGTGATTGGTTTGTGTTTCCTGCTGCATTCATATAATCAATGTTAACAGTAGTACTAGACAGGTCTATGTGCACTTGCTGCAATATCAGTATACTGGTTATGGTGAAACTCCTGTGTTTGTGTTACATCAATGTGGGAAGAATATAAATTATAATGGCAATCAGTTATATGGCCACCAGTTATCATCACGTAGATGTTTATGATGCTAAATTGTAGACCTTACATAATACCGATGCTGAAAGAGCATCTGGAGTGAGCTTTGCTGTTACCGGTTGATTCTATTTCAGCAATCAACACTGTCTTAACTAACACTTTTGTGCAATACTTCTAAAAATCGAGAAATTTGGACCAAACACAATGCACATATGCTAACTAAAAATGGCCAAGCACTTCCCTATTTTGATTAAGTAATTTGACAAGAACCAACATGAAAGAAAGCTCGTGACGACAGTTACTTTGTTTCTTCCATTTCGATGCTCTGTTTATTTTATTTCCTCTCTACAACTATGCACTCGACATTCCACCAAAAACATTGAGCTCCAGGCCCCGACCCCAAACACAACAGCAACCGTCTTCCTTCTAATGAACACGACAACTTCCGTCATGCTATTGACCATCGGCCTATGCTCGTAAGGAGCACCAGACGCCAACAGAGGCTTCGTCATACTTCCAGACATTGAGCATGATGACCATTCTTAGACACATGCGATAAGTTTACATACATCTTCACATGAACAAATACATACATGGATAAAAACGAACAGAGGATACAAGATTGTGCATGTGTGCAGGTCTCTTGCCGCCCAGTCCAGTCCCATTTGAACATGTCTTAAAACAGATATTAGAAAAACGAACAGACAGAGGATACAAGATTGGAGGAAGGTTGGATCACTTGAATTCAGTTTCTCTGCAGCAATCTCATGGTCCATTCTTTGGCTTGCATAATTATATGCTCACAAGCTTTGATAAATGCCGTCTGTTCACTTTTACGAATGCCGGTGCAACAAAATGTGGCAAAATGCTCGCAGTTGTTATTTATGAGGCTATAGTTGCCAAAAGTGTTGTTAGCGTGAAGCTCGCTAGCCTTATCGATGACTTCATGAGGCAAGTTGGTACAGAACAACATGGTGCAAGTTCCCCACCTTGCAAGCATGAACCCTAATAGTGGCCACCCATATTCATAACAGTGAAGGGATCGGAGTTCATTGCCCTCTTGCCGGAAGCAATTGATACAAGTTTTGACAACCCCACGATTGATGCTCTCCTGGTAATCACATTTTGAACAAGGTGACAAAATTTCTTGCTTCTGGTGAGTCCTGAATAATGATGGGGCTATGGTTCTTTTGCTCTGTGTCCTAGTGAAATGAATCACATAGTTCTTGCTGACATAGATTCCTGTCATACATAAAGAATCAAATGTTAATCCCAAATGAACAAAGATGAACTTTTGATTAGGGATGATTCCGTGCAAACTTTGAAACTAGAAATAATCACAAATTTCTGTTTTTGACTCGGCATGTGGGCCAATTTGGCTCAAAAGGATTATAAATCTAAATAAGTTTCCAGTGGTGCATGTAATTAACACATTTAGTACATTTCCTCATGAAATATGCTTAATGAGTGCTTCGATAGCATTTGTCAACAAGACCTAATTAAAAAACGAAATTATATTCATACTCAATTCCTTGAAAGGGAAATTTAAGAGATTGCATATTTTGATACACAAGCCTTTTCTTGTAGTATATATGATCAATGTTCGGAAAATTGAACTTCATTTTCCTTAACATACATGCTTAACATATTTTAGAGCCCTTTGTTGACTTGACTTATATTATGACGGATGCTATTTATAATGAAACAAATGGACTTAAAATTTTCTAAGTACTAGCAATTCCCCAACCACCCAAAATCGGCCCTTCAAAACCAACCCACCACCTTGTATATACCCCCATCAGAAAACTCATCCATCGCCCCAACCTTTTCACACACAAATTCGCTCACCCATCACTCATGGAAGGAATCGAACACAAAGACCTCAGCTGTCGATGGCAAAGGGCCGGGCGGTCCCCCAAGATCCATGTGCTGTCCTTGCCGGGGCAAGATGGGTCATGATCTGTTTGCTTAAATGGTTTTTGGTCACTAACAAATTGAGCCATTGGGTGAGCATTGCATTTTGGGGTTCAAAAAAAGAGTGAAACTGGGCGATTCCTGCAATTGGGCTTTTCTAGTTGGCTTTTGTGAAATGGATATTTGGGTTGGATTTGGAGTTCCTAATGTACAAATGGGCTTGTAACGGGACCAAGTTCACCCATCGTTTCCCCTAGAAAGCTTTTCTAATTGCAACAAGAGTACGTTAAGAAATGGAGCAAAAAGGATGTAAAAAGAAATCAACAAGAAGGGATGTATGTATATGTAGTGAATAAAAATTTTGAACAGGCATTGGGGTTTATGGGATTTAGTAATGAGCAGTCATTAATTATCCATTTGAATCTTGAATTGGTGCAAAAATTTAATCATGATTAACTTAAGCACTAGATAACCAAGTGTGTTTGGGTGAGTCTCACACATTAGATACAATTGATAAATGGATGCGAATAGAGGGACTGTTGAGAACTTGTTACTCGATCTTATGAGCAAGACAAACTCATTTATCTCACAAGTTTAAGATGTCAAGGAACAAATTCAAGTAAAATTTGTGATTACGAGTCTCATAATTGAATTATATATTTTCCCTTATTAGGTGCACCGGGAGTATAGCATTTCCATCCCCCTAAATCAATCAAGAAGTATCAAGTTCATCAATGTGGTCGGAAGAAAAGGTTTAATATCACAATATGGGACTTTCGAAACCCAGTCTAAATGGATGTAGATGTCCTATTCAAGAGTACATCGGTTTTCCTCTATGGGAAAACGTTTTGTTGCCAAACGAGTCACCCACTCTGCAAGGTTGGCAAAATGGGTTTGTGGCGCCAGACCGCTAAGAACAATTAGATCACCTTCAGGACGTGGCGGAAACAATGATAAAACTTATGTTCTTCAACGAATTCAAGGCTTGATATAAAGCTAGTTGTTGCCATGTGCGTTCACTAGATATGTTCAAAGCCCTTTTCAATTTCGCATCCCACGAAACTCTTCAAAAAGCAATTAAGAGAAGTAGCTGTTGCTTCACAAGATATGAATCCTAAATTAAAAGATGAGAACCAGGAGGTTGCGAAATGAACTTTTAGTAATCTGGTGGTTTTAGCAAAAGAAAAAAAAAAGGAGATAGATAATTAATTACCTAAAGAGCAAGTCTTGGCCTCACCACCCTTTTGCTCTTCTTGTTTTCTCTATTCAATAATAAGAGAAATTTAATGGACACAAACTTAATTTCATATCTCCTACTTTATATGTTAGTATTCATTATTCATCCATGCTATAAAAAAAATCCATTATAATATGGACAACGAAATGATCTCCAATCTTTTTCAATAAAAATGATAAAAAAATTTCATTTTTATTCTCGTTCCATCGAGAGAGAGAGAGAGGGATTTCTACACCTCTTTTTTTCCCGGTTCCACCTTTTACTTTAATCTCCAAAGTAATGGCCAAACCTTACGTTATGCCACGATTTATACCCTATCTTGCACTCATTTTTTATTTTTTATTTTTCGTGATTGAAAAACATCATGATTGGTTGCACGAACGATTAAACCTTTTCAAGTATTTTAATTGTGACTCGTGGCCGAGCATGTAGAAAAAGTTGATCGTGCTGCGGTTTGATTTTAACCCCCGATTACAGGTGGACGTTGGGGAGGCGTCAGCGTTTCTAGGATTTCACTGTTTTGCAAGATACACCGCTAAGGATCCACGACACGACACACCCCTGGTTAAGGCAGCTTGCATGTGAAGCCGAAGTGGGCCCTGAAAATCTATCTCTCTCATTCTCTCTCCCACTAAGAATCTAGGGTTTCAACTTTCGAGAGTATTTTTAAAAGAAGGAAGATGCGAAGGAAAGTGGGCCCTGAAAATCACTTTCTTTTTTGTTCCCCGTCCCCCCACCCCCCAAACCAAGAATCTAGGGTTTCCAGAGTGGAGTTAAAGATGGAAAGAACGAAGGGAAGTGATCTCTCTCTCTCTCTCTCTCTCTCTCGGAATATAGGGTTTCCAGAGTATTTTTAGAGGAGGAAGAAACGAAAGGAGAGCGAAAACGTGGGAAGTACTAAAGTTAACAGTAATGGAGCATTCAAAATTAACCTGGGGCTCGACCTGAACTCTTGAAGATTAAAGTGGGAAAATGTTAACACTGAGCCGGATTTGAAAGGCAAAAGCTGATTACCAAAATAATTAGCAACCTGATGGAGGGAGGTTTGAATCCCACATTTTTTCTTTTGAAACGAAGAAATAATAACGCAACAGCAAGTAATGAGAACTCACCATGATGGCTATATAAGCCATATAACCCATATCTATAGATATGATCTCCAGGTTTCAGATCCTCCAGCCTCACCTCCTTCCACAACAACTGCATCAACATTATCGCTACCTTCTTGATGATCTCCGTCACCATCTTTGTCCTTCACTTCACACTCTTGGTCTACTACAGTGAAGAGATGACCCATTGACCGTATTAGGGTTATGGTCTCGTTCCAGTACTGTAGTGAAGAGAAGTAGAGGAAAACTTGCAGGACGAAGAAGCTGAAATGATCAGTTACCTGACCTTGTAACGTCAGAAAATCTCGGACTGGTTGCACTGCTGAAAGGTCGATGGCAAGACGATGAAAATGAAGGAGAAGAATGATTTTAGGTGAGGAGTGTCTTGAGTCAAGGGTTACTTAAATTGGGGAGAGAAAGGAGGGGAACACCTGCATGCACAGATCCCTAGGTGGACGGCCAAAGATTATTGCTGGACACCGTCACTCTCAACTGTTCATACAGTCTAATCGAGGCTGAAGCTCGGTAAGAGCCATCGGAGTGGACCTACTGTTGTGATGTCCCTGATTATTTATTCCTTTGTTTGTTTCTTTACAGTTGCCAAGATCGTATCTTAGGAATTTGATGAGGACAACTTGGAGGAAAGCCTGACATTTTTGTCCTTTGTAAATATAGTGCGTGAGATAAAAAAATTTGAAGCGGCATTGTCTTCATTTGATCTTTTGGGAAGTATCTCCTTCATATCAAAGCATGCAATAAGAATAGTTCATTGAGCATCTCCTTCGTGTCACTGAAACCTGCATTTCTACCTGGAATCCAGGTTGTGTTTGCGACTATGGCTTTTGGAGTGACAGGATCACCTAGTATTCTAATAAGTTAGGAATCAATTAAATTCCTACATTGACGCAGCAAAGATGGAATGAATATTGGTAATCAATCCAAAATACACGCACTCAAAGCGCAATCAATCTCTCACACGCCAAAATTCCAAAGCAAACTCTCCTTTCGTTAACTAACTAAAATCAAGAGTTGTCGTACATGAACATTCAAAGCAATTTTAATAGCTACAAAACCCTAAAGATAGTATATTCAAACTAGGAAATAGATAACTATAAAACCCAAATAAGACAATCCTAACCTAAACTAATAAATTGTAAATCAAAACAAACTAATATCGTTGAAAACCTAATGATACCAAAGACAAGAATGTCCAATATCATAAATCTCCACTTGGAAAAAGCCGATCTGATGGAATTGTATGCACTCCCGCTCGACTGCTAATACATATTCGATCTCAAATATTGAAATGCTAAAAATCTATTGTGTTCTACCGTGCTACCAATTTCGAATTTCTGTGACGATCCATGTACTTCTTTCCCTAGAACATCTCAAAAATTAAATCTCGCGCATGATTCCTCGAAGTTACATACTATCACTAAAAAAATAACATTTTCACAATGAGTTTTTTTTTCCCTTGGGCAACCACTTTAACAACATCCATCGATTTTCGCGAGATGTTTCTTTTCCAGACAGATGGTGCTCCATAATCAGGAAAAGCGATGCTTAAGATGGGCTCTTGATGGTGATATCAACCTTCTTTATACGACTCACCACGTTGCTCGTTCATTGGGGACCCATCTAGCACCGCTTCATTTTCTCTTTGTTTCCCCCCAAAACATCATAATGAATACGATGCACGCGCGATCCTCGGGGCATCAGCTATTTGCCCTGCTTAAAGTATAATGTCACCCAACAAAATGAACTCCAACCAATCTTCGAAAAGAACGACACGAATTTCCATTTTATTCTCGCTCTGTCAAGGGAAAGGACATTTCCATACCTCTTTCTTTACCAGTTCCGCGTTCCACTTTATCTCCTTCATTGTAGCTGTTACCCATCGCGACTATCCGGGCGCTCATTTTTCGTGAATTGAAAAGCACCACGGTTAGTTTCGCGAGAGAATGCTTCTGATCAGACCATTTCATACATGTTGGGTTTCGACTGTCCTTGAACGGTTGAGCATATAAAAACGAAGTTGATTGTGTTGGGGTTTGATATGAGATGGACCTGCGGATAATGGATTTGGCGTGTTAAACTTGCGTGTGAAGCCAAGGATCTAGGGTTGGCATGGTATTGTTAGACTATTCGTGGTTTTTTTCTCTGGTGGTGGGATGGCATGTTTGATTGAAATCAGGTTTGTAAAATTTTGTGGGATCGTAACGTAGAAATATACAATGGGGGAGGAAAGTAGGAATTTGAAATAACCAAAGGACTAATGGGGAAGTCATGCAGCAGACTACTCTTTTAGGCTAAAGGCATTATCTCCACCATACCGATTAAAAAAATATCTACCATGGGATCTTAGAAGGAAAACTACGGGTTGCGTGTGTGGATAATGAAACTAAAAACTTGAAAAGCGGGCGCTTAACAGTTAAACGCGCAAGGACGATGACATGATCACTCACAGAATCTGTACATTCTGAAGATACTGGCTCATCATCTTCCGTGCTTAATTGATTCATCTTCAAATTAACCTTCATGTTGCTTAAAGTTGATAGGTTGCTGTCACTTAATATTACCTCCATGAATACGGTCAATTTCTAAACTGCTACTCATGTAACATCCTGAAACTATGTCAAGCGTGCTCCACCAACTTTGTGTATGTGCTGAAGGAAGGATCACTAGTTTCACAACCAAATCAGCTTTTGATATCTAGCTCATAGGAACAAGAACAGTTCCAAGAACCAAATACAGCAAAAGAGTTGCTTGCAAAATCATAGTGAGCACAGCCCTAGCATATCTACATATACTGATTGATGGAATAAGAACAATGCATAAACATATGAGGGTTCGAGTAAAAGAAGAAAGCCTAAGCAGAAAGGAGCTTGAAGCTCAACGAGAGTACCTTGGAAGCCTTCACACAGGTGAGACAGATTCCGACAGCCAACTTCTGTCCAATATTCTAGCCTGTATCTGAAATCAAATCTAGTGGATGATATATAAAGTTAAAACAGATAGAACTAGTCAGATAAAGGGGGAAGGGAATAGAAGGCCAAGTGATTATGTGACAACAAACTGATCATTGCGGTGTTTCATAGACTACTGGATCTGATGTATCAGATTGTTACTACAGATAATAAAACAATAAGGCTGTCAAAACTTTTCTAATGGAATGTCCATAAGAGAACCAAATCTAACGTGGATATAAATCAAGAAAATTTAACCCATAACACCAATGTTTATTTGGAAATTCTGATGTACTATGGACAGCTTACTTCAAAAACATGTTTTGTTGGAGAACATATCCGGAAAGGAAAGCATGAACTCTGACAAAAGTAGACTGGCAGGCCAGATCGAACATCTGATGAGAGAGTGGACTGAAAGCTAATTTCAGTCTGCACATAAATCCACACAATGCATGTAACGATAAACCGCCTGTGATTAAAACCGTCTTCATAACTAAAATAAAATTGTGCTCTTTTGCCAGAAAAAGAAATACATCTACGCCTAATATAATTGAACAGAACCAAGCAAGCATGTGACCTGGGACAAGCATTCAGTTCTTCAAAAATATATATGAACGAGCACCATAGATACCCTGTATCTCCCTCAAGTACACATTTCTGAAAGATGTCCACACACTTATAAGCTGAGTAGGGCACATTTTTCTTTTCTAAAACAACAAACAGACAGAGAAACACATCGGAGGAAGGTTGGTTTACTCAAGTTCAGTTTCTTCGCAGCAACTTCTTGATCCATTTTTTGGCTTCCTCACTTTTCCGTTCACAATCACTGAAAAATGCTGCTTGTTCGCTTGCACGGTTGTCAGTCCGGCAATATGTGGCAAAATGCTCGCAGTTGTTGTTGATGAGGTTGTAATCACCAAACAAATTATCCGCGTGAAGCTCACTGGCCTTATTGACGACTTGATGGGGCAATTTGGTATTGAGTAATGTGGTGCAAGTTCCTCGCCTTGCAAACTTAGACCTCATTAGTGGCCACCCGTATTCATACCGGTGAAGAGATTGGACTTTTTTGCCATCCTGTCGGAAGCAATTGAGACAAGTTTTGACAACCCCACGGTGGATGCTCTCCTGGTATCCACATTCTGGGCAAGGAGACGAAATTTCTTGCTCGTAACTAGTCTTGAAAAGTGAAGGAAATATTGTTCTTTTGCTCCGCGTTCGGGTGAAATGAATCACATATTTGTTGCCGACATAAATTCCTGTAATTAGTACATGTAAATCATTAAAGAATCAAATTTAGTTCAAAATGGAAAACAAAGAAAAGAAATTCTAGAGGGACAATTTTTTGACATAAAGGCCGGAATGTACTATGAATATTCACAAGCTTCTTTCTTTAACTGGATTGGTAGGCCGATTTTGGACTAGAAATCTAAGTGAATTCCTAATCTTTTGTTTGGCACGTTAGATAGAAATGAAATGTGCTGCAGCACCAGCACAGCTCTAGAATTTTCTCTCCAGCGTTCGACCCAAGAAAAGACACAAAATTTCGACGCACTAAAAGCGAGGACAGCACTATTATTTTAAAGACAGTTGGACTTTAAAGTCGTTGAGCTGCTTAGGGCATGTTTGGCAACTTGCCAAATAGTGTTTGTTTATGTTCTTTTGTTCCCGGGAGTAGATTTGGAATAGAAATGCCTTTGGTAAAATTTTTGTTCCTAGAAATAGATTTGGAATAGAATCAATAAATAGAAAAAAAATTGATTCTTTGTTCCCTGAAACAATTCTATAATCAAGTCAACCTATTTTTCTTTTTTCCTCTTCTTTCTTCTTGTTCTTCTTCCCTCTCTTTTGTTCTTCAACTGCTGCCATCGCCGCCCCCGCCGCCCGCCGCCGTCGATCGTCGAAGGCTCGCTAGGCCAGGGCGAGGTTCAGCAAGGCCTGGCGAGGCCAAGCTCACCCATTTGCGGCAGGGCTCGACCTTGTCGAGGCACCGCAAGGTCGACGTCACCCGGCCAAGACGAGGCCGACCTCGCGGTGGCTCGGCAAGGTCGAGCCTCGCCCAGCTACAGGCGATGTTCCAATGAGGTCACTAGCCCTCGTCTAGCCAGTCGGCAGTCATCCCAAGGTCGACGACCGGCCACCTTGAAGAAGAAGAAAAGGGGAGAAAGAAAAGAAAAAAAAAAAGGAAAAAAAATAAAATTATTTTTAAAATTAAAAAAAAAATGATTTGAAGTAGGAATTGAAATTTTGCTATATATAGAATACATATTTAATTTTGTATTTTAATTTATTTTTTAGTATTTATATTTATAGTTTATTATTTACTATTTAATAAAAATTTGATTAGTTAATATTTTTATTACTTAGTATAAATATAATTAATCAATAGAATTTCTATAATTTGATAGAATTTTAGAATGGAATAGAATTCTAAATTCGAATTCTTTTGAAATTGAAAAAATAATAAAATATAATATGATTTCTTCACTCATAAAAAGACAATTATATTGGTGAGTGGTCCATGAGAATTCAATATCAAATATACAATCATCTAAAAAGGTAATTGAAAAAGAATTGAAATAGAAATTTTATGCAGTTACCAAACATATTTCTATTCTTTTTCTATTCCAGAATCAGAAATTTTATACAATTACTAAATGCATTCTTTTGCTCAGAAATTGTTCTCGGAAACAGAATGGTTACCAAACGTGCCCTTACTAATGAGAGTCCATCTCGTGTCAAAACTACAAAAATCCAATTCTCTTTATTTGCACAGCCATAATACATTAATGAACATCAACTTGTCTGAAATGGTTTGATCGGAAGCACTCTCTCGTGAAAATAACTATGGTGGTTTTCCATTCGCAACAAATGAGACCGTAATGATTGTACTTAGGAAAAGAGACTAAGATGGCTGCAAAAGATGCAGCCGAATGAGCTAAAAGCAAAAAATAAAAATAAAAAGAAATTACGGATTGAGAATGAAATGAAAAACTGCACGATTCTTTTGGAGAATGACCAGAATTAATTTTGTAGGCCAGACTATAATTAATTATTTATAGCAAGGATGCAGAACAGAAGCAAACAAGGCTCACTTAATTTATTTCGACCGGAGCATGTTTTCTTTCGAACCTTGACTTATGTAGATAAATGTCACAAAAGGAGTCCTTTTCAACTTCATATCAAGATTAAGGACGAGAGATGAGTCATAGCAAAATGGTCAGCAAGGTTGGGTGCCTCTCATGTGTCAATGTGTTTACGTGACAAATAAGAAGACCCTGAATAGAGCGTGTCACGTGTGGGGCCCAGCCCATTAAAAGCTCCTCTCTCTGTGTTCTCCCCCTGCAGTGCACGCTCTCCGTCTCATCCGTTTTGAAGCGGAGGCAGAGACCGCGCGGTAGTTCATGGGACAAGCCACCGTGCCCTCATCCGACCAACGAACTCCACGGCAATGGCGGAGGCAACCTTTCGAGGCGGAGGCAGAGCCGTGCAGTGGTTCGTCCCTCATCCGAGCGACAAGTACCGCGGCGACGGCGGAGGCAACCTTTTGAGATGGAGGCGGAGCCACACGGTGGTCCGTCGGATGAGTCACTGTGCCCGACCAATGAACTTCGCAATGGCGGAGGTAATTGTGAGGCGGAGCCGCGCGGTGGTTCGTCGGACGAGCTACCGCGCCCTCGTCAGACCGACAAGCCACAGCGCCGCCCCTCCGGCTCCGCCGTCACCGAGTCGCTGCCCTCTCCCGGCTGCTCTCTTTCTCTCCCTCTGAGTCATGACCGAACCATCGTCCGACGAACCACCACGCGCCTCTGCTTCCTCCATCGCAAAGTTCGTTGGTCGGCAACGGTGGTTCGTCGGTCAGACGAGGGGTCGGTGGGAGCGAGAGGAGGCGGCAAAGAGAGAGAGAGAGGCGGGTGAGACAGAGCGTGAGATGAGAGAGGAGAGAGCGTGAGGGGGAGGCATAAGAGAGAGGGAAGCATGCAGAGAGAGAAAGAGGAGAGGAGCTTTGAATCTTCTTATTTGCTACGTTGGCACATGAGAGTCACCCAATATTTTCTCAAGCGTTTGAGATTATTGTCTTTCACCGTTGATTGGTTGTTGGAAGTCAAGACAAAATCCGTGTAAAATTCTCTCTTTCTCCTTGGTTGTTGGAAGTCAAGACAAAATCCGCGTTAAAATTCTCTCTCTCTTTCTTCCCCCCCAACAAACCCAACCCCAAACAAGAATCCAGGTTTTCCACTGTGTTATTAGAACACATCGTGCCTTTTTCTGCATCAACAAAACTGCCCTTCCATATAGATCGTCGTGGCATGAACTTTGTCAATTGATTCCCGAATTTCCATCGATCGGACTTTGCCGGGTGTTTTCTCTGGCGTGTTTGACTGAACTCAAATATGAATGGCCTTGAGATTAAAGAAAAAATGGAAGGAGAGGAGAGTGAAACCGTGGGGGTGGATTAAACTCAACGCAGATAGATCCTCGAAAGGTGACTCCGATTTAGCCGCAGCTTGTCCCAGTTCTTCGAGAGGGGGAATTGATTTTATCATTCATTCTGGGCTGAGGGCAAGTGTTTAAGTTTGGCTTGGCATAGTGCAAGAAAGTGGACTCACGAGCCATCCATCATGACAGCAAGCAGTCGGAGAAATCCGATTTGAATTGTCATTAGAACTTTTCACGCCTTTTCTCTGGCGACGGAAATCAGATATGAATTGCCTTGAAATGAAAGAAAAACGGTGGGGAAGGATTAAACTCAGTACTAATGGAGCCTCCAAAGTTGTAAATCGGGTGGAGCTGCAGCTCGACCCATGATTCTTCGAAGATGAAAAGTGGGTTTTGATAGTATCATTTGCTTAGGGCTGAGGCTGACTTCGGATAAATGGTATAAGAAAGGGAACTCTACAAGCCACGAGTGCAGTTATTAACCAGTGTACTTCACTTAACATTCAGAAGGAATTGAAAGGAAAGAATTTGATTGCTGAAAAAAGATTAATGTGCAGTCGACCCAAATGTCCACTTGCCTGTTGATCTTGTTCCATATAGTCTTCATCGGGAGAGTGACCTTTGCCGTGATTTTACTATATTTGCTTTGTGAGAGAAAGGAGAGAAAATCATGGGGAGAGGAAGAGTCGAGATGAAGAGAATCGACACCAGGATGAACAGGCGGGTGACATTTACTACCATTAATTTGCATCTCATTTGGCCTCACAGCCTTGTAGTCATTTATCCTCGGGTGGCTTCAATTTCGATGAACCATCCACTAGAATTATGTTACTTTCTGACTGAGGCTTCTAGGTGTTGTTGGAAATGGAGTTGATCAATGTAAATTGATCGGCTAAAGAGCAAAAAGATTTGCCAGAAAAAGAAGGAAGGAAAATAAAGAATAGGACTAGTGCAAGATCAGGAAGATGAGGAGAACTCACCATGATGGCTGTATAGTCCATACAACCCATATCTATAAACATGATCCCCGAGTTTGAGATCCTCAGGTCTCACCACTTTCCACATCAACTGCATCAATATCGTCAATACTTTGTTGATGATCTTCATCACCATATTCGCTTGTGGCCCCTTTTCACTCTGTTGGACTTGTGCTTGAGCTGATTTACCTGCCCAAAACTCCCCAAACTGAAGATAATTTGCAGTGAAGAGAAGAACAGGGAAACTCAGGTGAGGAAGCTAAAATGATCACCTGCGCTGCCAAGAGGTCGATGGCAGGGATGATGAATACTGTCCACGGAAGAGAGGAAACATTAAGGAAGTGACTGAGAATGAGGGTGCTTCAAGTGTGCGTGTGTGGAAGAGATGGCGTTGACGGAAGAGAGAGACTGTATGGGGGGTTCTTCAAGCGTGAGAGAGAGGGAGGGAGGGAGGGAGATGGCGTCCACAGAAGAGAGAAAAGGGAAAGGAAGAAGTGAGTGAGAATGAACTAGGATTGAGTGGGCGATGGCGATGAGGTTATTGTATTAGGGTTCTTCAAGTTTTGTGTCTCTCTTCGAGTGTGTGTGTGTGAGAGAGAGAGAGATGGTGGAAAAGGGAGGCGGCGATGAGGTTATCGTATTAGGGTTCTTCAAGTTTGTGCGCGGCTCTTCAAATGCTCGTGAGAGAGAGATGGCGGACAGGGCAAGGAAAGGAAGAGGAAGAAGTGGGTGAGAATGAATTGCGGGGAGAGCAGCGATGGCGATGAGTTTATTGTATGTGGGTATTCAAGCTTGTGGGTGTCTCTTCGGGTATGCGGATCTCTCTCCTCGTGTGTAAGAGAGAGAGAGAGAGCCGGCGGTTGACCAATTGTGTGTCGACAGCGACTTGACCAGTGGCGGCAGAAAAGCAAACTCACGGTGGTGCTGCAAACGTCGCCCCCTCCAGCTCGTCAGTCACCGGATCATAGCACAAGAGGATCTCCAAGTACTTGAGCACCATCTTCCGGCCACAACAGCCCACAAGCTCGAGGAGCCAGTGACTGCTCACCGGAAATGGCGATCTCAGCCGGACACCGTACTCCTTCGCCCCACAAGCCCGAGCTCTCCCTGCGCGAACGGTCGACGAGCCCCAGAACTCCTCAGATGTGCACCGGGTGGATGTCTCGAAGCTCCCGGCATGGATCCGGCGTGGACTCCTCCTTCGCGAAGGACGAGATGATGACGCCGCCTCCGCCGGCAGCTTTCTTTCCAGTGGACTGACCTGGCGGTGAACACGGGGTTGAAGAGGCTGGGAGGGACGCTCGCAATGTCACTCCATGACAGCGAGCACCTATCGAGGACCTCTTCCCTTATCGAGCGGACCGGGCAGTAGCTCACCGCACCATCTTCTACCGGTAGTTCAGGCGGTCGGCCCTATTCCGATTCTGTGCCGGCACCGCCACTTGCGCAGGTTCGGCTTGGCTCTGAGCCGGGGACTTTTGACGCGGCTTGTGGTGTGCATGAGGGCGGAAGTGCGGCTCGTCGATGATGCGGCGCCATCCTCCACGGCGTTTCAGACCAAGAAGCAAGAGAAGAAGAACGATGGGGATGGACATTGAAGAAGAAGACGTATTCTAGTTTATCCAACTTTTTAAAACTTTTTCAGTCCAAAAAGAAACTGTTTTTTTTTACACTTTAAATTAAACGTAAGTGACTGAAATGGGTCAACCCAAATTGATCGATTTGATTTGTTTTGACATATTTTCATGTGATATAAATTTAATGATCCATACTCAACCTTATCCATACTTTACATCCCGATTCATATTGCTAAAACACTTCAATATTTAATCAAATTTAGGAAAACTCATACTCGAGGTGACCATATGGAATGAGCGAGCACAAGATCAAGTGAGAGTAAGAGAGAATGAATAGAATGAATCAGGTCTAAGACGTCGTAAACTCATTTAACATCTATATTATTTTGGATTTTACCGTTATAAACCCCTTTATTTAATATAACTAACTCATATAACAATTCGGTTTATTAAACATGAATTGAAAAAAATCAATTTTGTGACCTATTTTGATAGGTCTAGGTGGTGCAAATGAGAGAGAATGACAATGCGGTACCTAGATTTTTTGACTGACCATTGGATCGCATGAAGGCTTTCGCTAACTAATTTCTTTAGATAGGGGAGAAAGGATTTCTCAGAGTTCAATAGAACAACATCGCATGTGTGGGAATTGGGGCTTGAGGAGCCCAGCATCATGTGCTAGAATGGAGTTCCCATAAATAAGGAAAAATTCCAAATAAGGGCATGAATTTCATTTTCTTAAATAAGAGTATGAAAAATACCTTATTTCAAATAAAAGTCCGAATTGTTATTCATTTTCTCAAATAAAGGCCTAGAGTAGTCATATCAATTTCAAAGAAGGGCTTGAACTCATTGATTGGTAAAGGGCAATTTCGTCTTTCAATTTTTTAAATATTTTTCATATTTTCTTTCTTTTTATTTTTTTTATTTTCATAAAAAAGCAAACTAAAAAAAAAAGCTAAAACTTGAAAAAAAAAAAAAAAAAAAAAAAAAAAAAAAAAAAAAAGCATGCCACCGGCCCGCCCTGTTGTCGGTGGGGCAACGACAATGGTTGGCAGGTCAGCGGCGCTTGAGCGAGCACTAGCAACCCTCACCAACTAGCAGTGCTCTTCCAAATCTGGGCGAGGGTTGCCCGCCCTCACCTAGGGCCCCGGACCTTGCCGCCCAGTTCTAGGTATTGCATATGCTGGTTTTGTTGTTGTTTGATTTGATATGGACTTTTAGGGAGATGGTGGGATTTGGCGTTTGGGTCTTTTAGTGTTTGGGTGGTTGGAACGCAACTTGCTTGTGCAGCCGAGAATCTAAAGGGTTTCAAAACCATCTTCTGGTAGTGGTATGGCATCTTTGACCCAAAACCATGTATGGATAAAGAATCTATGGTTTCCAGAGTACCGTGAGAACTACTTTCCGGTTGTGGGACGGCATGTTTGACTGAAAACATGTAGGAATATGTAATATTCTTAGAATCCTAACTCATTCCTCTACAAACTTAAAACGTGTGATTTAAGGCTCTATTCGTTTTACAAAAAATAAATTTCAAGAAAATATTTTTCAGATTTTCCAACATATATTTCCCAGAAAAATGAACTGGTTGGGGAAAATATTTTCCATCAACAAAAAATCTTTTAAGATAGGTGAAAATTTTTTTTTTGTTTTTCAGAAAGAGGAAAATATTTTTTATATCTCCTTTCACCTCACTTTCTTTCATCAAAAACCATTTCTTTTTTATTTTATTTTTAATTTTTGAAATAGAGTTTTTATTATTTTTATTTTCTTCTTTTCCTTCTTTTTTTATCCCTTCCTTCTTCCTTGGCCGACATCGGCCACGGTGGTAGTCAACGATCAGCCACAGGCAAGGTTGAGCCTTGCCACAGGCTGACAAGGCTCGAGATTACCACATTTCGACGAGGCTAAGCTTGCATGACCAACATTGAGCAAGCCGAATCTAGCAAGGCTCAAGCTTGCTGCCTCAGGTGATCTTGGCCTTCGGCCCTAAGCGACCTCAAGCCTGTGGCCGGGAGAAAAGAAAAGGAAAGAAAATGAAAAAAATAATTAAAAATTGATTAAAAAATATTATGATAAAAAATTATTGAAATGGGTGCACAGAAGAAAGGATTTTCCTTAACAAATAGTGGAAAACATTTTCTAGTTTATTTTCAAGTTTCAATTGAATACTGTAAAATATTATCATTTTCCTAAAAATGACTTAAAGAAAAATATTTTCCAAAAATATTATATTAGTCGTGAAATGAATAGAACCTTAATATTTAAATATATTAAGAATATCGTCTTGAAATAAAAGAAGAAAAAACCAAGAAAGTACAAAAACGTGGGATGGGTCGCATTTATTGACATTGTGGAGTGCCAAGTAGAATTGTCAGAGATTACTAGACTGTTATTTGCCGAATATTGACTAATAGAACCACATTTGAATTTTGGTAAATTTTTATAATCGAATTAATTAAGCTAAAAAGTTATAGCTAAATTTACATTTGTACAATGCGTTTCGGGTTGATTGGATAATTTATTCTAACCTTAACACTGATGATGGGGGCATCCTAGTGTAACCCAGGGTTGGACCCGGCACTCTCGAAGATTAAAAGGTGGAGAATGGTTTTGTCGTGCGTTTTGGGCCAAGGGAATCGTTTAATCAAAAGTTTGGTCTGGGAGAAGAGGACTTTGGAAACTTGACAGCGAAGGTCGAAGCAGTCGGCTCACCTGACGTTGAATCATCGGACACGTGATAGTGCCAAAAAGGACAGGCGGCGGATGCTGAATCTCAGTCAGTCAGAGGTTTTGGAGTGCTCACAAACCACTGAATATTTTCTCCTTGGAGAGAGAGTGGAGGGAGATAGACGCTGACACAAGTTATCATTGAATTTGGACAAACGGCATACTATGCATTTGGACGCATACGAGAGATCCTTAGATGGTGTCTGAAATCAACAACAATCGCTCCCCGACAAAATTGTCCAAAATCCTAAAATTATTACATTACAACTTTGTTAATGAAATTCTAATTTTTTTTATATTTTACCAATTGAGTTTATTCAGTCAATTTTAATAAAAAAAACTAATGACGTCAACATCAACCGTTTTATAAAATATGACAAAATAATTTTTATTTTTTAAAAATTTCTGATTTCGTTTATTTTCTTTCTTTCTTTTCCTTTTTTCTCTTCCAAACCCAACGAAAGTCACTAGCCAACCTTCGTTTGTTGCAGGTGAGGCCATGTCAACCCTCGCTAGTCAAAGGTGAGGGCCGCCCAACACTCGTTGGCCACTTGATGCAGGTCACGAGGACCTTGCCAACCATGAAGCTGTCTCCAGCTGCAAGCGAGGTTGCAAAGTCCTCACTATTGACCCTCATCAGACTTGGTAAAAAAAAAAAAAAAAAGGCAAAAGAAAGGATAAAATATAGAAAATTGATTTTATTTTTAAATTATAAAAAATTATCTATATCAGCACTAACTGTCATATATGACACTACCAGCTTCCATGTCAATGATTTTCTGATTAAAGTTAACCAATGTACTCAATTGGCAAAATATGAAAATATTTATAATTTAATCGACAAAATTGAAAGGTTTATGATTGAATTGGTAAAAGTGCAATAATTTTAGAACTTTTTGGTCAACTTTCCCATTGTTCTTTTGTAGTCGACGCCTTGGTTATTCCATCACAGTTGCCCAAAATCATATCTTGGGCAAGTCCCGCAAGAAATTTCATGAAGACAACTTAAGAGGTAAGCAATATCCCGCACTGGAAGACTTTGTGAAGTATCATCTGCATTTGATCCTTTTCTGAAGTACATCTCCTTTTTAACACAGCATGCAACAGGGTTAGCTCGCTGGGCATCTCCTTCGTATCACTGCTATTTCAGACCCGATATGGCTTCAACAGATCATTTGGATGAGATAGCAAGCCAATGGCTTTTCCCGAAGGCTGATGAGGAGGCGTCCTTCGACCGGTTCCAGATATATCGAGCCTTGCCCTCATCGTCGGGCATCCAGAATACTTTGCATTTCACACAAGGATTGGGGAAGAGAGCATCATTAAGAAAAAGAAAAGGGTCAGGTTCTTTATTAGATGTTATCTGCAGCGGCGTTTGCTTGTGCGGAGTGTGAAACGACGAATGATCATTGGATTCACTGAAAGGAGACGTGCAGCAAGGGATTAATTAGCACAGAGAACACCCAATTCTTGATGGATCTGAGAGGCAAGGCTTGTCGGCGGTCATTTGCCATACCGGAAAAGGAGCATAATCATCATCAATGGGTGGCAGCCTGGCAGGGCCAGGGACGATCCAGCTTTCGTGATGCGCCCTTTGAGCATTGGCTGTCCAGAGGTTGAATTCGACATCGGCTGCCCAGAGGCCGATATCGACATTGGATGTTACGTTAGCCAAAAGACCCATCGATTTCATTAGCCTCTCACTTTGACATCAAAAGGACATTCAACTTTCCAGCAATTCACAACACCGGGGAAACAGGGGTCAGCGCATCCGATTAAAGATATACAAGTCCCATAACTCAGCGTCCCGAAAAGAGTTTCGTTCTGCTATCATCCAACAAAGTATCTCGCTGTCAAGTAAGCATCATTTACACCAATGTGGACATAGCATTTCCTCTCAAATTTCCTCTCAAAACTCAAAATTACTACAACAGTGCTCGCTATCGCTACATCAAATCATATAGGCCAAGTGAAAGTATAAGAGGAAATGTCTCAGAAATGCCCTGACATGGATCACTATGAGGACAATGCGCAATCCTTGCTTGCGTGAGTTTGCCAACTCGAAAATGGGGCACAAACTATTCGCACTATGGTAAGGTACAAAAAGCGAGCATCATTTGCTTGAGAGCTTGAGCAGTCGCATGCTCGATCTATCGTATGATTGCATATAAGGAAGCAAACTGGCAGGTTGAAGAGTTCCGGTCAGGTCTGTGATGGCAAGGTTTGCCTTGTTGACTAAAGCAAGAAAGTGATCGAAAGTATTGGCATTGCGGATGACGGATGAAATGTAAGCCATCGGATGCTCAGTGGGACCAGCATTTCCTGCACTGTCGCAAGCTGCCACAACATCACAGGAACCACATCCATCTCTATAATTATGTGAACTGCCAATTGCACCATCGCAGCCTAATCTTGGGAGCCGTGAAGATGACTTCGTTTTATCCAAAAGAATGGAGAGCACACGCACAAGGTGTGGCAGGCACAACGGGTCGTATATTACGTCAGCACCTAAGCTGTAGAAAAAGAGAAATTATGCCTTCACCGACTGATGAATAGAGAAAACAACTGAATATCTCACAGTAATGCTCAACAGAAGAAGTGTGTTAGTGGAGAAACTACTCACATTATATCCGGTTTCAATCCCTGAAGTATGCTCTCAGATGCACATTCCCAAGGCAGGTGTAAACATTTTACCTGGGGTGAGGAAATGATATCAATTTCAGTTCTTATTCCTCCAATTAGTGCACGTTCAAACTGCATCAGGATCCACATGATCGCAAAAGATGAATATTTGGATGGACCTCATTCGAAGTCATGCTTTTCTCGAGAAAATCAATTTTTCAATAAAAAAGGACAAACCCCACCGCTATCGAGGTAACCAAAGGACTAACAGGGAAGTCACGCAGCAGGACTACTCTTTTATGCTAAAGGCATTATCATAATGATGTCTTCCATACCAATGAAAGAAATATCTATCATAAATCTAAGAAGGAAAACTCTGGGGCGTGTGTGTGAAATATGAAACTAAAAACTTGAAAAAAATGCATGCTTAGGGTGGAATGTGCAAGTCAATGGCATGACCACTCACAGAATCTAAACATTCCGAAGTTACTGGTTCATCATCTTCTGTGCTCATTTGATTCATCTTCAAATTAAGCTTCATGTTACTTAAGGTTGATAGGTCGCCATCACTTAATATTACCTGCATGAATATGGTCAATTTCTCAACTGCTACTCATGTATCATCATGAAACCATGTCCAGAGTGTTCAGCCAAGTTTGTATATGTACTGAAGGACAGATCACTCATTTCACAACCAAATCAGCTTTTGATATCCAGCTCACAGGAACAAGAACAATTCCAAGAACCAAGTACAGCAAAAGAGTTGCTTGCCAAAACCATAGAGAGCGCAACCCTAGCATATCTACATATACTGATTGATGAATTAAGAACAACGCATAAACATATGAAGGTACAAGCAAAAGCAAAAGAACCTAAGCAGAAAGAAGCTTGAAGCTCAAGGACAGTACCTTGGAAGCTTTCACGTGGGAGAGACAGATACCAACTAAGCCAACCCCCGAGCCAACCTATGTCCAATATTCTAGTCAGTACCTGAAATCAGTTCTAGTGCATGATATATAAAGTTAAACAGATCGAACTAATCAGATAAGGGGGAAGGGAATAGAAGGCCAAGTGATTATCTCTGTGGTGTTTCATAGACTAATGGATCTGATGAATCAGAGTGCTACTACAGAAAATAAAATAATGGGGTTGGCAAAACTTTTATAATGGAAATGTCTATAAGAGAACCACATGTAACGTGGATAAAACAAGAAAATTGAACCCATAACATCAATGTTTATTTGAAAATTCCGACGCACTTCTGACAGCTTACTTCAAAACATGTTTTGCTGGAGAACATATCCGGAAAGGAAAGTATGAACTCTGACAAAAATAGACTGGCTGGCCAGATCGAGCACCTGATGAGAGAATGGGCTGAAAGCTAATTTCAGTCGGCACATTAATCCACACAATGCATGAGACAATAAACCATCTGTGTAACTTGTGCTCTTTTGCCCAAAAAAAGAAGAGTACACATCCACGTCTACTCTAATTGAACAAAACCAAGCAAGCATATGACCCAGGACAAGCATTCAGTTCTTCGAAGATATACATGATTCAATCCCATACATACCCTGTATCTCCTTCAAGCATGTTGAGCGAACAATGCAGAGGAACCACCATTTTCCTTACCATTGCATCCTCACAACTTGCATCTAGGAAATAATTAGCGAAAGATTCGGATGATGCATACAGAAAAATTCAAGTGAAAAAAAATAAACCTAAAAAAAAAAAAGTTACCATCTGGGAAAAGAAAAGAAACATATTTCAAAGCCTTCACATTCCCTTTGACTGTATTGTCATCCTAATGAAAAAAGACTTCGTCATAGGTAGCTTGAGGATTAATAAGTAAACGAGGAGAAATGGGACACATTATTCTGTAAGAAAAATTAACAACAATAAGCTGTACCTTTAAAGAAATCATGAACTCGCTCTACAGTTCATACAATTCATCTAGCACGTTATCACGATTAGACTCAATTTCCAATATGAGCTTCTTCAAGAAGTTTTTCAAGTACGGAGCATGACATTTGCCAATCTGCATCAACATATCACCTGTTCAGAGAACTACGCAGTAACAGTCCTTCACTAAAATAATGCAGCAAAAACAGATGGCAATGAACCCGGTACTCAAGAACTAATGCATGAGCTAGTATAAGTTAAGCTAGATCAACAATTCCAAAAGTAGCAACATGAACCATAACTTCCACAGAAGCATATAATCATTTTGGCTAGTCTATATGGTGTCAACGAGTAAAAGAAAACATTCACTTTAGCAGAAATGACACAGAGGAAACACAAAAGATTGTTCTTTTTTTGTCACTTATATCCCAAACCAACGTCAACATGTGACGTGAACTCAAAAGACACTTCAGTCGAGACATCCTCTTTGTTTCCTGTTTTGGGTTCTTGAGTTTGGGCAGATCCCTCAATCAAAACTTACAGCTTTACTGATGCAGTGATCCCAAATGAACCTCTGAACATCCACCGCCACGGACCCACCACCGAGCGATCTGGGTTTCGGTTAGAAGAGACAACTGCGTCAAATTCAATGCACACAGAATCTAGAGACACTAAAGACCACATAACTGGCGAGCTCAGTGAAGCGCGCGCAGAGAGGGAAAGCAGAGGAAGATTTTACCTCGCGTGCGACATGACGCAGTCGGTGGGTTCCATGGCGAGAAACGCGGAGACCAGATGGAGACCCGCGGTTTGATTCTCCATCTTGTTCAAGAAACTATTTCTTCTCGCCTCTTTCTCTGCAACACCCTCAACAGGAGGAGGAGGAGGAGGAGGAGGAGGGAGGGAGGGAGCCGGCGAGAAGCGGAGATGGGTTTGGATCGGTTTTTCGGGTTCGGGTAGGCTTGAAAAATGAAGAAATCTCAAATCTGATTATTTAGCTATAAGAAAAATCCGTAATTAATCCGAAACTCATAAAAAAAATTGATAAAAACTGGCCTAATAGACCTAAAAAAAATCCCACCTTTAGATCTAGTTCCAATTCCATCCTAAAATTTTTTTTCTGTTCCATAAAAAATCTCCAACTTTAAATTGTTCCAATTCTACCTCAAACTTTCTTTTGTCTAAAAAAAAAAAAAAACCCATGATCTATCATAATTTTTTATTTAAAAAAAAAAAACCATCAGCTTTGCTTTAAATTTTAATTTGCCCCAATTATCCCTCCATTCAAATTTATCTTGACAATCGACAGATGAAAAAACTCCCAAGGATGAGTTATTCGAGTGTCTTGAGTTGGAAGACTTCTAAGCACGAGAGATTGAATATGAAACACAAAATCGAAGATTCTTGAGTGAGATAGACTGAATACTCTCTTAGCAATTGAAGGAGGTCAACCCTTAATTTTGTATTTGGCAGTTCGAATAAATTTATAATAGAATCTCTTATAATTTTAATTTATCATATCTTGCATTTAGTGCATACTTAAGATAGGATAAATTCGGATACAAGGGGATATATACCGAATAAAATTATTCCATGATAAATGTGGGATAAAGATGGATAAGATTTAACATCCATAATAAAAAATTTATCTTTTTGAATGATAATCTTCTTAAATTAACGAAATTAAAATTATATTTCAATATAAATAATAGTTGAATGCTAATATAAAAAATCCAAAATAAAAAATAACAATTTAGTTATTTTTTAATTTAATCTTATTTTTATTCATATATTCAAATTTAATTCTATTTTATAATATAAATTCAATATATAAATTATTTATATTATTACATATTTTAGGTATTTTAGTATACTAGTATAGTTTACTACATAATAAATTTTTATTAGAGAAGGATGGAAGGAGAAGAAAAAAAAAATTAAAAATTAAAAAAATTAAAAATAAAGGAAAATAAAATAAAAGCAAATAAAAAATTATTCCGTTTTATTCTTGAATGTGACTATGCTGAAAAAGAACCCAAAAAAAAAAATAATAATAATGGTGCCAGAAAGTCCAAAATGAAGAAGCTTATGCTGTTAGGTTCAAGGTGGCTTGTACATAAGGCTCAGATGAAGCCATATTGCACTTGGTTGAGTACTCAAACTTGTGATCCTTCCATTTTCTAGACTAATCTCATGAAGTCAAACACGGAAGGTCCCTTTGTCCTGGAGACTAGGGGGCTCTTGGCTTGCAGAAAAATATGTGGTCAACCTGTTTCTATTGGAACCTGTTTTGCAATCTCTTGATATCCTATACAATTTGCGAATTTTATAGACGTGGAGAAAAATGTTGCAGGCCAAGTTGTTGATGCTTATATGGATCTTGACATTGCCGTTATAAAGATCAATTCCCCAAGTTCTCCCCTTTTGACAGCAGAAGTTGGCTCATCTAGTAAGCTTTGTCCTGGAGACTGGGCAACAGCCATGGGTAGTCACTTTCCCGTCAATGCATTGTTACGCTCAGGATCATCCAGCCATTCAGCTTGTACTTACAATTTGACCAAGCAATTAGTTTTTGCCCAAGTTTTTTTTTCCTTAGTCGATTGTATTAGCATCAAAGTGCAGATGTATAATTCTTAGTTAAAGGGTCAGTTCCTTCCCTCTTCTTGTGCTTAATATAGCTGCACTTATGGCACAAGTAGTGAGTTGGGACTTAGAGGAATGCCTGTGTAGTATCTACAGACAGATTGTGCAATCAATCCAGTAAGATGCAACCATTCCTGTGTTGGCCTACCTGTCTGCGATTGGTTTGGGTTTCCTTTTGCTGCTGCATTCACATAATCAATGTTAACAATACTAGAGAGGTCCCTATGCGCTTGCTGCAATATTGAAAAACCCTTTATGTTCAAACTCCTGTATATGTGTTATATCAATGTGCAGAGAATAGGAATTACAATGGCAATCAGTTACGTAGCCACCAGCTATCATCACACAGAGGTTTATGATGCAGAATTGCAGACCTTACATAATACCAATGCCGAAACAGCATCTGGAGTGAGCTTTGCGATGCTGTTACCGGTTGATTCTATTTCAGCAATCAACATTGTATGTGTCTTAACTAACACTTTCAAGCAATACTTCCTTCGAATCGCGAATTAGGACCACACACAATGCATGTATGCCAACTAAAAATGGCCAAGCACTTCCCTTTTTTGATTAAGTAATTTGACAAGAACCAACATGACAGAAAGTGCGTAACAACGGTTACTTTGTTCCTTCCCTTTCTATGCTCTGTTTATTTTACTTCTCTCTACAGCTATGCACTCAACATTCCACCAAAAACATTGAGTTCCAGGCCCTTATATCCGAACGCAACAGCAACTGTCATCCTTCTGGTGAACACGACAACTACTGTTATGCCATTAACCATCGGCCTATGCTCGTAAGAAACACCAGTCGCCAACAAGTACTTCGTCATACTTCCGGACATTGAACATGATGACCATTGTTAGACACATGCCATAAGTTTACAAATATCTTCACATGAACAAGTACATAAATGGATAAGCTAAGATGGGCACAGTTTTCTTTTCAAAGTTTTTTCTTGTGCATGTGTGCAGGTCTGTCGCCGCCCAGTCCAGTCCCAAATAAATATGCTTTGAAATATCAGCAAAACAATCAGACAGAGGATACAAGATTGGAAGATTGTTGGATCACTTGAATTCAGTTTCTCTGCACCAACCTCATGGTCCATTCTTTGGCTTGCATTATTTTCCCCTGACAAGTTCTGACAAATGCCGTTTGTTCACTTTTACGAATGCCGGTACGGCAAAATGTGGCAAAATGCTCGCAATTGTTATTTACGAGGCTGTAGTTGCCAAAAGCGTCGTTAGCGTGAAGCTCGCTAGCCTTATCAATGACTTCATGAGGCAAGTTGGTATAGAATAACGTGGTGCAAGTTCCCAACCTCGCAAGCATGAACCCTAATAGCGGTCACTCATATTCATAACAGTAAAGGGATTGGAGTTTATTGCTGTCCTGCTCGAAGCAATTCATACAAGTTTTGACAACCCCACGATTGATGCTCTCTTGGTATTTGCATTTTTGGCAAGGTGATGAAATTTCTTGCTTCTGGTGAATCCTGAATATTGATGGGGCATTCTTTTGCTCTGTGTTATGGTGAAATGAATCATGTAGAACATGCCAACGTAGATTCTTGTCATACATAAAGAATCAAATTTTAATCCCAAATGAACAAAGATGAACTTTTGATTAGGGATGATTCTACGCGAACTTTGAAGCTTGTTAGAAATAATCACAAACTCACGTTTTTGACTCGGCATGTGGGCTGATTTTGCCCAGAAGGATTATAAATCTAAATAATTTTTTAGTATTACGCGTAATCAACGCATCTAGTATGGTTAATAAATGGTTCAAGAGCATTTGTTAACAAGACCTAATTAAAAAATGAAATTATATTCATGCTCGATTCTTATGCAAAATTTAAGAGATTGCATACTTTGATACACAAGCCTTTTCCTATAGTATATATGATCAATGTTCGGAAAATCGAACTTCGTTTTCCTTAAGATACATGCTTAACATATTTTAGAGCCCTTCGTTGACTTGACTTATGTTACGAAGGATGCAATTTATAATGAAACAAATGGACTTAAAATTTTCTAAGTACTAGCAATTCCCCAACCACCCAACATCGGCCCTTCAAAGCCAACCCACCACCTTGTATATACCCCCATCAGAAAACTCATCCATCGCCCCAACCTCTTCACACACAAATTCGCTCACCCATCACTCATGGAAGGAATCGAACACAAGACCTCAGCTGTCGATGGCAAGATGGATTAACGGAAAGACAAGGTCTTGTAAAATGGGTCATGATCTGTTTGCTTAAATGGTTTTGGTCACTAACAAATTGAGCTTTTGGGTGAGCATTGCATTTTGGGGTTCAAAAAAGAGTGAAACGGATATTTGGGTTGGATTTGGAGTTCTTTATGTGCAAATGGGCTTGTAACGGGGACCAAGTTCACCCATCGTTTCCGCTATAAGGCTTTTCTAAGGGAAAATTCCAAAATGGGACTCGAAGTGCCCTCTTTTTCTCAAATAAGGGTCCGAAGTGAACATTATTTCAAATATGGACCCAAAGTGCCATCACTTTCTCAAATAAGGGCCCGGAGTGGATGTTGTTTCAAATGAGGATCTAAAATGGTTATGTTTGTTTCAAATAAGGACCTGATTTTTCGGCGATCAATGGTATTTTCGTCTTTTGCCATTTTCCGCCTTTTTTTTCTTTCCTCTTTTTTTGGTTCTTCTTCTTCCTCCTCGCCAATGGCCGGCCAACCACCGGCGATGCCCACAGAGGGCTAGGCGAGAGTCGCCCTCGCCAGCAAGGGCCACCCATGCCAGTCTTTACTAGTAGCTAGCGAGGGCCGACCTCGTAGATGGCCCCTAGGTGAGGGTCGCCATGCCCAAGCGACGCCATCCCTCGCCTGTGGCTAGCGTGGATGGCCCTCACTAGCGAAGGCGACCCTCGCCCAGCCCTTTGTGGGCATCACCGATGGCCGGTAGCCATCGACAAAGAGGAAGAAGAAGAACCAGAAAAAGAAAAGGGAAAAAAAAGGGAAAAATGCCAAATAACGAAAATATCCTTAATCGGTCGAAAAATTTAGCTGGTCGGCAACCGACGAAGGCGAGTCCTTATTTTGAAACAACTAAAGCCACTTCAGGTTCTTATTTGAAACAAAGTCTACTTCGAGCCCTTATTTGAGAAAATAAGGGCACTTTAGGTCATTTTTTGAAATTTTCCAAAAAAATTAAAAAAGAGGCAGGAAAAAAAGGCGGAAAATGGCAAAAGACAAAAATACCCTTGATCGCTAAAAAGTTAGGTCCTTATTTGAAACAAACATAACTACTTTAGGTCCTCATTTGAAATAATATCCACTCCAGGTGTCACGTCCCGAACCCCGAGCGCGCCAACATCCCACCATGGTCATTCAAATGCGACGTTCCCAGGTTAAGTCGCCGACCCAATCCTTTTCTTTAATGCGCATGCGGAAGCATATTATAAAACCCCTGACAATGAAATACGGGATAGAAAAGCATGAAGCAAAACCACAACATAACACTTTCATAATTCAACAGAATTACAAACAAAGAGCCTGACCAAAAGTCTACAAAAGACCGACTCTTAAAAAGGAAGCGTCCTACGACCTACAAGTCGGACACGTTCTCCAATCCTTATGACTTCACCTCTGCAACTCCTCAGAGCCAACCAAAGCTATCTAGCCGCTCCATCCACCAGGGACCTGAAATTGTTGTCCCCAAACCGGGATGAGACAATGTCTCGGCAAGTTCAACCCCTAAACCCTATTAGAAAGAAAATACACCGGGTGGCCTAGCCACATCACACGAACGACTTACCTCGCCGTCTTAATCCCTTCTGGGTTAGCACAATTTATATCACACAAACTCGGGTAATAATAAGAATTCAAACAATTGGAACGCCAACACTTTCATAGAAACCATAAATGCACTCGGCACGCATTCCAATTATTACTCACGCCACACGGGGCATAGCCTACTCGCATTCAGCTATCTTCGACACTCATGTCGGCACGCCTCCCCCATGGAGCGCGGCTTCGTCACTACGTCGACGGCATTCCCGAAGGAGCATCGCCTCCCCCCATGGAGCGCGGCTTCGTCACTACGTCGACGGCATTCCCGAAGGAGCATGGATCCAGTTGGCCTAGCCTCCACTGCGATCCGAACCACGTCACACACTGACGGCAATCAAAGGAAACACAGGTCCAGTTGGCCTAGCCTCTACTGCGACCCGAGCTACGTCACACATTGACGGCAATCCACAAAGAATACAGGTCCAGTCGGCCTAGCCACTACTGCGACCCGAGTCTATCAACCAGCACACGACAAATCATTATTGACTTCCGGACATTCCACATTTCATTCACATACTTCAATTTCATTAGTAAACCATAACAATCAAATTTCGCATCACAATCCAACACTTGGGTTTTTATAGCTAAAAACCCTATTTATCACAATCAACACTCAATTTGCCATAATCAATCATCAAATTCAAATTCTAAATACACAGCAGCGATCGGCACGAAATTTCGAGAGTTTAGGGTCTGACAAAATTTTCGGAATTTAATAAATAATTAAATTTATTCCGAAAATAATTAAATAATAATATCCATATTTTCACGATCCACACTCAATTTATAATATCCAATCATCAATTTCAAAATCTGACTACACAAAGCGATCAGCACGAAATTCGAGCAAATAAGGTCAAAAATAATTTCGAGTTTTTTTTTTTAATAATAATATTTTAATGATTTTCGGAATATAATATATTATTTAATTCCGAAAATTTTGTCAGGACCCTAAACTCTCAGAATTTCGTGCCGATCGCTGCTGTGTATTTAGAATTTGAATTTGATGATTGATTATGGCAAATTGAGTGTTGATTGTGATAAATAGGGTTTTTAGCTATAAAAACCCAAGTGTTGGATTGTGATGCAGAAATTTGATTGTTATGGTTTACTAATGAAATTGAAGTATGTGAATGAAATGTGGAATGTCCGGGAAGTCAATAATGATTTGTCGTGTCTTTGGTTGATAGACTCGGGTCGCGGTAGTGGCAGGCCGGCGGACGTATTCTTGTGGATTGCCGTCAATGTGACGTAGCCTCAGGCTCGGGTCGTGAGAGGCTAGGCCAACTGGACCTGTGTTTCCTTTGATTGCCGTCAGTGTGTGACGTGGTTCGGATCGCAGTGGAGGCTAGGCCAACTGGATCCATGCTCCTTCGGGAATGCCGTCGACGTAGTGACGAAGCCGCGCTCCATGGGGGGAGGCGATGCTCCTTCGGGAATGCCGTCGACGTAGTGACGAAGCCGCGCTCCATGGGGAGGCGTGCGACATGAGTGTCGAAGATAGCTGAATTGCGGTAGGCTATGCCCCGTGTGGCGGTGAGTAATAATTGGAATGCGTGCCGAGTGCATTTATGGTTTCTATGAAAGTGTTGGCGTTCCAATTGTTTGAATTCTTATTATTACCTGAGTTTGTGTGATATAAATTGTGCTAACCTGCAGGAAGGGATTAAGACGAGGTAAGTCGTCCGTGTGATGTGGCTAGGGCCACCCGGTGTATTTTCTTTCTAATAGGGGTTTAGGGGGTTGAACTGGCCGAGACATTGTCTCATCCGGTTTGGGGACACAATTCAGTCCCCGGTGGATGGAGCGGCTAGATAGCTTTGGTTGGCTACGAGGAGTTGCGAGGTGAAGTCATAGGATTGGAGAACGTGTCCACTTGTAGGTCGTAGGGACACTTCCTTTTAAGAGTCGGTCTTTTGTAGACTTTTGTGTAGGCCTTTGTTTGTACTGTTGAATTATGAAAGTGTTATGTTGTGGTTTTCTTCCCGCTTTTCTATCCCGTATTTCATTGTCGGGTTTTATAATATGCTTCCGCATGCGCATTAAAGAAAAGGATTGGGTCGGCGACTTAACCCTGGGAACGTCGCATTTGAATGACCATGGTGGGATGTTGGCGCTCGGGTTCGGCGTGACATCCCCGTTTAAGTGGTATCAGAGCGTGGTCTGTGTATGGAGTGATAAGGTGCGATGAGTCATGGGATAGTTAGTAGGAAAGACTTTTATTATGCTGATGCATGTGGTTGATAGCTGTTTGGTAGTGTGTTTGTGGGGTCATTTAATTACTAAGAGTACCGCTGCAAGTCGGTGCGAGAGTGTAACGGCATCGAGCGATCCTAGGTTTGTGGGGATCGTTCGGCGCGGTAGTCTTTAGGAAGCTTTTTGAGTCGGCAAGATCAAGATCGAGCCGCGCCCCGTTGCCGTTGTCCCTGTTGTTGCCGGTGCCGTAAGCTGTTGTTGTTCTGCTTTGTTGAGGCCCAAATTGGAGTTGTGACCGCAGGGAACAAGTCACCGTATCTAAGTCAAGGTTCAGTTTAAGCAGAGATGGAAATCAATGGGAGGAAAGGCCGATGTAAAAAGAAATGTGCCCCTTTCACCCAACCAGAAGAGTAGAATTGGAGAGTCAGTGCCCAACTTGATCGATGTGTGTCGTGTCTGTAAGAAAAGACATGGATCTGTTATGTGCTGTAAGAGAGAAAGGACTTGCTACAGAGGTCGCCAGTACAGTCATTTGATCAAAGATTGTCTGTATAGACGGATGGAATCACAGCTGTTTCTATCACCGCCGTTGATAAGACAGAACAGAGGAATCATGCTTCAGGATGTTCCTTGATGGGAGGTAGAGGACTCATTGATTGTGTGCCGAGTCTGTGAAAATGAGGCATGAGTCAGCCCAGTGTCAGAGTAAAAAGAGAGCATGATTTGAATGTGGCCAGCACGGCCATCGGGTTAGGAATTGTCCGCGTAAGTCCACGAGAGCGTAAGTACCGTTACTGCAGATAGGACGCCACTAGGATGGCTAGAAGAGCATGAATGGGTCGATCAAGCATCGATAAAGGGAATGGTGTTTTTGAGATGTTTTTATCAGAGTCGCGCAGCAGAATTTTGAGTGAAGGTTATAGAATTTTCGTTGTGGTAATAAAGTAATAAGAAGATGAATCTTTGAAAATAGTTGTACTTGAAGGGTTTGTTTAAGTATGACTTGGAAGTCATTTTGTAAAAGGTTTGGCTCGAGGAATTTTCTGGGGTTATGAATCGTAGTAGTGATATAAATTGGTTTGTCAGTTAGCGTGCGAAAGTTTGGAATTACCGAAAGTCGGAGAGGACCTGCACTCCTTGTCATTCATCACTAAAGGTGACCTGGTTCGGGTTGTTGGTTACCGAATCTACATGGCAACTGTAATGGATGTGTTAGTTGAGGAGCCAAATACGGAGAACATAATCGTAGTACTGAAGTTTTCTGGGGTAATTCCTGAAGAAGTGTCAAGTTTGTTGTCAGAAAGAGAAATAGAGTTCGTAATTGAATTAGCACCCGGAACAGAGGCAGTCTCTAAGACTCCATATTGGATGGCGTTGTTAGGGTTGAAAGAAGCGAAAGTGAAAGTGCGGCTTCATGAATTGTTGGAAAGGATTCATACGCCCTAATGCACCACCTTGGGGAGCACCAATCCTGCTCGTGAAGAAAGAATATGGTTCGTTGCGCCTATGCATCGACTATCAATAACTCAATCAGATAACGATCAAGAGCAAGTATCTATTGCCGAAGGTCGATGACTTGTTCAATCAGCTTCCAGGAGTATTGAGATTCTCTAAGATTGACTTGAGGACAGGGTGTCATCAGCTGGGGATTAGAAATGAGATTATATCGAAGTCAGTGTTTTGCAATCGATACGACCAGTATGAGTTACTGTAAAGCCGTTTGGTTTGAAGAATGCTTCAACCGCTTTCATGGTTATGATGAATCGTAGGTTGAAGGAGTACTTGGATCGATTCGTAATCGTGTTCATTAACGACATTCTAGTATACTTGAGGAGTATTGAGGATCGGGAAAGGCACTTAAGAATAGTGCTTCGGACTTTGAGGAATCATGAGCCGTACGCCAAGTTCGGCAAGTGCGATTTTGGTTAACTCGTGTGACGTTCCTAGGTTACGTCATCTCCAGGAGAAGGAATCTCGGTGGATTGACCAAGATAGGGACAATGATCAACTAGCTAAGATCGACTACAATGACAGAGACCAAAAGTAGCAGAGTATTACAGACAGTTTGTAGAAGGATTTCAGGGTTAGCATCGCCGTTGACGAGACTTATGAAGAAGGAAGAAAAGTGCGTGGTCAGTTAAGTGTGAAAGTAGTTTCCAAGAGCTTAAGCAGAAGCTAACTACTACACCTGTGCTCACTATTCCATCTGGCCCAGTAAGATTTGAGATCTACAGTGATGCGTCATTTAAAAGGATGGGTTGAGTGGTGATGCAGCATAACAGGGTTGTTGCATACACATCCCGTTAGTTGAGACCTCATGAGCTGAATTACCCGACGCATGACTTAGAGTTCGCAACTTTAATCTTCGCACTGGATTTGGAGATGTTAGTTATGTGGAGAAAGATTATGGATCTTCACTAATCAGCATAGCCTTCCGTATTCATTCTCTCAGAAAAAAAAAAAAATTTAATATGAGACAGCGTTGCTAGTTGGAACTTTGGAAATGCTAGAGTTGTGATCAGTAGCGCAAATGGTACTTAAGGAATGGGTTTTAATTGAGAAAGCACACAAAACTCGGGTTTTAAAATTGAGGTAGGCCACCTTTAGACTCTTATGGCCATCCTCGAATTGAGCTGGATGTACAAATCGGAATCAAAATGCTTCGGTGGTCGGTCGGAGATTGGGAAAGTCGTGCAAGCAAATACGAAAAGAGAGAAGCCTCACTTCCATATTTTTATAACGGAACACTAAAGTTCCGAGAACGATGGTGTGTACCGACAATGTAGCATCGAAAAGAGATCTCGTCGAAGCTCATCGTAATAGTTACAGCATTTATCAGTAGTACCAAGATGTATACGGGTGGCGTCGACACCGCTAGTGAGTGCAGTATGAAGGCGGACATTGCCAAGCATGTCGCCAAGTGTTGGATGTGTCGCGGGTCAAAACCCAGCACTATGACCAGGGAGGATGTTTATAACCTTTCGAGATTCCCGAGTGGAAATGGGAGCATATCGCGATGGACTTCGTGGACCGGGTTGCCAAAGAGTCAAAGGAAATGATTCGATTGGACGGTAGTCGATAGGCGGCAATGTCGACTCACTTCATTGCGGTACGAAAGAACCTTGATTTGGACAAGCACGTTGAGTTGTACGTGCGTCAAAGAGTTCGTCTATTTGAAGTGTCGGTGATGATTTCTTCAACCGAGACCGAAATTCGTGGCTATCTTCTAGAAGAGTTGCAAAGTGTTTTGGGAATGGAGGCTGCGGTATAGTACGCATTGTTATCTTCAGACGGATGACTAGTTTTAAGGACAATTCAGACCTTTGAGGACGGGTTGAGAACAGTGGGTTGGTTTTAAAGGAAGTGAAAAGGAACAACTCCTTCTCGTTGAGTTCACTTATAGCGGCGATTCAGCGAGTTTTCAGTTGGTTCCCAATTTCAATAGAACAGTCGGATGGTTCTTTCGAAGCAGAGCAAAGCAGAGTGTTTAAAACTTCAGTTGGTCGTGGTGAGATCAGAGAACAGAAAATCGCAAGTCCAGAGTTGGTTCAGAATTCAGTGATTCAGTTGCAGTTATCAGAGACAGACTTGAGGCCACTCAGAATCGCCAGCTTAGCTTCGCAAATTAGTATCGCAGACCTTTGGAATTTCAAGTAGGGGAAATATACTTTTCCTTAAATGTCGCCTTTGGTAGGGACATCGTATTTTGTTAATGAATGGAAGATGAAAGAGAGTTTAAATCGGGATCCATCGAAATTTGGGTTCAAGGGGATTTTGACTTTAAATGGTTAAGCAAAGCAATTCGGGACACCGTCGGCGCCTTTAGCCGAGTGGTATGCGGGTGTGAAGCGGCGGGTCCAGTCGGGAGTTCGAATCCCGACGCGGTAGTTAGCCGCCTAGTAGAAAAATAAAATGAAAAAAAAAAAAAAAAAAAGAGAACCAAATTTTTGCAAAAATGGACAAGTGCTTAACCTTTTGGAAACAAAAATGTTTGGGACAAGATTGGAAATGATCTGGCAGCACCTCAGTACAGAAAGAACAACCTGGGAAATAGAAGATTCGATGAGATATTTGTGCCCCACCTTTGTATTTAAGAATTGGTAAAGGTTTAAATTTCGAGGGACGAAATTTTTATAAGAGGAAGAGTTGTGACATCCGAATTCCCAATTCTATTTTCAATAAGTGAAACGGGCATTTAAATGCAGCGCATATAGTTCTTTTACAGGCGATCGGCTTTCGTGGGATAGCCAGTACATCGGGTGAAGCCATTAAGAAATTCTAATGCATCGGACTCGAGAATTTGGCCAGGAAACGACCTTTCGGCCAGGAGTTGATGCACGAGGGTCGTTCTGCGCGTGATTAAAGATCGATTAGAGAGGCCGGAAATAGGTCGACTCGATAGAGGCATGTGATCGAGTGTGGGTGATTCCACCAGATCGCACAATTCTTGTCGGTCGGGCGGGCAGAAGCTTTTACGTCGATTGGGTCACGTGTGTCCGTATTTGAAACTTGAGATTTCCACGACAACCGAGCAATAGGAGTGGCCGTGTGTCAAAGGTGTGCATTGTGGCTTGAGATTGATCAGCCACGGGTCGAATGCATAAATAAAAATTTCTAAAAGCTGCCGACAGTCGGGGGGCGCTAATATCGTGCGAGTGAAATTAGTGAAATTGAAATCGAATTCGAGGTGGAAGTCATGGTGTGTCACAAATCATTTAGGAACAATGACTTATCTTGAGAGGATTTTAAATGCAAATCGAGTTTTTCGGCAAAATAATCAAAGTATGGTTAATTTGGCTCGAGAAATTAGTAGGCCCGCCTTTGGTCGCGCTTTTGGGACTTAAGTTGGTTCTACGGATAAGTGAAGATGTGAATTGAAGTGTGGTGACATTGGATTAATTTTATGAACTTGGTGGACTGGTGGAAGAGAATTGAAGGGAATAGAAGAAATTAATGTACAAGATTTTAGGCGTAGGAGAAAATGAAAGTGGGCCGGGTGAAGGATTGTTATGGAAGCTTGGTGTGAGTGGAAGATGGCTCATGTGAGGTCGTGGTGGGCCATGTTTGAGGGATTAAAAAAAAAAGAAAAGAAAATGAGAGAAATTGTCCCCTCTTCCTTCTCTCTCCTCCCTCTCCCTACCGTGCGTGGTTTTGCTTCTCTCCATCTTCTTCTTGTTGAAAAAAACCAGCAGCTGAGGAAGGAACCAGCAGCCATGGCCGTCGCACACCATCAACCGGAGCTTCACCGTTCGTCCGCCGCCGCCGCCACGCCGCCCGGCCGTGCGCGCGCCTAACCACCGCTCGACGCCGCCTCATCCGCGCGCCAGCCCGTGTTCAGCGACTATTCGAGATCTGGTGGGCTCAGCCGGAGCTCGTCCCCGCCGCCGTGAGCCGCCGTCGACCTCCCCACTAGCCGTCCAAGCCCCGCCGGTCTTCTCCACCATTTCCGGCCGACAAGCCACCGATTCCCCTCCATCGGCACCAAGACAGCAGCTGCAGAAATGGGTATGGCGGTAGGTTTTGGCGTTTTGGCCGAGCTTCCGACCGGGGATCTTCGGCATTTTTGAGGAAAGTTGTTCCTCTCGTCGTCCCGTCGTTTTGGCGTGCTTCATTTACCCATTGTCAGGTGAGTTTATTTCCTTTAAATCTTCTTAGACGGTTAATGATGCCTAAGTGTCTTAGTCTAAGTTAAGTGAGTTTATGTGGGTTGATTTGTTTATTTGATTGAGGATTAAATTAGTGTGATTAATTAAGTTAAATGGTGTTTAGTTTAAAGTTAAGTAGGTTTATTTTTAATATAAGCGCTTGATGTGACATAATGGGTTTTATTTTTGATTTATTTAATTGTTTGAAATTCTGGAATTTAAAATATTATTTATTAAATTCCAGAATTTCGAAACAATTAAATAAATCAAAAATAAAAACCCATTATGTCACATCAATGCTTATATTAAAAATAAACCTACTTAACTTTAAACTAAACACCATTTAACTTAATTAATCACACTAATTTAATCCTCAATCAAATAAACAAATCAACCCACATAAACTCACTTAACTTAGACTAAGCACACTTAGGGCATCATTAACCGTCTAAGCAAGATTTAGTGAGCTAAACTCACTGGATTAGCGAGCCGAGCACGCCAAAACGACGGGGACGACGAGAGGAACAACTTTCCTCAAAGCGGGCCGAGCATCCGGGGCCGGGAAGCCGGCCAAAACGGGCCAAAACCTAGCTGCCATACCCATTTCTGCAGCTGCTGTCTTTGTGCCGATGGAGGGGAATCGGTGGCTTGTTCGGGTCGGAAATGGGTGGAGAAGACCGGCGGGGCTTGGACGGCTAGTGGGGAGGTCGACGGCGGCTCACGGCGGCGGGGACGAGCTCCGGTTGAGCTCCACCAGATCTGAATAGCTGTTGGAACACGGGCTGGTGCGCGGATGAGGGCGGCGTCGAGCGGTGGTTAGGCGCGCGGACGGCGCGCGCACGGTCGGGCGGCGTGGCGGCGGCGGCGGACGAACGGTGAAGCTCCGGTTGATGGTGTGCGACGGCCATGGCTGCTGGTTCCTTCCTCAGCTGCTGGTTTTTTCAACAAGAAGAAGATGGAGAGAAGCAAAACCACGCACGGTAGGGAGAGGGAGGAGAGAGAAGGAAGAGGGGACAATTTCTCTCATTTTCTTTTCTTTTTCTTTAATCCCTCAAACATGCTTCCACCACGACCTCACATGAGGTCATCTTCCACTCACACCAAGCTTCCATAACAATCCTTCAATACGGCCCAATTTCATTTTCCGCCGCGCCTAAAATCTCAGACATTAATTTCTTCTATTCCCTTCACTCTCTTCCATCGTTCCAATCGTTCATAAAATTAATCCAATGTCACCACACTTCAATTCACATCTTCACTTATCCGTAGAACCAACTTAAAGTCCCAAAAGCGCGACCAAAGGCGGGCCTACTAATTTCACGAGCCAAATTAACCATACTTGATTATTTTGCCGAAAACCTCGATTTGTATTTGAAAATCCTCCAAAGCATAAGTCATTGTTCCTAAAATGATTTCAGGACACACCATGACTTCCACTCGATTCCGATTTCACTTCACACAAGCACTCACTCGGCACGATATTAGCGCGTCCCGACTGTCGGGCAGTTTTTAGAAATTTTTACGCATTCCGACCCGCTTGGCCGATCAATCTCAAGCCACAACGTACACCTGACACACGGCGACCCATTGCCTTCGAAATCTCAAGCCAAATACCTGACACAGTAACCCAATCGACAGTAAAAGCTGCTGCCTGCCGACCGACAAGAATTGTGCGATCCGGTGGAATCACCCACACTCGATCACATGCTCTATCGAGTCGACCTATTTCCTGGGCCTCTAATCGATCTTTAATCGTGCCGTAATGACCCCTGCGCATCAACCTCGGTCGAAAGGTCGTTTCCCCGGTCAAATTCTCGAGTCCGATGCATTAGAATTTCTTAAATCGCTTCACCCGATGATCGGGCTTTTATCCCACGGAGCGATCGCCAAGGGAAGTTAACTATACGCGCGTGTATTTAAACGCCCTGCTTCAATTTATCAAAATAATCGCAAAATTCTGGATGTCACACCAGCCCTTATTTGAGAAAGTGATGGCATTTCGGGTCCTATTTGAAAACAATGTTCACTTCGAACCCTTATTTGAGAAAAAGATGGTACTTCGGGTCCCATTTTGGAATTTTCCCCTTTTCTAATTGCAATAAGAATGCGTTAAAAAATGGAACAAATTGGATGTAAAAAGAAATCAATAAGAAGGGGTGTATATATATGTAGTGAATAAAAATTTTGAACAGGCATAGGAGTTAATGGAATTTAGTAATGAGCAGTCATAATTATCCATATGAATCTTGAATTGGTGCAAAAATTTAATCAGGGTTAACTTAAGCAGTAGATCACCAAAGTGTGTTTGGGCGAGTCTCACATGTTAGATTCGGTGGATATATGGATGTGAATAGAGGGACTATTGAGAACTCATTACTCGATCACATGACTTACTTTTAGGTATTATGTCACTTGCAAGACAAACTCACTTATCCCAGAAGTTTAAGATGTCAAGGAATACATTCAACTGCAATCTACGATTACAAGTCTCATAATTGAATTATATATTTTTCTCAATTCAAAAACAGTCTTTAGTGCATAGGGAGAGGAGAGCTTTTTAGGTGCAATGGGAGTATAGCATTTCCATCCCCCTAAACCAATCAGGAAGTATCAAGTTCATCGATGTGGTCGAAAGAAAGGTCTTATATTAATATCATAATATAGGACTTTTGAAAACAGGTTTTGCCAGCATGATAATATTTGGGTTACTGTGAGAATAATAACTTGTTGTGAGCTATAAATTCTTAAAGGAGTGGACCCTATAACAATTTATAATTACTTATTATTTAGTTTTTTTTATCCAAAACAAATTATTATTCTCACAGTAGATTAAAGATTGTCCCCAATCATTTCTCTTCAAAAACTGATCTAAATGGATGGAGATGTCTTATTTGAGAGTACATAAGTGTTTCTCCATACAAAAACATTTTATTGGCAAATGAGTCACCCGTTCTGCAAGGTTCACAAAATGGGTTTGTAGCCCCGGACCTCTAATAACAATTAGATTAACTTCAGGACGTGGTGGAAACAATGACAAACTCACGTTTGTCACCGAAATCAAGGCTTGGTATAGGCTAGTTGCTCCCATGCGCGTTCACTAGTTCTCCATTGAACTGATCAGTATATCTTACATCTTCAAAGCTTTCTCAATTTTTTCATCCGACAAAAGTCTTCAAAAAGTACTTAAGATAAGTCACTGTTACTTCACAAGATACGAATCCTAAATTAAAATATGAGAAACAGGAGGGATGCGAAATGAACTCTGATTAATCTGGCGATTTTAGCAGAAGAAAATAAAAAGGAGATAGATAATTAGTTACATAAAGAGGAAGTCTTAGCCCCTTCTTACCACCTAAGTGGCACTGATACTAACATGCAACACAATACGACATACCGACACATCATTTTTAAAAAACAAATAATTCCCACACGTTATAACACATTATATATTAAATGTATATTTTTGTATTTACATAATAAACTATTATTTTTATAATTATTTCAATAAAATTAATTTGATTCAAACTCGAAAATAAATAAATAATAAAAAAAGTCTAGAATTAATTTATACTAAAAACATTAATCCACTATTTATTAATATTTATTATTTCAATTTGACAAATTTAACTTCATTTTGATAATCCATAAAATTAGGAGAAAAAAACAAGCAATTCACATTTCGAACTTACTTGTTAGACATATCATAAGAGAAGAAAAAAAAACTTAAAGGATGAATTATGTATCATAGAAAGCAAGAGTCGAATAGAAGAATAAATTAAATTTTCATTTTTTCCCCATTTATTATTTTTATTATTATTTTATATTTTTTTTACATATATACATTTTGATCTCTCATTTATTGAAACTTTTTTTAAAATTGACCTCGCATGTCGAAATCACATCTCAAAAACTCACAAATCAAAATTCCAACTTGAATGCTAGAGAGTATCGGGAAAGTTAATCAGGTGTCAGGTTTTTCGACATGTGCTGAGTGTTGGAGAATGTGAAACATGTGTTGGAGTGTCTAACATGACATAAAGACTCTCGGAGAGTATCAATGCTTCCTAACTTACCACCCATTTGCTCTTCGTGTTTTCTCTGTTCAATAATGAGAGAAATTTCATGGACACAAACTTAATTCCATATTTCCTATATGTTAGTATTCGTTATTCATCCATGCTATAAAAAAATCCACTATAGTATGGACAACGAAATGATCTCCAATCTTTGTCGGTACAAATGATAAAAAATTTTCCTTTTTATTCCCGTTCCATCATGAAAGAGAGGGGGTGGGGATGTCATGGCCAAACCTTACGTTATGCCACGATTTATGCCCTATCTTGTTCTCATTTTTTTTGTGAATTGAAAAACACCATGATTAGTTGCACGAACAATTAAACCATTTTAAGTATTTTAATTGTGACTCGTGACCGAGCATGTAGAAAAAGTTGATCGTGCTGCGGTTTGATTTTAATCCCCCATTACAGGTGGACGTTGGGGGAGGCGTCAGCGTTTTTAGGACAAGCTAACAACTTTATTGAAAAACACTATGCAGCGATGACAGTGAGAGAGAGAGGGAAAGAGAGCTGCGTATTTAAGACAAGGACAAGCTAATAACTTTATTCTTGGAAAACATAATGACATTATATAAATATAGATTCATATGTATTTACATAAACATGTCCATACACGAATAAGCTGAGTAGGGCACACTTCTATTTTCTAAAACAATAGACAGACAGAGAAATACAACATTGGCAAAAGGTTGGACCACTCGAGTTCAGTTTCTCCGCAGCAACTTCTTCACGGTCCATTCTTCGGCTTCCTTAATTTTCCCTCACGCATTCACAGAAAAATGCTGCCTGTTCGCTTGCACGGTAGTCGGTCCGGCAATATGTGGCAAAATGTTCACAGTTGTTGTTTATAAGATTGTAATCGCCAAACGAATTATCCGCATGAAGCTCGCTGGCTTTATTGACAACTTGACGGGGCAATTTGGTATCGAGCAACATGGTGCAAGTTCCTGGCCTTGCAAACTTAAACCTCAGTAGTGGCCACCCATATTCATATCGGTGAAGGGATCGGAGTTTTTTGCCGTCGTGTCGAAAACAATTGAGACAAGTTTTGACAACCCCACGATCGATGCTCTCTTGGTATCCACATTCTGGGCAAGAAGATGAAACTTCTTGCTTGTAGCTAGTCTTGAAAAGTGAAGGAAATATGGTTTTTTGGCTCTCTGTTCGGGTGAAATGAATCACATAGCCTTCACCGACGTAAATTCCTGTAATACGTACATGCAAACCGTTAAAGAATCAAATTTAGTTCAAAATGGAAAGCTAAAAAAAGGAAACACTAGAGGGACAATTTTGACAAAAAGCCGGAGTGTACGATGAATATTCACTAGCTTCTTTCTTTAACTGGATGTGTAGGCCGATTTTGGATTATAAATGTGAATGAATTCCTAATCTTTGGTTTGGCACCTTATATAGGTATGAAATGTCCTCTAGAATTTTCTCTCCATTACTCAAGAAAACGACACAAAATTTCCACGCACTGAAAGCGAGGACAGCATCAAAAAAAAAGAAGAAAAAAGAAGGAAAAACTACTATTTTAAAGACAGTTTGGACTTTAGAGCTGCTTGCTGACCGTTTTGCTATATTAATCTCGTTGACTAGCCCAGATCTCTCGTTCTTAATCTTGATGTGAAGTTGGAAAGGACTCCTTTTGTATTATCCATCTACATAAGTCAAGGTCCGAAAGAACACATGCTACGGTCGAAATAAATTAAGTGAGCATCATTTTCTATGCTTGCTTGCTATAAATAATTAATTATAGTCTGACTTGCAAAATTAATGATTAGCTATCAACAGACGTCAAGGTCCGAAAGAACACATGCTACGGTCGAAATAAATTAAGTTAGCATTATTTTCTATGCTTGCTTGCTATAAATAATTAATTATAGTCTGACTTGCAAAATTAATTACGATCATTCTCCAAAGGGTAGTGCTAAGATATTGGCACCATTGTAGTCTAGTTCACTTAAGTGTCAAAATTGGAGAAAAACAATCACATAAGTGCCTCCAACGAGAAATTTTGATTAGAAAAATTATGTGGCATTTATAATTAAAAAATTTAACTGACGTGACATTTTTTTTGGTACTGAAATGATCACTTCTTCATTAAAATTGGAATTAAAGTGATCACTTTGAAGTAATCATTTTGTTATAACGACTAGTGATCATTTTTTAACCGATTAGATAACATTGTTGAGGGATTATATGCTGATTAGGCATAGTGGTAAGCCATGTAAGATTGAGAAATTAATAAAATATGACAACATTAGATTTCTGGTGACTCCGATCGGAGTTGACACTTATATAATCGTTTTTTTTTTTAAAAGTGGCACCTAAGTGATCCAAAAAAAAATTTTACCACTAAAGTGAGCATCATGTACAACTTATAGCATTTGTTTCGTTATCTATGTTATATAAATATAGGGTTTTTTTCCTTTATAAAAAAAAAATATAGGGTTTTTGTCCCATAGAGAGAGAGAGAGAGAGAATTGACTTTTTGTAGTTTTGGGTGTCAAATAAAAATCCGGGTAAACCTATCTCTCTCCCCAGCAAGGATCTAGGGTTTCGATAGTGTTATCGGAACCTATCACGCCTTTTTCTCTGGCGAGATGGCATGTTAGACTGAACTCAGATATGAATTGCCTTGAAATAAAAGGGAAGGAAATGAGAGGAGAGTGAAACCGTGGGGGTGGATTAAACTCAACACTGATAAGACTCAGAAAGATGACCCCAGCTTAGCTGCCGCTAGTCCCAGGACTCTTCGAGAGTGGGAATTGATTTTATCATTCACTCTGGGCTGAGGAGAAGTGTTTAAGTTGGGCTTGGCAGAGATAGTATGAGAAAGTGGACTCACAAGTTATCCATCATGGGAGCAAGCAGTCGGAGAAATCAGATTTGAATTGTTATTAGAACTTTTCGTACCTTTTCTTTGGCCACAGAAATCATAGGAAGAGGAGGAAGAGTAGGGTCGAAGAGGATGAAACCAAGATGAACAGGCAGGTGACATTTACTACGATTAATTGGCATCTCATTTGGCCAAACCTCTTTGTAGTCATTTATTCTCTGGTGGCTTCAATTTCGATGAACCGTTCGCTAGAAATATTTTACTTTCTGCTGAGGCTTCTAGGAATGTTTGGAAATGGAGTTGATCAGTGTAAACTGATCGGCCAAAGAGCAAAAAGATTCGCCAGAAAAAAGGAGGAAAGAAAAGGACTAGTGCAAAATCAGGAAGACGACGAGGACTCACCATGATGGCTGTATAATCCATAATATCCGTATCTATAAACGTGATCCCCAAGTTCGAGATCCTCAGGTCTCACCACTTTCCACATCAATTGCATCAATATCGTCAATATCTTGTTGATGATCTTCATCACCATTTTCTCTCGTGGCCCTTTTTCTCTCTATTGGGCTTGTGCTTGAGCCGGTTTGCCTGCCAAAAAACAATAAAAATACCGCAAATAAACATAATTATTGCAGTGAATAGAAGAACAAGAATACTCAGGTGAGGAAGCTAAAATGATCACCTGCGCTGCCAAAAGGTCGATGACAGGGATGATGAATAAGGTCCACTGAAGAGAGGAAAGGAAAAGGAAGAATTGAGTGGGAATGAAGTGGGGGAGATTGGGCAACGACGACGAGGTTATCGTATGAGGGTGCTGTAAGTGTGCGTGGGTGTGAGAGAGATGGCGTCGACGGAAACGAGAGCAAAGGAGAAGGAAATAGTGGGTTACAATGAACTAGGGTTAGAGTGGGCGATGCCGATGAGGTTATTGTATGGGGATTCTTCAAGCGTGTGAGAGAGGGACTGAGAGAGACTGCGTCTACAGAAGAGAAAGTAAGCGATGGTGATAAGGTTATCGTATGAGGGTTTTTCAATTGTGTGTCTCTCTTTCAGAGAGAGATGGCCGAAGAGAGAGGAAAGGAATAGGAAGAAGTGCGTGAGGGGGAGAGTGGGCGATGGCGAGGGGGTTATTGTATGAGGTTTCTTCAAGCTGTGTGTGAGAGAGAGAGATGGCGCGAGAGAGAGAGAGAGAGGAAACGAAGAGGAAGAAGCAAGTGAGAATGAACAGCGGGGAGAGTGGGCGATGGCGATGAGGTTATTGTATGAGGTTTTTCCAAGTTTGTATGTGTCAAGTGTGTGAGATAGAGATGGCAGAAGAGAGGAAAGAAAGAGGAAGAAGTGGGTGGGAATGAACTGGGGAGTGGCGACGGGCGATGAGGTTATTATATGAGGGTTCTTCAAGTTTGTGTGCGTCTCTTCAAGTGTGAGAGAGGGAGAGAGAGATGACCGAAGAGAGAGGAAAGCAAGAGGAAGAAGCGACTGAGAATGAACTGAGAGAGAGAGAGAGAGAGAGAGAGAGAGAGAGAGAGAGAGAGAGGGGAACGGCGATGAGAGAAGATAGAGGAAGGGAAGAGGAAGGAGGAGGATGAATAGCGATGGCGATGAGGGAGGGTTTTCAAGTTTGTGGGTCTCTTTAAGTGCGTGTGAGGGAGAAATGGCGAAAATAGAGAGGAAACGAAGGGGAAGAAGTGGGCGAGAATGAACCGCAGGGAGAGTGGGAGACAGCAGATGAGGTTATTGTATGAGAGAGAGAGAGAGCCGGCAGAAGAGAGAGGAAAGGGAGAAGAAGACGTGGGGGAGAATGAACTGGTGTGTCTCTCTCTATCGGCATGTGTAAGAGAGAGAGAGGAACCGGGGACTGCTCAGACGCCGCTCGCGGCACTTGCACGGTGGCGGAGTGCGGATCGTCGATGACGTGGGGCCATCCTCTGTAGACGGACATGCGCTTTGTGGAGGAGCTCTAGAAGAAGGGAGCGACAGCGACTTTTCAAATTAGCCGTGCGGGAAGAAGAAGAAGAAATATAGGAAAGAACAGAGGGAAGAGAGAGACGAGAGGAGAGAGGGTGTGTCAGAAGTCTCTGCATGGTGGGGCCCGGGAGACACGTGTCTCCCGATGAGTGGAGTAGTGTGATGACACAGTGGAATAAGGGCAGAGGCACGCTGACACAAGTTATCATACGGCATAAATGTGATGCGATGGAAAGTGCAGTCCAGAAGTATAAGGGATGTCCTTCGACGGTGTCTAAAAATCAGCAACAATTGCTACCTGAGAAAATCGTCCAAAATCCTAAAATTATTACATTTTTATCAATTCAATAAATCTTTTTTGGACTTTAATATATCCTTAAAATGCTACATCACTCTGACTCTACAATATAAAATTTGAAGATATTTCCCCAAAGAGGGGGAAAACATATTTCCCCCATTCGATGTTGAGTCATGTACACACATTAAAATAAAGAATGTGATATTATCGATCCATCAAAATTATTTAGTCAAGCGAGTTGGCCCCTAACAGAACTCTCAGGCTCTTATGTTGTACAATTGAGTCTATTTAAAATTTTTGCTAAAATCACTTACATAAACGTTGGGTATAACTAATGCTAATATAGATAATATATATTAAATTTTTGACTTGTTTTATTCTTTTCTTTTCTTTTCTTTTCTTTTGCTTTCTTTCTTTCTTTTCTTTTTTTTTTTTTTTAACTCAGCAAGAGTCACCAGCCAACCCTCATTACTTGCAAGCGAGGGCCTGTTGATCCTCACCAACCACAGTCAAAGGGGGTCACGTGGCCCTTACCAACTATAAAGATCCTCACCAATCACAGGCAAGGGGGTCACGTGACCCTTACCATTTGTAAAACCCTCCTTGGCTGTGGGCAAGAGTTGCGAAATCCTCACTAGATTTGGTCAAAAAAATGGAAAAACAAGAAAGAAAAAGAAAAAAAAGTATTTTTTTTCTTTTTTTACAAAAATTGTCCACATTAACGATGGATGTCTTATATGGCACTATCAATATCCATTTTAGTAATTTCTTGTTAAAGTCAACCTTATAGACTTAATTCATCAAAATGTTTAGGGCTTAATGATAAAATTGAAAGATTCATGATTGAATTAAAGGTATAAAAAGTTTAAGAATTTTTGGATAATTTTTTCATTTTTCTTTTTTTAGCCGACACATTGGTTATTTAGTCATAGTTGCCAAAAATCACATCTGAGTGGGGACAGTGGGATTTGGCGTTTCGGTCTTTTTTAGTGTTTGACTGGTTGGAATGCAACTTGCATGTAAAGCCAAGAAAATTTCTGGGATGACATCTTTGACCAGAAACCATTTATGGATAAGAATCTATGGCTTCAAGAGTACCGTGAGAACTATTTTCTGATGGAGGGATGGCATTATGATCGAAATCATGTATGAATCTGTAAAATTCTACGGAGTTATAGCTGAATATTGTAAAAACTTAAACTATCGGAGAAATGTGTGATTTATTATTTGAATATTTTAAGAAAATTCTCTTGAAATAAAAGAAGAATGAACCAAGAAAGCGCAAAAACATAGGATGGGTTACACTTAACGGAAAAATTATCCAACTAGTCTTAAATCAACACTGATACCAATTTCGATATACTTATTATGGTCAGTTTTTATTAAAAATCATTAACATAGCAGAGTGTTAAGTAGAATGGCTAGAGATGATTAGACTATCACATTAGCGACTTCTGATGAACATTTGCCAGAATCACTATATTCAAATTTTGGGCAAATTTTTAGAACTGATTTGGTTAAGTTTGAAAATTTAAGACTAAATTACTATATATAAAATAGTTTTACGATTGATTGGACAATTTCATTTGAACTTAACACTAATAGGGGCATCTCGGTGTTATCTGGGGCTCTAACCCGAAACTCCCGAAGATTAAAAAGCGGAAATTGGTTTTGTTGTACGTTTTGGGCTAAGGGAACCGTTTAATCAAGTTTGGCTTAGGATAAGAGAGGTTGACTTTGGAAACTTGAGGACGAAGCTTGAAATGGTCGATTGACCTAACGTTGTAACGTGGGACAAGTGCTTGTACCTAAAGGTCAAACGGCAGACGCTGTATCTGAGTCAGAGGTTCTAGAATATTTTCTCATGGAATGCTGGGAGAGAGGGGAGGGGGAGAGACCGGCCGACACAAGTTAATATGAATGTGATGTGACAGAAAGTGCATATGAGATATTCTTCCACGTTGTCTTGCCCTCGTCGTCGGGCATCCGGAATACGGAAAGAAAGCGTCATCAAGGAAAAAAGGGTCAGGTTCTTTGTTAGATGTCATCTTCAGCGGTGCATGCTTGTGCGAAGTGTGAAACGACGAATGGTCATTGGATTCCCTGAAAGGACACGTGCAGCAAGAGACTAATTAGCACAGAGAACACCTAATTCTTGATGGATCTGAGAGGCAAGGCTTTCGGCGGTCATTTTCCACCAGAAAAGGAGCATAATCATCATCAATGGGTGGCAAGGCCAGGACCTGTAACCATGAGGACACCATGGACGATCCGGCTTTCGTGATGCGCCCTTTGAGCATCGGCTGTCCAGAGGTTGAATTCAACGTCGGCTGTCCGGAGGCCGATATTGGGATTGGATGTTACGTTAGCCAAAAGACCCATCGATTTCATTAGCCTCTCACTTTGACATCGAAAGGACATTCAACTTCCCAGCAATTCACAACACCGGGGAAACAGGGGTCAGCGCATCCGATTAAAGATATACAAGCCCCATAACTCAGCGTCCTGATTAGAGTTTCGTTCTGCTATCGTCCAACAAAGTATCTCGCTGTCGAGTAAGCATCATTCACCTCTCAAATTTCCTCTCAAAACTCAAAATTACTACAATGCTCGCTACCGCTACATCAAATCACATAGGCCAAGCGAAAGTATAAGAGGAAATGTCCCAGAAATGCCCTGACATGGATCACTATGAGGACAATGCGCAATCCTTGCTTGCGTGAGTGTGCCAACTCGAAAATGGGGCACAAACTATTCGCACTATGGTAAGGTGCAAACAGCGAGCATCATTTGCTTGAGAGCTTGAACAGTCGCATGCTCGATCTATCGTATGATTGCATGTAAGGAAGCAAACTGGCGGGTTGAAGAGTTCCGGTCAGGTCTGTGATGGCAAGGTTTGCCTTGTCGACTAAAGCAAGAAAGTGATCGAAAGTATTGGGATTGCGGATGACGGATGAAATGTAAACCATCGGATGCTCAGTGGGACCAGCATTTCCTGCACTGTCGCAAGCTGCCACAACATCATGGGAACCACGTCCATCGCTATAATCATGTGAACTGCCAATTGCACCATCGCAGCCTAATCTTGGGAGTCGTGAAGATGACTTCGTTTTATCCAAAGAATGGAGAGCACACGCACAAGGTGTGGCAGGCACAACGGGTCGTATATTACGTCAGCACCTAAGCTGTAGAAAAAGAGAAATTACGCCTTCACCGACTGATGAAAAGAGAAAACAACTGAATATCTCACATTAATGCTCAACAGAAGAAGTGTGTTAGTGGAGAAACTACTCACATTATATCCGGTTTCAATCCCTGAAGTATGCTCTCAGATGCACATTCCCAAGGCAGGTGTAAACATTTTACCTGGGGTGAGGAAATGATATCAATTTCAGTTCTTATTCCTCCAATTAGTGCATGTTCAAACTGCATCCGGATCACATGATCGCAAAAGATGAATATTTGGATGGACCTCATTTGAAGTCACGCTTTTCTCGAGAAAATCAAAATTTTCAATAAAAAAGGACAAACCCACCGCTATCGAGGTAACCAAAGGACTAACGGGGATGTCCCGCAGCAGGACTACTCTTTTATGCTAAAGGCATTATCATAATGATGTCTTCCATACCAATGAAAGAAATATCTATCATAAATCTAAGAAGGAAAACTCTGGGGTGTGTGTGTGAAATATGAAACTAAAAACTCGAAAAAATGCACGCTTAGGGTGGAATTGCAAGGACAATGACATGATCACTCACAGAATCTAAACATTCCGAAGTTACTGGCTCATCATCTTCCGTGCTCATTTGATTCATCTTCAAATTAAGCTTCATGTTGCTTAAGGTTGATAGGTCGCCATCACTTAATATTACCTGCATGAATATGGTCAATTTCTCAACTGCTACTCATGTATCATCATGAAACCATGTCCAGAGTGTTCAGCCAAGTTTGTATATGTGCTGAAGGACAGATCACTCATTTCATAACCAAATCAGCTTTTGATATCCAGCTCACAGGAACAAGAACAATTCCAAGAACCAAGTACAGCAAAAGAGTTGCTTGCCAAAATCATAGAGAGCGCAACCCTAGCATATCTACATATACTGATTGATGAATTAAGAACAACGCATAAACATATGAAGGTACAAGCAAAAGCAAAAGAACCTAAGCAGAAAGAAGCTTGAAGCTCAAGGACAGTACCTTGGAAGCTTTCACGTGGGAGAGACAGATACCAACTAAGCCAACCCCTGAGCCAACCTATGTCCAATATTCGAGTCAGTACCTGAAATCAGTTCTAGTGCATGATATATAAAGTTAAAACAGATCGAACTAATCAGATAGGGGGGAAGGGAATAGAAGGCCAAGTGATTATCTCTGTGGTGTTTCATAGACTAATGGATCTGATGAATTAGAGTGCTACTACAGAAAATAAAATAATGGGGTTGGCAAAACTTTTATAATGGAAATGTCTATAAGAGAACCACATGTAACGTGGATAAAACAAGAAAATTGAACCCATAACATCAATGTTTATTTGAAAATTCCGACGCACTTCTGACAGCTTACTTCAAAACATGTTTTGCTGGAGAACATATCCGGAAAGGAAAGTATGAACTCTGACAAAAATAGACTGGCTGGCCAGATCGAGCACCTGATGAGAGAATGGGCTGAAAGCTAATTTCAGTCGGCACATTAATCCACACAATGCATGAGACAATAAACCATCTGTGTAACTTGTGCTCTTTTGCCCAAACAAAGAAGAGTAAACATCCACGTCTACTCTAATTGAACAAAACCAAGCAAGCATATGCCCCAGGACAAGCATTCAGTTCTTCGAAGATATACATGATTCAATCCCATACATACCCTGTATCTCCTTCAAGCATGTTGAGCGAACAATGCAGAGGAACCACCATTTTCCTTACCATTGCATCCTCGCAACTTGCATCTAGGAAATAATTAGCGAAAGATTCAGATGATGCATACAAAAAAACTCAAGTGAAAAAAAATAAACCTAAAAAAAAAAGGTACCATCTGGGAAAAGAAAAGAAACATATTTCAAAGCCTTCACATTCCCTTTGACTGTAGTGTCATCCTAATGAAAAAAGACTTCGTCATAGGTAGCTTGAGGATTAATACGTAAACAAGGAGAAATGGGACACATTATTCTGTAAGAAAAATTAATAACAATAAGCTTTACCTTTAAAGAAATCATGAACTCACTGTACAGTTCATACAATTCATCTAGCACGTCATCACGATTAGACTCAATTTCCAATATGAGCTTCTTCAAGAAGTTTTTCAAGTACGGAGCATGACATTTGCCAATCTGCATCAACACATCACCTGTTCAGAGAACTACACAGTAACAGTCCTTCACTAAAATAATGCAGCAAAAACAGATGGCAATGAACCCGGTACTCAAGAACTAATGCATGAGCTAGTGTTACTAAGCTAGAGCAACAATTCCAAAAGTAGCAACATGTACCATAACTTCCACAGAAGCATATAATCATTTTGGCTAGTCTACATGGTGTCAACGAGTAAAAGAAAACATTCACTTTAGCAGAAATGACACAGAGGAAACACAAAAGATTGTTCTTTTTTTGTCACTTATATCCTAAACCAACGTCAACATGTGACGTGAACTCAAAAGACACTTCAGTCGAGACATCCTCTTTGTTTCCTGTTTTGGGTTCTTGAGTTTGGGAAGATCCCTCAATCAAAACTTACAGCTTTACTGATGCAGTGATCCCAAATGAACCTCTGAGCATCCACCGCCACGGACCCACCACCGAGCGATCTGGGTTTCGGTTAGAAGAGACAACTGCGTCAAATTCAATGCACGGGACAGAATCTAAAGACACTAAAGACCACATAACTGGTGAGCTCAGTGAAGCGCGCGCAGAGAGGAGAGAGGGAAAGCAGAGGAAGATTTTACCTCGAGTGTGACGTCACGCAGTCGGTGGGTTCCATGGCGAGAAGCGCGGAGACCAGTTGGAGGCTCGCAGTTTGCTTCTCCGTTTTGTTCAAGAAAATAGTTCTCCTCGCCTCTTTCTCTGCAACACCCTCAACAGGAGGAGGAGGAGGAGGAGGAGGAGGGAGGGAGGGAGGGAGGGAGCCGGCGAGAAGCGGAGATGGGTTTGGATCGGTTTTTCGGGTTCGGGTAGGCTTGAAAAATGAAGAAATCTCAAATCTGATTATTTAGCTATAAGAAAAATCCGTAATTAATCCGAAACTCATAAAAAAAATGATGAAAACTGGCCTAACAGCCCTAAAAAAATGCCAACTTTAGATCTAGTCCCAATTCCACCCTAAACTTTTTTTTATGTTCCATAAAATATCTCCAACTTTAAATTGTTCCAATTCTACCTCAAACTTTCTTGGGAAAATTTCAATTAAAGGCTTGAAGTGAAACCGTTTCCTCAAAAAATAGCATAAAGTGGACATTGTATCAAATAAGTGCCCGAAGTGACCGATTTAGTTTTGAATAAGGGTTTCAACTTATAAGCCAGTCAAATCGTATTTGCAGCTAGGGGTATTTTTGTCTAAAGACTTTTTTTCTTTTTTCTTTTTGTTTTTTTCTTTTCTTTCTTTTTTCATCTTGCTCACCTCTTTCTTGACAAATGCATTAGACTCCTCACGCACGAGCTTGCACAAGTGCAAAACAATTTGAACAATTTAGGAAAAGAAGAAAACGAAAAGATATTTGAGAAGTTATGCAGTTTTGCAAAACTGCAAATTGCGTGCTTCAGTTCTGCAGCCTCCCCATCAGCAAACTTCAAAGTGCATGCTCTACATTATGCAATTTTGCATCCTCACCCAAGAACCCATCAATTTCGTCATAAGCCTGTTTTTAAGTTATTCGCCACCACTCACATTTTCCGATGACGATAATGAACTTGAGAATCAAGAAATATCCATAAGTGGGTTTTGTTTTTATTCAATTTTTTTGTAAAAACTTATTATGGCAATTAAAGTAATAGTTTCATGCTTTCATCGCCAATGAAATTGCCTACGCCACGATAACTTTCACTCATAACTTCTTGGGAATGTTTTATTGGGTCCGGGTTGGATTATTCATAACATTCATAGACACAGCTTGCATTGAGGTGGAATATGTGGCTTCTTGAGAGGGTCCAATTGTGTCGTGTATGCTGGTTATTTTCAAAGGCTGCTGAATCATTATGACCCGTGATTGAAGATACTTGCATTTGGTGGCGATTCGATCAGACAGCACTCAATCTAAAAAATGAATGACTCTGGTCTACACATGTTCAAACAAATTTGCCTTTCTAACTCTGAAATATTATCTACACAGATTTGAGAGAGAATAACAAGATGAAAAAGTGCAAAATCGCTTAGAAATTCCCAAAACCACATATTTCACTAAACAAATCAATACACATGAGTATCACAGAGATTCCTCAAAAATCTCTAATAAATTTGGCTCAGCACTTCAATCGGCTTCTCATCGCTAAGATCGATCATAGCCTGCGTGAGCATCGATTTGAATTCAAGCATCGACGACAACGAGGGCAGCAAGCTAATGGCTTACACCTCATCATGCTTCGTGCTTGACCACGACCACAAGATGTGGGGATCGAATCGAGCTGAGGGTCACATCTTGGTCCACTTGTGCTCGATCTAGGGCTTGGATTGACCTCCATCTTTCAACAAAGGTATTAGAATTGTTGTTGAGGGCAATGATAGATGAGGTTAAGGGCGTTGATGGCTAATTCGGCAAGGAAGATAGAGATGGACTTTGGAGAACGTGATCCAAAGAGTGAAAAAGGCAAAGGCACAATGATGATGAAGAAAAGAAAGAGAATGAGAAAATAAATTTAAAGAAAAAGAAGGAAAAAAAAGTCTTTAGACGAAAATACCCCTAGATGCAAATAAGATTTGGTTTTGACTTTTAAGTTTGAAGCCCTTATTTGAAACTAAGTTGGTCACTTCAGGTTCTCGTTTAAGATAATGTCCATTTTGAGTCCTTTTTTGAGAAAACGGTTCCACTTTAGGTTTTTAATTGAAATTTTCCCAACTTTCTTTTGTCTTAAAAAAAAAGAAGAAGAAAAAAACCCATGATCTATCATAATTTTTTTATTTAAAAAAAAACCATCAACTTTACTTTAATTTTAATTTTGCCCCAATTATCCCTCCATTCAAATTTATCCTGACAATCGACAGATGAAAAAACTCCCAGGCGTGAGTTGTTCGAGCATCTTGAGTTGGAAGACTTCTAAGCACAAGAGATTGAATATGGAACACAAAATCGAAGATTCTTGAGTGGGATAGAATGAAAACTCTCTTAGCAATTGAAGGAGGTCAACCTTAAAGTTGCGTTTGGCAGTTCCGATAAATTCATAATAGAATCTCTTATAATTTTAATTTATCCTCTATTGCATTTAGTGCCTACTTAAGATAGAATAAATTCGAATATAAATGGGATATATACCGGATAAAATTATCCCATGATAAATTTGGGATAAAGATTGATAAAATTTTTAATATTCATAATAGGAAAGTTATATTTTTCGAAGATAATCTTCTTAAATTAACGAAATTAAAATTATATTTCAATATAAATAATATTTGAATGTTAATATAAAAAATTCAACATAACAAAAAATAACAATTTAGTTTTTTTGTTAATTTGATCTTATTTTTATTCATATATTCAAATTTAATTCTATTTTATAATATAAATTATTTATATTATTACATATTTTAGGTATTTTAAATATATTAGTATAGTTTACTACATAATAAATTTTAATTAGAGAATGATGGAAGGAGAAGAAAAAATAAAAAAATTAAAAAAAAATTAAAAAGAGAGGAAAATAAAATAAAAGCAAATAAATATAAAGTAGGCGAGAGTGTCATAAGAGATTTTTACTATCACCGTTTGTATTTAATACCAAATTATACACATTATATGATATGAATATTCAACTTTATTATTGTAATCACTAAACAAGTGAATAAGATATATATTCATATCTATTATATCCAGTTCTATCATGATTAGAAATCTAGAAGACCAAATATAACTTAATTGCTCTAATTTTTATCAAAATTTTAGATTCATTAAGACGTTGATTTAGCTGACGTGGAAATTCATCTCTATAAAAGATATCTTTTTGAATTTGAAATTGAAAAATATTAAAGCAGTGACATGGAAATGCCATATTACTAAGGGCGATTAGAGGGAGTGTCAACGAACGTAGACATGAGAGTTGAGTAAAAATTGATAGCATTTTATGAGACCGTAAAAGTTTTATGCTAGAATAAAAAAAGTAGGCACTCCAATCGAGAGTGTACGAGATTTGAAAAATGGAAAATGGTTAAACGAACTTTTACACCATTTTACCATTTAAATTTTTTTAATTATCATGTCTGTCCACGTGTGTCAGCACATTTAAAAATTGATGACAAGGATGTTTTTGAAAGAAGAGAGGAAAGTGAATTTCCAAAATCAGAAAAAACTGACATGAGTATAGATCACATCATACGATGTCCACCTCCTTACCTTTGATAGTTTTCCCCTATTCATTTTCTTCTTGTCCCGGAACATTCCAAGTAATTTTAAATATTTTTCTTGATTTTCCCTTATTCTATTTTCTATCTTAAATTATTTTTGCTGCCCTTGCAAGGAAAATTCAACATCTTGCTTGCAGAATGGCGTCCACCTTGCTTACTCAAATTCTCAAATGCTTTTGCACAATTTCATTTTTGCCTTTTGCCCTTGATTGCTAGGATTGCTAACAGGCTAACATCAGTTCTCTTCCATTTCTTTCTTACAGAAAAGGTCCCAACCTTCGAAATTTTCAAAATGTTAGAGAATTGACTCTGGTAGTTTTGGTGGATACTTAGGAAGTCGGACATCATTGAATATGGATAGGTGCGTCATTTATTTCGGTAGTTGAGTGTAGTTGGTATGCACAGTATATCTTTATGGTGTACCCGTATCGAAAATAAAGTGAATTGTACATTGCATTTTTCTAAGCACAAGAAAATAATTTCATCAATCAAGTTTCTCAGATTATTACACAGGGCAGTGGCAGAATCGTAATTTAGAGGGAAAAAAGGATAAATCTTTTGCTTAGGGCATTCATGTTGCCACATCCATTGGCTTGAAGCAATCTCTCACTGTTCACATAAATACCAACCCAAAAGGCCCCCAAAACTAAACTCTGTAGTTTTGGATACTTGCAAAATTCATCACACACAGAACAACAACACAAGACCTTCCAAAAGGAGCCATGCCCACCAAAATCCTCCCTCTGTTTCATATCTTCTTCTCATTTTCCATCTTCTTACCTCTTGCGGCCTCCACCGACTTCGATTTCCCAGCCGTTTTCAACTTTGGGGACTCGAACTCCGACACCGGCGAACTCGTCGCGGCACTCGGCATCCGCCTGGACCCTCCCAATGGCCAGACTTACTTCAAGGCCCCGGCGGGGAGATTCTGCGACGGCCGTCTCGTCGTCGATTTTCTCAGTAAACTAGTTACCCATCATTGTCTTGGAAAAATGCAGATTGTGCAGATTGCTCATGCCATCTACGTGCTTGTACTGCTAGAGATGCTTGTTTTCAGCCATATTTGTGTGGAGTTTGTGGTCTATGAGCTCAAACTAGCAAACAAGGATTAAGTCACGTGTCTACCTTGAAAAGTGAACTGCTATTTAACATGTGGAAGAACAGTAAATTGTCTCCTGCTAGGGTTGTCCTACAAAAGATGTGATGGAAAAGTTCTACAGCATGAAAAGAAATTATTCTAATACACCAACATTATCAATCTAGTTTTGTAGAGCGCATGGGAAATAAGATAAGATATTGTGGAATTCCACCCTCTAGTTGGTGAACAAAGAAAACTGGAGAGACCCTTGCTTCTTAAATATCTTATTATATGGGTTTCCTTCATAGAAAGCAACCTAGACCCATAAAAAAAAGACATCTCTTTTTTAATCATGAGAGGGGACCATGAACTACGTGTTGATGGTAACTAACCTCCAAGAGAAAAACACAAGCTTCCTGCAACACCATCCATGGCCTCCAAGACCTGCATTGCCATCTTGGCTTTGCTCTGCTTGTTCCCTCTTGGCAACTCGATCGATTTCTTCGACTTCCCTGCTGTTTTCAACTTTGGCGACTCCAATTCCGACACGGGCAATCTTATCTCGGCCGGGATCGAGAGCCTCAACCCTCCTAATGGCCAGAGCTATTTCCAGCTGCCATCTGGGCGATACTGCGATGGCCGTCTCATCATCGATTTCCTGAGTAAATCACCAGTCAATGCAAGAACAACGGTTTTGATGTTGCTTGGATTCTCTCTGTATCTATTTGTTGGTGTCGTGTCATTGTTTGTTCTGTTCCTTCATTCTGCTCATGCTTTGCTGTTGCTGCTGCTGCTATTTATCGTCTCTCTTTTTCTTTGATATGGATGGACTTTGCTTTTGAGAATAGAAATTGAACGCCTCTTGTTTGATGCTACAGTGGATGCAATGGACCTTCCATTCCTAAATGCCTATCTAGATTCAATCGGCACGCCGAATTTCCGGAGAGGTTGCAACTTTGCAACGGCGGCATCGACGATACTTCCGGCAACTGCAACATCACTGAGCCCATTTTCATTTGGGGTTCAGGTGTCTCAGTTTCTCCGTTTTAAAGCCCGTGTGCTTGAGTTGCTGGCCAAAGGTTTTTAATATTTTCCTGTTCTTTTTTCTTTTGCCCTCAACCTCGCAAAGAGCTTTGCTGTCATTAGCCATCGACAATTTCATGCCTCTGGAAATTCTGTTCCAGGTAAGAAGCTTATCAAGTATCTACCAGCAGAAGACTACTTTGCACAGGGCCTTTACATGTTTGATATAGGACAGAATGACCTTGCTGGCCCATTTTACTCCAAGTCGTTGGATCAGATACTCGCCTTGATTCCAACAATTCTTGTAGAATTCGAAAATGGATTCAAGGTACGTTTCATCCTGATGACAGCATGTTAATTATTCTTTTTACGTTGCAGGCGCCTCTTTCATAGTTTTGACATATACAGGAATTCTATCTAAGGATGTACATAATCAGGAAAGAACCTAGCATAGAAGATAAAAATGGAATTTGCATCTATTTACTTTGCTGTCTTGCTGCAGACATTGTATGATCAAGGGGGTAGAAATTTTTGGATACACAACACAGGTCCCCTTGGATGCATAACTCAGAATATTGCAAAGTTCGGGACCGATCCATCAAAGCTTGATGAGATCGGATGCGTCAGCGGACACAACCAAGCAGCTAAGCTTCTAAACATGCAGCTCAATGCTCTATGCACGAAATTGCGGGGCCAGTACACTGATGCAAATATCACGTATGTTGATATCTTCTCCATAAAGTCCAACCTCATCGCCAATTATTCCCGCTATGGTAAGTCGCCGCCTGCAATTGCCTTTTCCTCAATTTCATCCATGGCATATTTCATCCTGCCAGTTCCTAGATTTAAGATTGCACAAAAGAAGAATTAAGGTCTCATGGTTGATTGGGAAATTACAATGTCAGCTTGGAACATCAATTGCTGGTTTTTGACAACAAGATTCTTCATCTTGAACTTGGATGATGATTAATTTATGGAAGATTGAATCTGGGAAGAAAGATCAATTATTCTGTAATGTGTTTTACAGGATTTGAGCAACCGTTTATGGCGTGTTGTGGCTATGGGGGCGCACCCCTGAACTATGACAGCAGGGTTTCTTGTGGGCAAACAAAGGTTCTTAACGGTACCACAGTCACGGCCAAAGCATGCGATGACAGCACCGAGTACGTCAATTGGGATGGGATTCATTACACTGAGGCTGCGAACCAGTTCATTTCCTCTCAAATACTAACAGGAAAATACTCAGATCCACCTTTTGCAGACAAAATGCCTTTTGCAATGAAGCTCAAGTTCTGAAGGATGATCATCCTCTACAGCTATAAAAATTTGACTGTTTCTCAGCATCTGTTGGACACAAAAATCCTAGAAGCCATCCATGATAGTCAAATGACAACTCATTTATTTGAGTGATTACTGATATGCTATATGCTAACAGAGTATGCACTTGACAATTTGTTGTAATCATTTGACTCAAAGCAATTCAATCTAGTGGATGCCATCTATGGTTTATACAAATAGCACTCTGCAGGGCTGGAAAGTGCTTCTACTCGTAGATCTGCTTAAACTTGGAAGTTTCATGTATGTATACTTTCCCATTGTATACTGCAAAAATGTAACTGAACAAACAAGACCGTTTCAGTTAGAAAACACAAAATAAAATACTTATGATACTGCTCAGATGCCAAAATCATATTATCCTTTGATGTGCAAACTTCTCAAACATTTGTCTATAGTATCATCATGCTCACAACCATCGTTGTTGAACATGCTCTTTCTTAATCAGCGCAGGAGAAATTCAGAGAAGTATCTAAGTATCTAGCAAACAAAGATATACATTTCCTCATTTTTTGGAGACATAAGCATAATATTGTGCCATTGGAACGACAAATGCAATTACCAATAAACCCCCAACTACAAGACTAAATTGCCCCCTTTTCTCCTCAGTCTCTTCCCTGGTCTTGAAATTGGATTCTCTCTTATAGTCCTTTGACTGAGGCCCCCCGGGATCCGGGAGCCCATCAATGGCAGCAACTAGCCGTTTGGCACTGCTATAAACTGCCTCATTGTACTTCTCTTCTGTTGCCAATACTGCAATGAATAAACCAATAGCCTGATCATCAGGACTGCAGCATCATGGAGCAGAACCCAGCTTCCTCTTTAAGTGAGGAATGTATATATTTTCATGAAAATCTTTGCATAGTCTGATATGGACTCTGATAACTTAAAACATCATGGCACCTCATTAAACACCAGTTTTTTTCCTTTTGGTAAATGCATACCAATTTGTACTAATGGAAGTGTAGCCTAGAATGTGGTGAAAGAAACTGCCAGGATTCTCTAATAACTCGACATTTGGACAGAACAATGCAACTTTGGCCTAGAAATGTAGGCATATTTGATGTACGTCACCAACATTATTGCATGCATGGGAAGGGTTGATTCAGATGCTTACGAAAAAAAAAGAAAGGATTATTAAGAGGTTCATCCCTATTGAAAAATTTATTTTTCACAAGTGGCTGTCAACAAAGGACAAGGACAGCACCTAGTGGACAAGAATTTCTCAGATTCAATAATCAATCACAAACTTGAATTTTCTGATCCATTGACCATTAGACAAAGCAGCCACGGACTGTAGATCACATAGGAGAGAATGCAATCTTACCTGGAAGATTTTCTGAGATGGTTGCATCAAGGATACCATCTCCGACAGACTTGACGAACTCAGGGCCTCCTGTGATTGCTCCTTCCTTTTGACTTGTGATAAGAACAACAATGCCCTTGTTGTTGCCCTCTTCCACTGTTGGATACCACTTCTCCAAAACTTGATCAGCATACTCGAAAGCATCAGCTTTACTCTGCAGCAAAATCAAGAATTACATCGCCATTTAATCTCATCATGAACTATCATCCTCTTGCTGTGCACACACAAGATGTAAGTGTGAGTTGCCTAAAAAAGATGCAGCCTAGGAAATCATACTAGTATGAAGAAAGCACTGACATGCTTGCTGGTCAACCATCCAATGAGTTTTTAGTATTTTAAAGGAAAAATCCTAGGTGTAAATGGTATACAAAATCGCTATACTGTGGCAACTCTAACCAGGAGTTGAATATGTCCGCCTTGGTTGAATACCCACCGGTATTTTGCCACGCCAGTTGGAATACCAAGGCGCCATACTACTTTCAAGTGGTTCATACGTCAGATCAAGTCATGAACACCCTGTCGTGAAGCTTCCATCTCAATGATGAGATCGGTTGAAATGCAAATAAAGGTAAGTCTACAATTTTCTAAGTCAATTTCATCAGGATATAAAATAGAAGGGAGTATTTTTGCAAATAAGAATCTGCACTCATCAGACACAAAATGGCTTCCAACAGAACAAATTAACAAAATGTAATGCCACAGAACTTACTGTCAGCTTTCGGACGGTGACGAAATTGATTCTGAGGTTCTTCCTGGACTCCAAATCAGACAACAACCGTTTCAAGTCAGACTTTGTGACTCGGCTGAGAACTCCCGCATCATCAACAACATAAGACTCCTTCGGTGGCCCCTCACTGATCACATCAAACTCAGAAGCCAATGCAGGACTGTCCAGCGATAGAGGGCAAAAGTTGAGTGCCAGAGTGAGAGCTAGAGCTGCTAGTCCTTGTTGGGCATGAGAGAACCAGCTCCTGGTCTCACTGAAAGACGGGTTCTTTGACTCAAGATGGTGTCTTTTGAGGATGCAAGAGACGGGTTTGGTGTAAAAGAGAGTGCTCGATCTTGGCTGTGGAGATTTCGAAGAAGAGCATGGCTTGGGAGCTATGAGTGGAGAGAGTGAACGAGGAGAGAGAATGGTCTCCATAACTTAGAGATCAAACGGGTCTTCAAAATCTGTGAATCATGAGAAAGTGATGACAATACATAGCAAGTTCTTCCTCGGATTCTCGCTGTGCTCGCTGTGCGTTCCTGGCTTGTGTTGGTTTCAGATTTTGGGTGGATGACATTTGTTTCTGTGCGGATTTTTGGCTGATATTTGTTGGAGGATAATGCCTGCGTCAGCCACGGAAAGAGTCGAGGGCTTTTCGGTCCACTTTGCAAAACACATAGATGCCATTTTGTGGTATTGGATAATTGCTCTGTTTAAATGAGCAGACAGACGCTTCTTCTTATTCCAACGACAGAAACCGAAATCTTGACCTCCACATTGAACATGGTTTTTCCGATTCTTCGCAAAATTCGATCCATCTTATGTTATTCTTTCACAAATTTGACCTTAGTGATGGACAAATGTCCCTAAATTTGTTTGTTCTGGTACCGTGAATGGACTCACTAATGTTGGTATTGTATATGTCAATTTCTATGCCAGAAATACCCCTCGCTTTTTCCGCAAATCTTCTCACTACCAATCACCAGTGGCACGTATGAAAGTCTCAGCTCTTACCCCACATTATCTCCCTCCAAATTTTTTTCTGCAACCATGAATATTACTACCCTCACTCTCCAAAATGGCTATTCCCATTTGCCTGTCCCTCTCTCCCCACCCACCAAACATCCCCTCCATCTCCTCCTCCTCCTCCTCCTCCTCCAGAGATAATGACCCTCATCTCATTAGATTCTCAAAGAGAGAATTCATCTCCAAGACAGCTAAATTCTTGATCTTTTCACTCGCCCCCGCGTCGACATTCTCAGAGTGCTCGGCTGAACCGTCGCCACCTCCAAAGGCAGCTCCTTTGGGAATCGCCAACACCAAGTCGTGGTTCCAGTTTTATGGCGATGGGTTCGCAATTCGTGTGCCTCCTCAGTTTGAGGACATTACGGAGCCCGAGGTATTGCTTTCTCTTGTCATGTTGGACTACGTTTTCGTCTGGTCAGTAGGAATTGCATGTTTTCGCAAAAGAAAAAGTTTCTGTTGTCTTTTTTGGCCAGTGTTTGTTTGTATGCTGGAAGAAATTAAGTGGGAATTGCTTATAGGGTGGGTGGATTGTTATGAAGATGGTTCTTTTTATTGAGCAATCAATCTTGGAGGGCTTTTATCTTCTTCTTTTTTCGTGTGGAAAAATTTGATTTTTATGATCCAACGGTGAAAAGGAAGTCTCGGGTGATTTTACAATCTTTGAATAATCATTTGAGAGAGTAAGACCGCTGCCTATCGTTTCTCATCATATTCTTTCTTGTTGATTGCGGTCTAAAAGGTTTGGTGATCTCAGGATTTTAATGCTGGTTTGTCTCTTTATGGAGATAAGGCGAAGCCAAAAAAATTTGCAGCTCGGTTTGCATCGCCTGATGGGTATGTTACTCATGTTGTGTGCTGTTCATATTTCTTCGCATCTCTGATAATTGTAGCTGAAGTCTCTTGGCTAGACAGTAGACCCTAATTGTTTGAAAGACATTTATATTAACAATTACTTACAGTGCTAATCTGATGCAGTTCTGAAGTCTTAAGTGTTGTGATTCGCCCAACCAACCAACTCAAGATCACATTTTTGGAGGTTGGTGTATTTACAATAGCAAATTCTGAATTCTTATGATATGCTATTAGTATTCTTGAAAGAGCTTTTTGCTATCAAGATAGCTGTCATAATGTGACTGTAGTGGGACTCCATTTATGACATTCACTATGTGTTGTGTCTATTATGGGAGTTTGCTTTGCGCTTAGTCAAGAAAATTGAAGAATGAGGCTGCCGATCTGTGTCTTTCTGGATTAAGGGTAAACAATGCTCTTCGTTTCTGCTTCTATTGGGAGGATAAGGTTCATTTTGCTGGCCTAAAGATATCCAAGCAAAAAACTATGAGCATAAGAAGCAGAATTCATACTGTAGAGAAGTGAAGGATTACCCTTCAGTAGCTGAATGGATACCCATGAAGATGTATAACCTTTCCTTACAAAGATATTAAGCCCCATCTTACCTAGCGCCCACAAAAAATAAAAAGGATACAGAAATTATGTGATCCTCCATTCTGACTTATGCTTTGCTGCACCTAGAGTATTAACTTCCTTGCAAATTCATCTTTAAGAAAATGCCAAATTGGTAGTGCTGGTGCTACGTTTCAATGGGTCTGGATCCTTTTTATTACATGTTTGATCAACTGTTGGGTCTTCTATTTTTTGGGATTGTCATTGACTAGAAACCTTTACAGGCCCAAGATATTACTGACTTGGGTTCTTTAAAGGAGGCTGCCAAAATTTTCGTTCCAGGTAGGATTCTGCCACCGAGTGGTTTTTCACCAATGCGTCTTCAGTGTTTTTGAGCAGTTTCATCTCCTTGTCTGTGATTTCACTGTAGATGGATTCTTTTTTTTTTCCAGCTGTTTTACTTTTCATGGTTCTCTTATTATTTTGTGTGTACTGCATTGCGATGGCAGGTGGCGCAACTATATCCTCTGCCCGGAATATCAAAATAAAGGAAGAAGAAGGTTTCAAGTGAGTTTATTCTTCACTTTGCTAAAAATGTTTGAGTTCCAATCTCAGTGGCCGTTGTTAGTGTGGCAGCATGTCTTATCAGCAGATGCACTATGCAAATTTACCACTTGATAACTAACATGTAAAATGTTGTCACACAGATTCAGTGTTTGAAAAAGATTCTTGTCATGCGACTCTTCAATCCATACTGATCTAATGCTTTATTGATACAGGACTTATTACTTTTATGAATTCTCTAGAGACCAGCAACATGTTGCGCTGGTTGCTGCTGTAGACAGTGGAAAGGTTAGTTGATGCCCTTCAACTGCTAAAAATTCTGTCATATAGAGATGACACTTCAAGAAATTTGCTGGGGAACTTTGCTGGTAGAAGGTCTTAACTGCATTCATTGAACTCTAAAAGCGTTGAAACTTTGAGTAATGCAAACTTGCTTGCTCCTCCAAGAATTACTATGCCATTTTTATGCCCAAAATTTAGGATATCTTTAGTTGCACTCCGCCAAAGAAATGATATGTTAATTGTGTGTGGTTTTTCCAATTAATGATGTGGGAGCTTGGAACATATATATTCTTAGATGTACATGGTGATGGTGTTATAGCGCATCGGAACTGACACCCATAAGAAGTAAAAAGCTCGCAATTTTTCATGCAAAGAAGGCTGGAGAGAAGACTCTTTTCCTCTTACATTTCTTACAAATGCATGGTTTTGCCATCTATAGGCATTTATTGCTGGAGCAACGGCGCCACAGTCCAAATGGGAGGATGATGGAGTGCGCCTCCGCTCTGCTGCTATATCCCTCACACTTCTCTAACCGTGCTACTGGACTTAAAAGGTTACTGCAATAACCTTGTTTTGCACATGTTTGGTTTTAGTTTTATCAAGTAGATCGACATCCTAACTTCTGAAGACCTTCATAATTGCCATTCCACACTCACCGTTTGTTCTTTTCCAGATCATTTTGTACACGTTCTTTTCTGCAACTTCTGTTGGGCTTTATGCTAAGGGATCCATCTACGTGCGAGAAGTTTCTAAAGGAGACAATACCTACATTCATTTGTAATTGCTTCGGTACCTGGAGACCAGGCTTCATGCAGGAGCTAATTATGTTCTGAGCTCGGAGAACCCGGTGGAGAATTCTTGAATGAGGAAAATTTTGAACCTTGTTTATCCCTGAGCCATCTGCATGGGTATATTTATACTATTTCGGAGATTGGTCATGTTGAAGTGTGAGATCTGATTCTTTTGGTAAATAGCATCTAAATTTGAAGCAAGAAGATGCTTCGATATTCTGTGTCTCCGGAGAGCTATGAAAAGAAGGGCTAAAAGCTCGTTCTCTTATTTCCATCTGCCGTAGTTTGTGTATGGTTCTTTTCATTCTGGTTTTTCTCCTGCGCTTTCTGAGGATCATCCAAGGTAGTTTCACTCTCTAAGAATGCACATAACTGTTCTTTATAAGTGATAGCAGGTTACCAGATAATCCGCTTTCTAACCAAATTAAAATTAAGTGAAGAGCATTTTGTGATCTCAAAGACAGCAACATGGATTTACTCGAGCCACCGCTAAGCATTCACATTCTTTGTTTCACGCATATGGTATTCCTTCTTTTATGCCACAATTCATATTTACTTCCTAGAATCATCCAAAGTGACCCTATGTTTTCTCTCTCCAAGCATCTGTGCTTTTGTTTTCTTTTCCCCCCTTTTCTTTACTGTATAAATAAGTTGGCGTTTCCTTCTAGACTTCATCAATTCCCGAATGAAGAAGTCAATAGCTCTTGCATTTCCCTCAAGTAACAAACTCCCATTTTAGCATACTTGTTCAAGACACGCTACCACTTTAGCAAGACTCTTGGTTATCGGTATGACTACTTTTCTATTTTGGTTTAAGAAAAGAACTTCTGCCAGCTGTGGATGCAATTCACCAAACCCACGGTGATCCCAGTATCCAATTGGCATGTCAACAAGCATTCATTTGTCTACTCTCATGAAAGAGACACTTGTCACGTTGCAGGTGATATTTCTCATGGTTCTATCCTGCGGCTTGTCCTATCCTCCCCATGGATACCAGGTTTCGCCGATGATTGCGACAGAACATGATATATCCTATGGCCCTCGTAAAAAAAGAAAAGCACTGCAACTTATCATCATGACGGAGGACAGAGATACTCATCATCGTGAAAAAGGACGGCGATCATTGGTCTTTGATCAGTAGGTTGAGATCTCAAAAAGGTGCAACTACTCACGATAAGAAAAGGGTTTCAACGTCAAGAACTTTAGGTGCACTTGTATATGGTCTGCCAATTCATGTTCATAGATGCCGCCTTTGAAGGGTATCGGCTCTGTTTATTAGCCGATCTCTAAGCAGGACTATCTCAGAGTCAGGGCTAAATGCAGTGGCCTCTCTCTCTGCATCGGGACAATTAAAACTCATCAACACTGAAATCTTTCTCGGACCCAAGAATCCTCGATTTCAGCACCCACTTCCCAGGATGTTCTTTTGTTTGACCTTCTGTGTTGGCCTAATTGTACTACAGAGATCTGATTTCTGCGCTCCAGTTTTTCTACATCACCATGCAGTAGATCTGGAATTTTTCTCATTATTCTATTCCACCTCATGGTCTCTCTGATATTGTACTTATCAAAATACTCATTCGTTAACAAGGTCCACGTAGGAGCCGGCTCAGGATCTGCCCTCATCCCGACAGCCGTGTCAGTCTTATGCACGTCTCTTGATCTAAACGGCAACAGCTATAAAATGACCGAAATAAGTTTACGAACATATTTCTAGCGCCACCTAACGGCCAACGGACCTGCTGCTCTCATCATCCCGTACAGACCGTCCATTGCACGCTCCATGCTCCTCCAACGAGCAAAGGGCTCCAGTCATTTGACAGATCTAAGAATGCTGAGAAAATTGTCTGAAATATAAATTTTCTGGGTCCGAATAGGTGGGCTTAATTAGTCTGTTGTATTTGATATTTTCCCAGTTGATGTGGAACTTTAGCTGGGATTGGTCAAGGGGTTGACAGCCGCATAACCAAGATGACAAGTACGAGAGGATCGACGTAAACTTGTGGAGATGACATGCACGAATAGAGCGGCGACACGTTTCGGTCGCAGCAACTGGTATGAATCTGTGCCCACACTTGATGCCAACCCCTTTGCTCAACTGCCAGTCTTCCCTCCACTTTGAATCTCGAAGCACCCAAGAAGACGGTCGATCCCGAAACGGACGCGCACGCACGCAACAGAAGGACATAACGCAGCCTCTCTTCACCCCGCTGTCTTGTCGCACCTCAATTTCAGAGGGAATCCTGAAGTGCTGACCATTTTAAAACGCCCCTGCGGAATCCTCTGGAGCTGTGTGTCTCTCTCTCCTCCTCAAGGCACACAAGTTGTAAATGCCAAATTCAGATCAAGAAGGTCAGACATGGAGGCTCTCGAGACCACGGTGTCGCAGTTGCCTGCTCAAATCAAGAGCTCGTCATTCTTCAACTTGTCAACCGTGATTGCTCTTTGCGTGTTCTTTGCTCTCCTGTGTGCTTGCATCATCATTGGCCACCTCCTACATGGGAACCGGTGGGCCAACGAATCCATCACAGCCCTTTTGTTGGTATGCGATATTATGGTGTAAATGACTCGTTTTAGTGATCTCTGATGACTTCTTCTGATGATTCATGTTCGATTATGGAAAAAATGGTTATGTGGATACACAGGGACTGGGCTCAGGAGGTGTGGTTTTGCTGGTTAGTCAAGGGGAGAGTTCTAAGTTACTCAATTTTAGCGAGAATCTCTTCTTCCTCTACTTGCTTCCACCCATCATCTTCAATGCTGGGTATGCTCTCTCTCTCTCTCTCTCTCTCTCTCATGTGTGCGTGATTGCAACAGCACACTTGATGTGTTAGAGCTCATACTTGTGAGAGGTTATAATGGAATCTAAATTGAAATAGATGATTGACTGAGGAACTGTAGAGTAAACGTGTCGGCAATTTCATTTCTTCTGTCATTTGACCATTGCATTTCTTCATCTGATTGCAGGTTCCAGGTAAAAAAAAAGCAATTCTTCAAGAATATTTCGATGATATTGTTGTTTGGAGTGCTTGGCACTGTCATTTCCTTCTGCATCATATCGCTCGGTAAAATATCAAACTTTTAGCTGGTTATGCTATTTTGGTTTTCGGTCTTGCTGGAAGCTATTAGTCCAGAAGCACTATCATAAACTGCTGTTCGGACCAAAGTCTCCGCAGCTTATTCCTCAGTCACTGATTCTATGTTTATCCACACATTAATTTAGTCTTGTCGGCTCCCCTTGTCGATTTGTAGGGGTATTTTTGGTGTTCAACAAAATCGGGGTGACATCTCTTACTGTTCAGGATTACCTAGGTAAATCACCATATTTTCTTATATTCAAAATCTACACATTCTTACACTGATACAGAGGGCTTTGTGTGTGCACAGCTGTGGGTGCAATACTCTCTGCCACCGATTCAGTTTGCACACTACAGGTACATGTTGGAGAGTCGGTTTTGACAGGGCTTTATTACACTAATAAAATATTTATTAATACGAAGATAATCTGATATTATAGGTTCTCAATCAAGATGAGACACCCTTCCTTTACAGTATTGTGTTTGGGGAAGGAGTTGTGAATGATGCAACATCCATCGTGCTCTATAATGCTGTACAGTCAATTGACTTAAAAGAGATTAGTGGCCTTACGGCTTTAAAGCTGCTCGGAACCTTCCTCTACCTATTCTTCACTAGTACAGCTCTCGGTATCGTGGTAAGTTACGGTTGGTTTCCATGTTAGTTATTTGCACGATCATTCAGAGAATCATCAAGAGCAATGTATTTTTTCAGACAAGTTCCAAATGTTCGATGCATTGGGATATCAGCTTGTACTTGTATAAGACACCAGACAACCGTTCCCAATTTTGCCCTCATGCAATTGAATTGGAATATGACTGTAAAGGCTTCACTAGAAAACTTCCCCAATGAATTATCTGTGTCGAGATCATACCGTCTGATTTACTATCAAGCTGGCATTAGACTCGGAATAGAAAATTACCAAAAGTGTTCAATTAGCTAGCTCATATTGTCTGAGTCTCCTAATAAATGCATTATCCTGGCTCAAATTTTGTAATTATTTCAGGCCGGACTTTTGAGTGCTTTCATCATAAAGACACTTTACTTTGGAAGGTAAACTAAATTTTCATGACTTATTTCTGACTCCATCATCAAGGTTATAATTCTCTGTACTCTAGATTTCTTGCACTGAAGTTTCTAGACATCACAAACATATTGCTGTTTTGCTTCAATTCTGGGTATTTCTGTGAGTTCTCTAGTCCATGTATTGGCCGGGTCTTAACAGGATCATCTAGTTTTGTGAAAGAGGTTCCAATTGTAGACTAATGACATTACTGGTATTTGACCAACAGGCATTCCACAGATCGGGAAGTCGCGTTGATGATGCTAATGGCTTATTTGTCATACATGTTGGCTGAGGTAAATATATCCTTTTAAATCTGACAACTTTCTATTATGTAAATCAAACTGTTAAGAAAAACTTGAAGCCTTACTAGCTTTGAGCCTATCTTTGGCTTCTCAACTCTATGATTCTGATGCTTTCATTTCAAGAAGATCTCAAGTCTAGCTTCTCAGTTGCATTCCATCCTACTTGCCTGATTTATCCAGAAACCTGCTAACTCCATGCTTCAGTAATTGTCATGAGCATGTGATATTTCTTACTGGGAAAATTGTCATCAATTCAGAAACCAATATATGACCGGCCTTAGCGAAATTGAATTGATATTGTGGTGTATTGCTTCTGGTACTTGTCAATACTGATTGTTGCTCTGCAGCTTATGGATCTCAGTGGGATATTAACAGTTTTCTTCTGTGGAATCGTCATGTCCCACTACACATGGCATAATGTCACAGAAAGTTCACGGATAACAACCAAGTATGCATCACCTTTGATTCACCTTTTTTTTCCTATTGAGGTTTAGCAACTCACGTGTCTGATTAGATGAACAATGAGTTCTGACTGGATCGTTATTGTTCATATGGCTCGATGATTTCAGGCATGCATTTGCAACAATCTCATTCATTTCTGAAACTTTCATATTCTTGTACGTTGGGATGGATGCCTTGGACATTGATAAATGGAAAAGCAGCAAGGCAAGGTACCTTCCTCCTTCATATAAGTGTGCAGATCCATGGTTGAAAACCTAGACATGGGTTTTTAAAGAGAGAGTGCTGGGTGGCTTGATCATATATGGTAGTAGAAGATAAATAGAGAATAAATGTATATTTTCTCTTTTGCATTTATTTTAATCATACTTAGTGCAAAGATAACCCTAGTTGAGTGAGTTCCTTCTGGTAGGCTGCATATACTAACGTGTGTTTTTCAAGAGAATCTGCAATGCAAGCTATCATGAATCGCTCTAGTAGACCAAGCCAATAACATTTCAAGAACACACAACTGACCCTGTTAAAGAAAATAAACCCCATACATGCCCTCCCTGTGCTGTGATTGGTTCCGTTTACCATGTGGGCTGTAGACTGAATCTTTACTAATATTTCTCCTGACAATGATTTTGAGACTGCTCCAACGGTGTATGATTTGAACAATATGTTGGTTCTGCAATTCAATGACAAGAGATCTGTTGATGTCGTAATGTGTGAAGTGCTGTCCTAACTTGCTTCATGTGCTTTTGATTCAGCGCAGGAACTTCGATTGCCGTCAGTTCAACTTTGTTTGCACTTGTATTGGTTGGAAGGGCTGCATTTGTGTTTCCCATTTCAAACATCAGGAATTTCTTTAAAAAAAGAGATGGAACAAAAATCGAGTTTCGCCAACAGGTGCTAACTGCTATCTTCTGGCATTTGAGATCAATCCCATCCTCTTGCTCAGGTTTTATCACATTATTAACCATTCAAATTTTTAGTTCATTATATGGTGGGCAGGTGTGATGCGAGGTGCGGTTACGATTGCGTTGTCTTACAGTGAGGTAACTAGCTTTTCCTACCATGAGTTACGATTCTCTTCTTGCTGCCATTGTCAATTTGCTGATCAATTCAACCTATGCAATTTTCACGCAGTTTGCATCGTCGTCGGATTCGTCATCACAAGATAGTTTGATGATCACTTCCACCATAATAGTTGTTCTATTTAGTACAGTGGTAAGTTGCCTCTTCACTGATCTCCATAGTTTTCCTTCATGCATATCGAACCAAGATTGTCATGTTGCTCGCAAAACGGTATGGCAAAGCTATTAATCCTTTGACATTGGATGAAGAAAGTACAATGCAACAAGGATGATCCATCTTCTTCTAAGATTTTCTCCGTATCATGAATCACTTGTATTTGGCGGCTCAATTGATTGCATTTCCTTGTGGAGATTATGGACACTTCAAATTTTTGGACAGGTGTTCGGTTCCATAACGAAGCCTCTAATAGAAGCACTGTTGTTACGGCACTCAAGACCAATGATTTCTGATGCCTCTGATCTCCCGAGCCTAGAGGACTTGAGATTCCTGTTCATTGAAAACGGTGACCCGAGCGAACAGGGAAGCAGTCAGAGAAAGAGAAGCTTGAGGTTGCTTATGACGAACCCAGGCATTAGCGTTCATTACCTGTGGAGGAAATTTGATGACAGGTTCATGAGGCCAGTCTTTGGTGGAAGGGGTTTTGTTCCATTCGTTCCTGGATCACCAACTGGCGAGGCAGAAGAGAGTCAAGAGAACTCCTAAATTAGATGGTGAGTGCAATTGATTTTCCTTTTATTTTGTCCATGGAGTCATTAATATTATTTATAGGGGATCAATAAATGTACAAGGAAGCTCGAGATTGGCTGTAAAGAGTAGGGAATACACTTTATCCCAATTTTGTATGTTTTCTACACCTTGTTTTTCAATTTCCTGAAAAGGATCAAGTGACAAACTAGAAGGAAGAAGGTTATCGTTGTAAAATATTCACTGTGGAGTTCTTTATGAGTTCCTTTCGCTGTCTGCTTAAGTAGTAAGTTTTGGGCTAAGATTGTCCCCAAGTAAAGAAAAGAATATGTCCCACAAGCAGAATAATCTTTACCTTGAAACTCAACTTCAAACGTTTCACATCTTTTTTTTCGCCGTTTCAAACTCTTATATCAAACACCGAACTCGACGTCTTTGAAGAAAAGTACATGAGATGGGTCGTAGAGAGGACCAATTCCAATTGCTGAGCATATGCCAAAAGCTCTTCAATGTCATCATGAATTGGCTAGCATCGCAGACTCGCAAGACTATCACATTAGGCGATCCTAAGCTCAGCAATGGATTAGCCGAAACACCCAACTCTGTCGAATCGCAGGGCAGTTCCAATGCTGCTGCAGAACGAAAGTTGGATCCTTCATCTCAAAATCTTCCAGATCAAGGTTTGAGTTTCAGAAAGGCAAACTTTGATGGCACGGTGGCCCCAAATGAGCATGACGAGCCTCCGCCTGTAAACAGCATCAGCGACATCGTTAACAATGAGGAGCAAGTACATTCATGCTATGACGATCCTGGCAAAAAAGAGCAGCAAAATCCAATCCCCGAAGTTCAGTCTCAGGAAAAGGGTTTGAGGAAGACCGTTAGCTTTGATCACAAGGTAGAGATAATTGAATGGAGGAAGAGAAAATTGAAAAAGATCAGATCAACAGAGAGGACGAGCTCAGTGGAGCACAACGAGGACGACATAATCAAGCCGATTCTCAAGATGGGTTCTGGCCTGGATGCAACATCGGATCCCAGTACCCAACAGCCAGATGAAGCCAAGACATCATGAGTATTTAGGGTAAGAGGAAAAACGGATTCATACACAGCAGTTTCTCTTTCTTCTCTTTCTATTGGCTCCAACACAAGCTGTATTATATAAGTTTATTTAGGATATATTACAACCAAAGCATAAGGATCGGCCTTTGCATGTACATTTTAACTCAGATTATCTCAGTGATGTGGTCCATTGGCAAAATGAAGTAAGCCCTTTTTACCATGTTATTCTTGAAGGGATAGTTTATTGGTATTATACAGTTAAACTGAGGGCCCGTTTAGTTCGGTTTTGAGGAAATGCTCTTGGGAGAATGCAAATACCTTTGAGGTAAATGAGTTTTCCGAAATGCTAAACTGTTTGGTAAACTATAACTGAAAAGTTCTTTAGGGAAATGTAAAACTGTTTAGTAAACCTATATTTGAAAAGCCCTTTAATGTGACTAAACTAAATTTTTTAGTTTTAGTAGTTTTAAAATTGCAAAAAAGAATAATGACTATATAACATTTTACATTTTCATGTTGAAAGTAATGTAAAAGATATATATTAGTAAATTTATTTAAAAATTATATTAAAATAATTTGATTATAGATTAGATGCAAAGCTCAACTTTTGACCTTGAGTTCTTTTAGGTTTGTTTTCAACTTTGAATAATTTTTTTAATTATTGTAGTATTAATTATCTTCATTAATTAATGATCATTCTAGTGTATTGATAAAAAGTTGGGCTATTGATTGTCAAAAGATAAAAATGACAAAAAAAAAAAAAGGTAAACCCAACATTTTGCAAAGGGTTTTTATTATTTTTTAATAAAATAAAAATAAAATCCGATGAAACTCCGTCGCCGATCAACGGCGGTTGGGGTGTGGGGAAGATGATCGGTTTAAAAAATAAAAATAAAAATAAGCCAACGGATGAATAGTAGAGGTGGACTTGTATTTAGAAATCTTTGGCAGCAAAGCCCCACTGCTTTGGGCTTTCAAGATTTCAAAGCGCAAAGATTTGGCCAACGACACCTCCAAATCCGAACCAAACACCTAAAATTTTTTCCAATGGGCTTTTGGGGCTGAAAGCCTTTTGGGAATATTGAATCAAACGGGGCATGAATCAATCAAAAGTTTGGTACAAGTAGAAATTCAAGAACTTCCTGTGCAAACTGATAGGTTCGATAGTGGTGATTGTTTGTCAGCTAATGTTCACAAATGATGTCCAACTCAGGAAACTGCTGTCCTCTCACAACATATTCATTGACGTGGGCACATCGACAAATTACATTATGCTTTGGGAGAATATATTATAAGTTGGTCGTGCGCAGGAATTTAGCCTCCCATGTTGGACACAAGCAAGCATTTGTCCTCTCTGGGATTTATTCCATTGATATAGATGAAGTACTAAGTTAACAGGAGCAAGGACTATCTTTCTCATCAAGCATTCACTTTTTCCTATTGAAGAACCTAAAATAAAATAGAAAATTGAACAGATCAAATAAAGAAGATTTCTTAGATAGCCGCCAACCTCCTCTTCTTTCCCTCTCTCTCTTCACACAACTTTATTTTTCAACCTTTATGGAGGGGAGGGTTTGGGCAAGATCACTCATTCCCCTTCCTTTTCCTTTGGCTGATTCGGTTCCCCATTTTATTTTTCTTGCTTTCCTCCCGTTTCTCTTTCGATCTAGCATAGATCAAGGAGCTTCTCTCGTTTGGGGAGGAATCTATCTTGATCTAGTCTAGATCTAGGGATTTTTGCATGTATGTTTTCGGGGTTTTGCTTCCCTCGGGTTTTGTTGATATACAAATCCAGTTTTAATCAACCATTAAATTTGTGCTCTTCGACTTTTTACTCTAGACGGCAATGGTGTTGGGGATGCCGAACCTATGCGAGGGCAAAGCCACACCAACATATGTAATTTTCGGTGTGCACTCATTACTGAAGATAGATTCGGCGATTAGTTGCCGATTTTGGTTTGAAAAAGTCACAGATATACTTTTTCAACGTATGGACCCCTAATCTTATTTCAATGAGTTATCTTGTTATTTAGAACTTGTTTTGCTTCAAAACTGTGTGGGATTTGTCTTGATTTTCAGTTGAATTGCATCATTTCTTTATGGTATTTTTGCAAAAATGAACGAAGTGTTGCTTTTATAAAAAAAATAATAAAAATTAAAGAAGATATGTTGAAAAAGAAAACAAAATTGTAAAGAAGATATGTTCTGGGTTGGGGTGGCTGGTGAAGACCCATAAAAACATGTCCAGATTCAATGCGTTTTTCAAAATATTCTCCCTGATAAAATATGGAAAGCATGCGGAATCAGTGCCGAAGAAAGACTGATCAGAATGAACCCGCTTTTGCTTTAAAAAAAAAAACAAACATAAAACCAACTTTCATGGAACCTTTCAGTGAAGTTGATGGTTCTTCCGAAACCTCAAACTTGGAGATATGTCTGTAGAGAATCTAGAGATCCGGTTTGGAGAACAAATTCCGCTCCTGTCTGGTAGGAAAGGAAAACAGAGAATGGCGAATCCTATACCGTATTGCATGAGGACACCCTTGCCGTGGAATATCTGAAAAGGAAACCAATGTGCATGTATTTATTTTTCCTCTTCCGTTGAAAATTTCACATAAGGCATCGACAACAAATTAATTCTCAATCGATGTAGCGACCTGTTTTGCAACTATAATGTTCATTATCTGGCTTTGCATCGCTCAACTAGGCAGTGTTAGAAGAAGGAGAGTAACCTCAAGATTTCATAAATTAAGACCAGTATATTAGGCATGTCTACCCCATGGAAAAAGAATAATGATCAACGAATTATTTTTGCATATATTTCCTTTCATTTTTGTAAGCGACATAAATAGAAAATAATCTCCAAACCAATCATTTATGGCAAGTTATAAGTGAGACATACTCGATGTATTCTAATAAGGCGAGAGTACTAATTCCCGTGGCAATATAAATGAGAAAATGGGTTCAAATAGGCTGTCGTCCAGATATGCAAAATGCTATTGAGATTGACAGAGAATATACAAATGTTTGCCCATGTAATAAAGAAGAAAATATGCAGAATCAAACGGATGCTGCTAAATCCTGATCAAAGCAAAATCAGATTTGCATTTTGCTTTATTGCCCAAGGGCTAATCCCTTCATTGTGCCCAAGAAGATTCCTTTTCAGGCGACTGAAAAATCCCAAGAAAGCCAAGTCAAAAGGGGAGAAGTGATGGGAGCCGTTCAGTCATCTCCACTAGCTCTCGCCACGGCTGACGCATGCTCTATCCCCGCGGCGTCCGCTCTTCTTCTTCCTCCTCGCGCATCGTCCCACGTAGCCAAACCCAGATCGAACTCTTCCCTTTCGGGCCGGATTTGGAGAGTTGGTGAGATCCTAGAGCCGCCCGTTTCGAAATTCGCGAGCCCCGCCGCCCAAAATCCGATCTTTCCGCGGTGCCTGCCGTTGAAGTGCGTGAGGTCCGAGATGGAGGCCAAGAACGATGAGGCCGCGGGAAAACCCACGTTGGGTTTCGTCGAAACTGATCAGGGTTTGGTTGATCGGATGGTTTATGATGCTCTGGTTTGGAGTTCTCTTCATGGGCTCGTCGTTGGCGACAGGAATGTTAAGGTCTGTGCCCCCGTAAATATGAGAAGTTGGCATTTTTTTTGAAGTGCTTGTGATGAAGGCAGTTTCGGAGTTCTCTTCTGGTATAAAATTGTTGAATTGTTTCGCTAAGTTGATAAGTTTTAGCATCTGGGATACTAAAGCTGTTAGCTTTATCGGAAAAGTGGATGTTTCCGGGTTGATGATTGTAAAGATGCTTTTTTTCCCTCTGCTGAAATAAAAGAGAATATGCGACTTTCTGATGTGCTGTTTATGGAGTTTCCTGTTGAATTTGATCTGGGTTGTTTAATTCTACAGTTTGATTGATAATGGTATGTATGCATATGTGTTGCAGAGATCAGGAAAAGTACCTGGTGTCGGTCTGATGCATGCTCCGTTTGCTTTGTTGCCCATCTCATTCCCGGAGAGTCATTTTAGAGAGGCTTGCGAATTAGCTCCTATTTTCAATGAGCTTGTCGATCGTGTGAGTTTGGACGGAAAGTTTTTACAAGATTCATTATCCAGGTATTTATTCTGCTTTATATATATGTCTGCAGCACGTAGTGTTTTTTTTTTCCTTTTGGTCAAATACGGCATGTAGTTTCTGCTATAAGTATATAGTGTCCAATTCAACAAGATTAAGACCATTGTTTCATGTGAATTCTTAGGTCTTTTTCAATTCTCACTCTGCTTTGTCTTGTATCATATGCTCTGGGTCGTTTCTTAGCTTATGACAAATTCAACTCCTTTTAGCTCTTTTATTTTTCTCATAACCTAGTATTTTGGATATTATGAGCCCTTCTACCTTCCTTGCAATCAGTGGTTATTTTGTAGTCCAGTTTTTAGTTGTCGCATTGGTGAAGCAAGTCCGAACTTACTGTTGAATTACATGATGTAACTTCTTCTCATTGCAGAACAAAAAAGGCGGATGCTTTCACCTCTCGACTCTTAGATATCCATTCCAAGATGATGGAAATTAATAAAAAAGATGTAAGTTCATAAATTTAGAATTTTGTGAAAGCTTTACCTTAAGTTTGGTTGCGATAGTGTATTAAAATTGGCTTTTCAAGTTCATGTCACTTTGATTGGCTGCTTTCCTTGTCTGAAAGAAAAATATGCTGATTGCTGACTATGATTAGTGTGCTAAACCCCATAATTTTGCTCTCTCAATTCTCCACAGGAGATACGACTGGGTTTGCATCGATCAGATTATATGCTTGATGAACAAACGAAGTTACTGCTTCAGATAGAACTGAACACCATATCATCCTCATTTCCGGGTCTTGGCTGTCTTGTTAGTGAGCTCCACAGGTTAGGTTGGTCATATGTACTGACTCTTACATTCCCTATGATTTCTCTAAGCCCATACGCACCTGTTCACATGCATGGTCAAAGATGGTCACAGAAAACCAAAAGCTTGATCTTAACGTCAGGTGGCAATGACACAGGTCTTTGCTCAGCCATTATGGTGAAACTCTTGGGTTAGATCCCAGGAGGATCCCTACCAATGCTGCTGCGAGTCATTATGCAGAGGCCTTGGCCAAAGCTTGGATCGAGTTCAATAACCCGAAGTAAGAATTGCAAAATAATAATGGTCGTCTTCTTTTCTTTTTTTTATTCATAGGTCTGCATATGTGGAGTATAGTTCATTAAGACCTGATTACAATTGATTACTTTCAACAGGGCCACTGTTCTGGTTGTGGTTCAGGCAGAGGAACGAAATATGTACGACCAGCACTGGCTTAGCTCTATCTTGAGGGAAAGATATCCTTCTATATACTAGTGTCTCTCTTAGATCATTTCTTGGATTCTACATCTATCTGCTATGATGCTCTGTGTCCAAAAATCTGCTTTCCAAACTATAAAGTTCTCTATTTCTGTCCATCAGTCTCTTCATGTCCATAATTTGCTTTGGTTGCTTCCTTAATTATATAACACACATAATGTGAGGTCCATTCGGAAGACCTTAGCAGAAATCGATGCAGAGGGGGAACTTCAGCCTGACGGGACATTACTTGTGTATGTAGTTGCTCACGTCTCTAGTTTGTCTTGTTGAACTTTGGCTTTACATGCACGTTTCACTTAAGTAATGAAGCTTTGCTATTGCAGAGGTGGAGTCCCTGTAGCAGTTATTTATTTTAGAGCTGGGTATACCCCAAATGATTATCCTTCAGAATCGGTACCTCCTTAAGCCTTATCCCAATAATTAGCTAATAGCAACTAAGAGAAGATTGTCTTCCTAGAAATATTGACTGTAGTTGTGATTAATTTTCAGAAAATTTCTCCTTCCAATTTAGCTTTACCGGATACTTTTTTTTATAGATATGTTTTATTACCATACTAGTGAAAATCCCGTGTTTGAGGCGGGTTTTATTCTTCTTATAAAATATTTCTGTGTCAGTATTTCTTACAATGTTATAATGACTGCATCCTTACTCTATTTTTCATAAACATTTACTTTTATATGTCTTGATGATTGAATAGAACAATTATTAGTATCATCATGATGAATTATGCAAGTCGATTATTTCTGTTAGATTCATGATTATAATATTCTTCTCTATTTCCTGCAAATTTTGATTGTTAGGATTCCCTCATTACTATATCATAATCTTGTGAGACTGGCCATAATGAACAATACTTGATAATGTACATATGAACATTCGTAAGCCAAGCTTGGCTAAACAATTGACTTCATGTTCAAAACATATAGCATTATGCAATGTAAAAGAATACTGAACAATGTAATCATGACATTTCCTCCAAATAACCAAGTTTGTCCAATTGGTTATGGCAAAAGTGGACTTTGTTCCAGAAAATATCATCAACTCAAAAAAATTTCTTGGGTGGAATGCAAATAAATAATTATCCACAAAATAAGTAAACATAGGGAATGGAAAGAAACCAATAAAAGGAAATACGAAATCCATTCTTCACACAACCTCAAGAAGTTGACAGGTGTCAAATTAGCATCACTTGAAAACCCTATATTATAAAATAGTAAGAAGTGTGGAAATCTTAAGCCCTGGGTCAATGCTTGAAAGGTGTGACTTAAGTTTTGTTTCTTGCTGTATTGTAGGAATGGAGAGCAAGGCTACTTATGGAAGAGTCATCTGCAATTAAGTGCCCGTCAATATCTTATCATTTAGCCGGCACGAAAAAGATTCAGCAAGAACTTGCAAAACCTAATGTACTTGAAAGGTGATATATTTTGTTCAACAGATCACATTTCTTTATCCTCTGTGCTTTATATGGAATCATATCGTTCCTGGAAAAACTCCTGAAGCACACATTTATATAGATGTGCGCTATGCATACAACAATAGCTAATATGATGATGTTTAGTTGAATTTGAAGCTTAGATGTAATCAATGGCACCCAGGACTGCAAATTAAGGACTACTTTTAATACCAAATGGCCATTTTAGCTTCTTTCGTATGTCTTACCGAACAGTCTCGATAACATATCAATGGGAACATTAGAAGTCAATTTAATTACAGGAGAAGATGCACTGTTGAATAGACTCTTATCTCCTATGTGTTTGATCACTTACAAGACTCCATTTGTGCATATATCAGATTCCTTGAGAACAAAGAAGACATTGCCAAGATCCGGAAATGCTTTGCAGGTTTATGGAGCTTAGAAGACCCTCATATTGTTGGTAAAGCGATTGAAAGTCCCGAGCTATTTGTCATGAAGCCCCAGAGGGAAGGGGGAGGTAATTATCTCTCACCTTGATTATATTATTCAAGGATTGCTTTGTTATAAGCTGTGCTATCTTCTTTCTAAAATGAAGTCATTTCTCTCTTTAGGGAACAACATCTATGGCGACGATGTGAGAGAAACCCTATTAAGGCTGCAAAGTGAAGGGAGTGAGGAGGATGCTGCTTATATCCTAATGCAAAGAATTTTTCCGTCCATTTCTCCCACAACTCTCATTCGTGATGGCATTTGTTATAAAGATCACGCCATGTCAGAACTTGGGGTATATGGTGCTTATTTGAGGTAATTTGTTTATGTCACTTCATCTCTCATTAGTTTGATGGATGTGATCTCTGATTAATTATCTTTGCAGTTGGAGTCGGATGGCAAAATCTTATAACCAAAGCTTCTTTTTTTTTCTTTTTTTTCTTTTTTTTTCATGCCTTCTATAGCACCGTTGTTTGCATGTTTTAGCACTAGTGAATGCATTTGATGTGCTCATGGTAATCTGAGATTCATCTTAACAGGAACAAAGAGAATGTCATCGTTAATGAACAGTGTGGTTATTTAATGAGAACAAAGATATCGTCATCAAATGAAGGTGGAGTCGCTGCTGGATTTGCAGTTCTGGATAGCTTATATTTGACTTGAGAATTGAGGCGCTTGGATTTCAGCTGTATTCTCTTGTTGGACTCCTCATTCTGATATCTAATGGGGATTGATGCATGCTCACAAGACCTCTGAACAAGTTCCGACACCCCATTGGATTTGGAAACTTTGCGAGTCGATAAAGTTAAATTCCAATCGAAGTTATTTGAATCGAGGAAGATATTGAGGGGATTAAGGGGATGAAACGTCTTCCAATTTGTTGGCAAAAGTCGGTGCAGGTCAGTGAAGACAATACGTTACATCTGATCTAATGTATTTTCATTTGACATTACATAATGATCTGAAAAGTTCTCAGTGGGATGTTGATTTTTTAAACTTTGAGCAGTGGTAGTTCCAAGTTATTTTGAATTTTCTCTGAACTGTTTGAACCCGATGATGGGTAGATTCTGAGCTAAATTGGCCCATTCTGGAACCAGGAACTCGACCAGACGGGCTGGGTCCTAGTTTGTGAAATCGGGAACCAGCCTATTTGGCTCTGGAATCGGATTCGACCCGATCCGATTCCCGGGTCCCATGGAACTGGCTGCATGTCCTTTTGTTTTTGTTCAGAGGAATGGGAAAATAAATTAAAATTGATGAAGAGTAAGAGAAAGCAAAATTCAGTTCTGCTTGAATAGATCATTTTCTCTTTGCTAAAACCAGTAAGCACCAAGACTTTGTGCGCTAATCTCATTCTCGGAGGAGAGTAAAAATGGAAGTTTTGGAGGTTGGAGCAGTCACCCATTATTACGGTGGTAACGATCGAGACTTGAGATGAGACTGCAAGAGGGAGGCATTAAGCGAGAGGGTGGCGTCGAGGCGTGAGAGTGAGCGATTGAACGTCGTGACTTTTGAGTGTGAGAGAGCTCATGACTTAAGGATTTTGAATAATGGGATTATGGTTTTCGAGGTTTTAAAGAACCCAAAAAAAAAAAAAAAAAATTATCCGGATGGGCAGGGCTATCTTTGGAACGGGAACTAGAACGATGTTCACCGGTTCCAATTTTATGAAAACTGGGAATTGGATTAGTCTCTATGGAAACTGCAATACGTAGTTGCTCGACTTACAAAATATGCACTATGTTCTTCACAGCCTGCAATCAGAGGCATGTCTTGTAAGTTCTATTGTCACTCTCTTAGGAAAAAAGGGCTACAGGAAGAGTGACAATGAACTAGAGAGTAGTGATACTGATACATGGACATCCACTCAATTTATGCCGCGGCCGAGAACAGTTTTCAAGTACAAGCTCGTTCACGGAATAAGAAGGCAAGCAATTTGAGAACGGGCCGTGTTCTTCATCCTTGCTAGGACGATCACGAGTATACTATTGCTAGCGTTCCATCTTCCCGTGTGGGCTCGTCTTTCTCCGGTCCCGGCAGGTCATTATTACAGCCCTCTTTCTTTCCTATTTCGCGATTTCTGATTCAGACATCGTAATTTTCTGCATCTTTTGCGCATGCTCGAAGACAAGCATCATGGTGCTAGCTCCCGCGTTCAACCTGTATAGCAGCGATGAGGCAGCAATTAAAATGGCCGCTTGTAAGTAGCGAAAGAGAAAAGAAAAGGATAGTCGATGATATTTCTCAACCACTGCCAGTTAAATGAATGCATCGCGTTAATCTCCCTCTTCTATCATATTTATAATGATCACAAACCCGAAAATACAAAGGTTAAAGGTCACATGGCTTTTATGCTAACAATATCGAATTTTTCATAAAAAAATTTATTAAATCGGATTACAATCGGCCAGATCAAATTGGATATAATTAGCAGCAATCATCCCCTTCTCCTGCATTATCATCTGAGTCAGCGAATCCATCGAAAAAAGCATCGAGGTACCATGGGCAACGTTCATTCCATTCGCCCCTCTTCGCATGAGCTCGCCATTTCTGATCCTCGATCATCTCCGATGAAAGGCCCCACTCGCGTAATTCTTCCTCGGTGTGATGGATTGCAAGGCTGTACTCTCTGCCTTCCCCCAACTGCATCACTCGGAATTCACAGTTCCCTGGATTGTTGAGCTGCTCGAATTGGTCGACCGTCCACTTAAACCATTTCATGAGGAAGACGCGCGATGTCAATCCATGAGATACGATGATGAGATTCAGATCATGAGCAGGATTAGTGTGAAGCCTGTTCAGATCGATGTCTCTCCATAATGATTCCATAAAACCTGCACAATTGACGTACTTCTTAAGTGCAGTTCTGCAGTATTATAAGCACGGTAAAAGGACCACCACTTTATGCAAACAAGACTTCATGGAGCTCATCTGGCTGGCTGTCCCTCTTGGGGCAGAACATCTTCTAAAGAGCACTCTACATCACACTAAAAAATAAAAATAAATGAAAGCTGCATATTCACATGTCAGCTTACCTTACCTGTCTGATAACCATAGAACAACCAATGACCGCAGCCTAATGTTAGAATACTAGCTGGGTCAAGATGCTTTAGCCATCTTATCACCTTAGTAGTCGATGTTACTCTTCTTTCTCATCTTCTATAGCGATTAAATTCAAATTTCTGTTAAACATTATATCACCATACCATACATTGTGTTGGTAAAGCATGCCGTCAACATAAAAGCATAGATATGCTTATGAGGTAACCGAGAAATGTGAAGGCCAGTCACCAAGATACTTTCGCCCTAAAAATTCTACTTCAGCTTTACTCATGAACCATAATACTTGGTATGGCCTGAAAGACATGAAGCAAGACAGGTTCCATGCTATGCGCAGAGATTTTGCATCAATGATAAGCTATATCCTCAACTGTAGTAATCCCAAAGCCAGGTGACCATATGCTTGCATTCTCTCTTCTGCACACTTGGGAAGCTATTCGAGCTCTTGGAATTGCAAATTACACCATCCAGAGGATCAGACAAAAACAGAACTTTTGTAGATTGGCTGGTGAAACCAACAGCAAACAGAGCACAAGTATCTCTCTCTCTCTCTCTCTCTATAGAATCCATTCCCTCAAAAGAAGCTGGCCAGAAACCATTCGGGCAAGATCAAGAGGGGTCCTCACCAGGAACAGTTGCAGACATTCGACTCTGAAAAACATGCAAATCTCATCTCAAAATTTCAACAATCCAAATTCAGCCCGTCACGAAATTCTAACCTCTCGTTTTCTCTTCCCATTATGAAGCTCGCTCAGTCGGCTAATTCAGCAAATTGAGCAAGAGCATACTCAAGCAAACATGACAAACAGCAAACTTCTCTGACCAGTAACAAAAACACATGATCAAGCAGGCAAGACATCGGTACGCCATCCACACAAAAGTTCATTCCTTGAGTTCATTTCTCGTGTGAACACTCTCAGACCAGCAACGAAGCAAAGCCGACATCGATGAACGACTCAACACGCAGCGTTCACATGAAATTGCATTGATCGAAAACATAAGGACGAAGAAAAAAAACTCACTCGAAACGCGATCGAACACATCGGCCGCCGATTCCCCTTCCGGGAACCGGTAGAAGAACCGGCCGAACCGCTCCCTGGTCTCCTTCACCACCTTCATCCTCTCCACCACCTGGAAGTTCCCGAAGTCCTGCTCCCTGATCCGGCACTCCTCCCGCGCCCCGATCACCCGGCCCCGCCCGAACGACCGCCCGATCTCCCGCAGCGTCGACCGGGTCCGCTCGTACGGCGACGCGTAGAAGTAGACGCGCCACTCCCCCCCGCCGCCGGCGACCAGGGCACGGAGCCCGTCGCCGGCGGCGCGGGCCTGCGCGGCCCCGAGCGGGGTGAGGGGGATCTTGTGGTCCGGGGTGGTGGCGTACGCCGACGGCGAGAGGTTGCCCTCCGACTCGCCGTGGCGGACGAGGATGATGCGCTTCGGGAGCAGATCGCCGTGCTGCTGCGGGTGCCCCATTTTCCGGCGGCCGCCTCTTCTCCTTCCTTCCTCCTTCTCCTCCTTCTTCTTCTTCGATCTCTTCTGCGTTTCGGTCTTTTTGCGTGCGAATGTGTGCTGTGCTCGTTGGCTTCTTCTTGTCGTGTCGTTTTCGACTTTTCTTGAGTGTTTTGTCAACGTCGCATTTACCAATATACGGATAATGGAGAGATTCCAGTTTCTTCTGCCTTCACATTGCGTCGACAAGTTACGTAGATTGAGATTTCCGTCGGTCCTGGTGGTGGCTTCCGTTTTTGGAACACATCCGGTCGCCTGAATTAAATATTCAGCCATGAAATTCAGGATGATTTACCAAATCCGTGTTGACTAGGATAAGCACCAGACATGCAATCGGATAAACTTGCTAAAAACGGCAAGGGGGGATCTTGGTTTCGTGTGTTAGTGCCCCTTTTCGAATTTGGTTCCCCTTTGCTTTTCTTAAATTATCCGAGTTCGAATAGAAAACGCTTGAATAGAATACAAACGCTCGGTCCTGTCCCACGCATTAAATTAATGTTTCGAGCCTAGGACTGGTCCATCCAACTGCTGTGTCCATCATATGAAACCAATGCAGTGCCCTAAGCCCCTAATGCCAGGATTTCGTGCCGCCATCCTAGAATCAACAGCCACCCTGGACTGGTCCATCCTATCACATGGTAATTGAGCGAAGACTTCGTATAAATTAATGTTTCAAGCCTAGGACTGGTCCATCCAACTGCTGTGTCCATCCTATGAAACCAATGCAGTGCCCTAAGCCCCTTATGCCAGGTTTTCATGCTGCCATCCTAGAATCAACAACCACCCAGTACCGGTCCATCCCATCACATGGTTATTCGAGCTAAGACTTCATATTCATTGATGCGATCAAAAGTCCGATCGGCTTGGTATTCATCAATGCAATTGCAAGTCCTATCTCCAATGAATATCAGCATGCATCTTTATATATTAGGGCCGATATGGACAAAATTGACTACAAGATCATCTCATAACACGAGCATGCGTTATTCGGCATCGACGATGCACTGTCATAGCACTTGACAAACGATGTGTGCACATATTAACAAAAACAGAAAAGTGTGCATGCTGCGTGTGGAGTCCAGGAAATCCAAAACTATAGTTAGGCCACCGTCGAAGTCGTGTCCGGTCTCGAGCATCGGACCACTTCTCTGCCTAAGCTCCTTGCTTGCTCTTTTGCTCTTCAAATTTATCGATGGCCGTCTGGAGCTCATCTGAACCGCCAACAGCCCTCATTGTGTAGAAATACACTCCAAACACAAATGCAGTCAGACCACCCGCGACAACCAGGTTCTTCGTCTTGGGAGCAAGGCTCCTGAATGCAGATGGCCCTGCCATCTGCACGTCATGATCATAATTACCTCATCTTAAATTTGGCTTAGACATGTGTACAAAACAAACATAAAATTCTTGCATGTATCAGATCCCGTACATCATTATATCCAGGAATCAGGGCGAGAGACAAACATGCATGTAACAACATATTTTGGTATAAAAAGAATTAGTCTTGAGGGAATTGCAGTATATAATAACAGTGAATCCCGATGGGAATAGGATGTAAGTGAGCTGAGTTGAATTAATCTAGATTTAAGCTTAAGCTGTCAATTCAGATACTCAGCATGCAAAAATCAATCAGAACTGAATCGACTATATACTCGAGCTCGATTGCACCACTGTTATGTTCCAATAGAAGCACCATAAAATTCAAACGACCCAATGAAATATATGTAACTGACCTGATGCCATCAACCCCAAAAAAGCGAGAAACAGTCCAATGATCATGTATTAAGATTTCAGTAGAAGAAGCAGCAGAACATAGAAAACCAGTTCTGAGATCCACCAAAATAACTAGAAAATATAAATTTAAAGTTTGAAATCCAGATTCAGACTATGAAATCCAGGAATGGTGAAACATCTTCCGCAAGTTAACCAAGAAAAGAAGATGAAAATTAGTCTAAAACTTCACATTGAACGAGTTATAAAATACTTCAACAGGCTCTCTCTTTAGAAATTACAGAACAAAAAAGAGCAATTATTATCTCATGCTAACTTGGGCATCAAAGTTCATACCCAAGGAGGAAAACTTTACATCTCAGCTGATTCTTTTTGCATCTGAAGCAGACAAACATACAAGTGCGGTCATAATGATAATATCATACTTCCTTCAGAACATTTCAAACCATCATGCGCAAGATAATCAAGCTCGCGAGCCACTGGGTACTCCGAGCTCAAGTCTAGAGGCTCGTGTTCTGATGATTGATTAATGAGTAGAGCCCAAACACCCCCTAAGCGGCTCGACTCAGTCACAACTCTACCCCTCCCCACCCACCCAAAACAGGCCAAGCCAAACCCAAAAGGCCACATCAGGAAGCATTCTTAAAATGCTGACATCGTCCCGCGACTGCTCCTGTCACGATTAAACTCTTCCAGCTCCAAATAGAACAGAATCGACGGCTCACTTTGTTTACAGTAGATCCTAGATGACGAGCTATATAACCAACCGAGTTCACGACACAACCCAACCGGCTACGTAATCAACCATACCAACAATCTCCTGTCAAATCAAACTGAACAAAAAAGAAAAACAAGGTCCAAGTGATGAAATTTAATAAAAGAACAAGAAAAACCGAGACCACCAGAAGTTCAGTCGGCTAACCAGAGAAGCGCGACAATCACAATCGTCCAACCAAAACAGTGATTAAAAAAAAAAAAAAAAAGAAGAAACTCCGCGAATCGAAGAAAGAGTTGTAAAAAGAGATGGAATCGACCGAAATTAAAATTCATCGCGACGCCAGATTTCAGAGGACTACGAATCGCAGCACAGAACCGAAGCAGCGGACTCGGGATGAATCGAAGGCGAGGGAAGGAATTTAGGGAATCGCGAACCTGGAAGATCCAGCTGAAAGAGATTTTGCTGAAGCTGGAGTGAAACCCTAGCAGACTTGAAGGATTCAGCTGAAAATCTGAAACGAGAACGGAAACAAATTTCGCGGATTCTTTTCTCCCGTTCTCTTGCTACTTTTCGAGACTTTCCGATATCGATTGGGCCGAGAAAGTGGGCCGGCCTGTGCTTCGACTCCGGCCCAACCAAAGCCCATGGTCGGTCCAATTCCTTGTTTTCGATCGGAGGCCTGGCTCAATTAAATGCCCCGCTTCTCATTGTGATTGCAATTTTACTTCATTGCAGAGTAGGAGTTTTATCGATATTAAAAAAGTCCTAAGCCTATTAGAATAGTGCCTATTCAATCCTAAACTTTTTTTTTTTTTACCAATTAAATCTTAAATATTTTGTAATTGTGTCAATTCAATTCATTTGACCAAATTTGGTTGATTGACACTAATGTGGATGCCGACCAACACCGTCACCAGCTAAAAATTTTCTAACAATATTTTATTTTTTCAAATTTGGCGCTAGTTGATAATTTTTATTAATTTTTTTCCTCTCTCTCAAACACACACATAGAACCACTAGTGAGGCTTGCCCATGCCAAATTCGGCAAAGGCATGCCTCACAAATGGGCTCTCTCTCTCATAGATTCACTGGTGAGGCTTACCTATGCCAAATTCGACAAGAGCTTGCCTAGCCATTGGCTGGCCATCGAGCTCACCTAGCCACTAGCGAGGTGGAGCTTATAGATGCACTAGCGATGCTTAGCCACGCCAGATTCGGCGAGGGCTTGCCTCACCAATGGTTGGGCAACCGTGCCCTTGCCTAGCTCACCACTAGTCGGCTACCTTAATTTGGTGATCGGCCCTCGCCTCTAGCTTGTCACCAGAGAAAAGAAAAAGGCATGGCCACCTACTAACACCAAAACCGGCTAAACAGTTCACCAATTACTGAAAATTCAATGAAAATGACTATCATTTATTAAAATTTTCTTGTCATGGACGATAAGACCATGGTTTGTCTTATGGATCACTGAAATTTTCTACGGGGTCTTACCGTACGTCTATGATGCGCCCAACACAATGAAATCAAGATCTCCAGCACTAGGATTATAGTGAAAACGGCATATTTTAAAGGTTTCAAAATTGGACCTCTAGCACTGAGGCTCAAGGAAAATGATATTATAAGTGTCATAACTTTCGCATGGCACTAATTCTAATGCAAAAACTTTTACTTAGATCACTTTAAGTGTTAACTTCGTTTTGAATAGTTGGTAATTCAAAATAGTAATATTTTATAATTTTTTCAATCCAACTTGGCTTGCCAATGCTTTGACTCTGCATACATAGCATAAACGACGTCGCAAAACATGTTTTTCTCAATTTAAAACCCTAATTGGTGGAATAGAAAACCCTAATTATTGTGCTTTGGGTTTGGGCCAGATCTGGACTGCGATGGCCAGTCGCTAGAGCAAGATGGTGGTCGTCGGCCACGAATGATCACTCGTCCACATCAGTACCTTCGTCCACAACATTGCCCTCGTCCACAGAAGCTTCAACAATGCTTTCGATGGAATGGGATGTGAGCAACGTTTAGATTAGAAAGGAAATGATAATTATAGTAAAGAGGCTCAGGAAGAGAGAAGGGATATAACACTGACTTCTTGCCATTTTCTGTACCCAGCTACAGCTTCGTCATTCGAGCGAGTCTCAATGAGCATGAGAGGGACTCGAAGGTCACTCTTTTCTTTTAAGACCCATGCTCTCAGACGCTCTTGGACGCTCACGAATGTCCCCGCCTTTCGTCTCACCCAACTAGCTACTTCCATCGTCCGGCGAACGGCGATGGTGACGGTACTCGTCCATTCGTGGAGCTTCGATGTTTAAAAGGTGTTTGATGATAAATTATGTTATTCTTGGTTTAAAGATGAGATGATAGTGGCGCTATTGTTAAATTTATCTTATTCTGAAATTGATATGGGATGTTGAAGTGTCTGGGTAGGTATTGTTACTCAAAAGAAACTCTAACTTGAGCTGAGAAGAGAAAATGGAAGCGGGTTGGAAATTGAGTGGGCTGTTTTAAAATTTCCGTGAGTGAATTGAGATTAATTCAAAGTGGGCCTTAGCGTAGCCCCTTTTCAAGTCCAACATGCGTTTAACTCATGGGCTATGGGCCTCGTCCTTTAAAAAATAACCCTAAACCTATGTCTTTTCCTCATACCGTTTGCATTCGATTTTTTTTACTACTCTGAGGCACAATGGTTTTCCTTTAGTCATTAAGTTGACAAAATCTTATTCTAATTCTTGGTAAAAAGAAGAAAATTAATCCCTTAACCTCTGCGTTTGTCTTTCAATTCCAATCAATAGTGACTTGGTATTTTTTCCCTTGTGATTCAATGCTGTAGGAGATAAACAAGTTCATAAATTGCAATGAAGTGAAAGCAGCCGCTGCCATTAATAAGGAAGATGGTCAGCTAAGCATTGTCAAACCGCCACTCAAATCTATTGCTAGTGAAAAGAAATAAGTTATTGTTGAGAGGTATGGATGTATCTTTTCCTAAAGAAGGAAAATTCATATTATCATCTTTCAAAGTCTCTTTCGATTTCTTTTAGCCTAAATTGCCAACCCTCATTGTGAAACTAAGCCTGTTGTTTCTCTCTCACTCTCGCGTCATGGATGATGTTCTCAATGAGTTCGTGTCAATCATACTATTATGCTTTTAGACATAACAGGCAAGAGGTCATAATCCTTTATGACGAAGCATCCATGGATTTTGATGGGGTTCATCTTGGGACCCTAGACACCATTGCTGTGGCTTGGGTCAATTCCGCCCCGATGTGGATGAGTTTAGTGAGTTCATTGACCACATAACTAATCACATCATCACCTCCTTTGTTGGACGATATTTGAGGGAAGGGCTAACCGGCAACTTCCATGAGGTATTCTTTATTGCTTTTGCTGTGTCTTTTTGGAATAGGAAGAATACTGACTTTGTGTTTGACTCTAGACTTTTATTCTGCAAATGACACCAAAGGGAGTATGCATTGTATTTTCTGTCTTCCGTACGATACAATATGCCATGGATGTCCTGCCTAGGGCAATGGCGGAGGAGGACCCGCTTAGGGGAGACGCACCAGAGGCATTGAAGCTCTCGGATGTGCTGGAAGAATTGCAGGGTGGGACGGTCGCATCGGCAACAGTGATGGATGCTTGAAGCACTCAAGGGAGTGAGAACCCTTGAGATAGAAACTTTGGTTTACATTTTATTGGATTGTTTCAGTGGGTTTTTCCTGCGAAACAACTGTATGTTTTGGTTTAGCATTTACTCGAATTTTGGGATAATTTGCCCGGATGACGAGAATAGATGACCTAGATCAGGTCATTCGGTTTAACCATAATTGCTAATTGTTTCAATTATGCTGAGATGATGCATTTTTCTCTCATTCTCTTTCTGGTTAGACATTCTTCTTGCTTGCTGCGGTAAATGTGAGATAAATATATTGCAAACTGGGACAATGCCTGCCTTGATGATCATATTTGCCATTTTCATGGTTTCAGCTAATACCCATATATAACATCTCTTGGCCACCAATTTAGGACTAGCTTGTGTTGCCAGAAGTTCAAGCTAGTATGATGGACAGATTAGACATTTGGAGAGGGTTAGGCTATGTGTTAAGTTACAACTTTGGGTCAATCATTTTTTTTGCTTTTAACCTAAAATACTGTAGATATTAATCCCCATTTCTCTCAATACCTAAACATTTGGAAATTTATGCCTATGAATAGATATTTCCCATTTGCATTCGATTTTTTTTACTACTTTGAGGCACAATGATTATTTTTACTACTTAGATCACTTCAAATGTTAACTTCGATTTGAATAGTTGGTAATTCAAAATAGTAATATTTTATTATCTTTTTAATCCGACTTGGCTTGCCAATGCTTTGACTCTGCATACATAGCATAAACGACGTCGCAAAACATGTTTTTCTCAATTTAAAACCCTAATTGGTGGAATAGAAAACCCTAATTATCGTGCTTTGGGTTTGGGCCAGATCTGGACTGCGATGGCCAGCCGCTAGAGCTAGATGGTGGTTGTCGGCCACGAATGATCACTCGTCCACATCAATACCTTCGTCCACAACATTGCCCTCATCCATAGAAGCTTCGACAATGCTTTCGATGGAATGGGACGTGAGCAACGTTTAGATTAGAAAGGAAAGGATGATTATAGTACAGAGGCTCGGGAAGAGAGAAGGGATATAACACTGACTTCTTGCCATTTTCTGTACCCCGTTGCAGCTTCGTCTTTCGAGCAGAGTCTCAATGAGCATGAGAGGGACTCGAAGGTCACTCTCGAACGTCCCGGCCTTTCATCTCACCCAGCCAGCTACTTCCATCGTCCGGCGAATGGCGATGGTGATGGTACTCGTCCATTCGTGGAGCTTCGATGTTTAAAAGGTGTTTGATGATGAATTATGTTATTCTTGGTTTAAAGATGAGATGATAGTGGTGCTATTGTTAAATTTATCTTATTCTGAAATTGATATGGGATGTTGAAGTGTCTGGGTAGGTGTTGTTACTCGAAAGAAACTCCAACTTGAGCTGAGAAGAGAAAATGGAAGCGGGTTGGAAATTGAGTGGGTTGTTTTAAAATTTCCGTGAGTGAATTGAGATTAATTCAAAGTGGGTCTTAGCGTAGCCCCTTTTCAAGTTCAACATGCGTCTAACTCATGGGCTATGGGCCTCATCCTTTAAAAAATAACCATAAACCTATGTCTTTTCCTCATACCGTTTGCATTCGATTTTTTTTACTACTCTGAGGCACAATGGTTTTCCTTTAGTCATTAAGTTGACAAAATCTTATTCTAATTCTTGGTAAAAGGAAGAAAATTAATCCCTTAACCTCTGCGTTTGTCTTCCAATTCCAATCAATAGTGACTTGGTATTTTTTCCCTTGTGATTCAATGCTGTAGGAGATAAACAAGTTCATAAATTGCAATGAAGTGAAAGCAGCCGGTGCCATTAATAAGGAAGGTGGTCAGCTAAGCGTTGTCAAACCGCCACTCAAATCTATTGCTAGTGAAAAGAAATAAGTCATTGTTGAGAGGTATGGATGTATCTTTTCCTGAAGAAGGAAAATTCATATTATCATCTTTCAAAGTCTCTTTCGATTTCTCTTAGCCTAAATTGCCAACCCTCATTGTGAAACTAAGCGTGTTGTTTCTCTCTCACTCTCGCGTCATGGATGATGTTCTTAATGAGTTCGTGTCAATCATACTATCATGCTTTTAGACATAACAGGCAAGAGGTCATAATCCTTTATGACGAAGCATCCATGGATTTTGATGGGGTTCGTCTTGAGACCCTAGACACCATTGTTGCGGCTTGGGTGAATTTCGCTCCGATGTGGATGAGTTCAGTGAGTTCATTGACCACATAACTGATCACATCATCACCTCCTTTGCTGGACGGTATTTGAGGGAAGGGCTAACCGGCAACTTCCACGAGGTATTCTTTATTGCTTTTGCTGTGTCTTTTTGGAATAGGAAGAATACTGACTTTGTGTTTGACTTTAAACTTTTATTCTGCAAATGACACCAAAGGGAGTATGCATTGTATTTTCTATCTTCCGTACGATACAATATGCCATGGATGTCCTGCCTAGGGCAATGGCGGAGGAGGACCCGCTTAGGGGAGAGGCACCGGAGGCATTGGAGCTCTCGGACGTGCTGGAAGAACTGCAGGGTGGGACGGTCGCATCGGCGACAGTGCTGGATGCTTGAAGCACTCAAGGGAGTGAGAACTCTTGAGATAGAAACTTTGGTTTACATTTTATTGGATTGCTTCAGTGGATTTTTCCTGCAAAACAACTGTGTGTTTTGGTTTAGCATTTACTTGAATTTTGGGATAATTTGCCCCGGATGACGAGAATAGATGACCTAGATCGGATCATTCGGTTTAACCATAACTACTAATTGTTTCAATTATGCTGAGATGATGCATTTTTCTCTCATTCTCTTTCTGGTTAGACATTCTTCTTGCCTGCCGCGGTAAATGTGAGATAAATATATTGCAAACTGGGACAATGAATGCCTTGATGATCATACTTGCCATTTTCATGGTTTCAGCTAATACCCATATATAACATCTCTTGGCCACCAATTTAGGACTAGTTTGTGTTGTTAGAAGTTCAAGCTAGTATGATGGACAGATTAGACATTTGGAGAGGGTTAGGCTATGTGTTAAGTTACACCTTTGGGTCAATCATTTTTTTGCTTTTAACCTAAAATACTGTAGATATTAATCCCCATTTCTCTCAATACCTAAACATTTGGAAATTTATGCCTATGAATAGATATTTCAATACTTGTTGGGCTACCATTTGCATTCGATTTTTTTTACTACTCTGAGGCATAATGATTTTTTTTACTACTTAGATCACTTCAAGTGTTAACTTCGATTTGAATAGTTGGTAATTCAAAATAGTAATATTTTATTATCTTTTCAATCCGACTTGGCTTGCCAATGCTTTGACTCTGCATACATAGCATAAACGACGTCGTAAAACATGTTTTTCTCAATTTAAAACCCTAATTGGTGGAATAGAAAACCCTAATTATTGTGCTTTGGGTTTGGGCCAGATCTGGACTGCGATGGCCAGCCACTAGAGCTAGATGGTGGTTGTCGGCCACGAATGATCACTCGTCCACATCAGTACCTTCGTCCACAACAGTGCCCTCGTCCACAGAAGCTTCGACAATGCTTTCGATGGAATGGGACGTGAGCAACGTTTAGATTAGAAAGGAAAGGATGATTATAGTACAGAGGCTCGGGAAGAGAGAAGGGATATAACATCGACTTCTTGCCATTTTCTGTACCCAGCTGCAGCTTCGTCATTCGAGTAGAGTCTCAATGAGCATGAGAGGGACTCGAAGGTCACTCTCGAACGTCCCGGCCTTTTGTCTCACCCAGCCAGCTACTTCCACCGTTCGGCGAATGGCGATGGTGATGGTACTCATCCATTCGTGGAGCTTCGATGTTTAAAAGGTGCTTGATGATGAATTATGTTATTCTTGGTTTAAAGATGAGATGATAGTGGCGCTATTGTTAAATTTATCTTATTCTGAAATTGATAATTTGATATGGGATGTTGAAGTGTCTGGGTAGGTGTTGTTACTCGAAAGAAACCCCCATTTGGGCTGAGAAGGGAAAATGGAAGCGGGCTGGAAATTGAGTGGGCTATTTTAAAATTTCCGTGAGTGAATTGAGATTAATTCAAAGTGGGCCTTAGCGTAGCCCCTTTTTTAGTCCAACATGGACCGATAGGGTTCAGGTCGATTGAGTCGAGGCGGGTCTCTTGACCCGGTCTGATTTTCTTTCTCTTATTTTATTTTATTTTATTATAATAGTAAAATTCATACAAAATATTAATTAAAAAAATCACAAAAAACATAAGAAATACTAAAAATAAAAATTTCATAAAAATCAAGAAATTTCCAAAAAATAAAAATTTTAAAATAAAAAATGTAATTCCTTGAAAATTTCAAAAATAGATCTTTAGTTTCTTTTTAAAATAAGAAAGCCTCTTGACTTTAAAATTGTGTTCAAAAATTGAACAAGCCCTTTGGGGCTTTACCTTAGGATTTCAATTGTCTTTAAAGATAATCACCATTGGTTGCGCAGTATTGATATATTGATTTTGATCTTTGTTGTCCCGTGCAATTTATTCAATACTTTCTTTAATTGCCGATTGTTATGTTAATGCTTTCGTATTTGTATGATTACCTCACATGTTAGTACATAGGTATAAAATTAATCTAAATTGCTTGACATAATCTTTTTTTTTTAAATGAACAAAATTAAGTATCGAAATGACACTAATTATTTAATTAGTATAATCAAATCACTGATCCTAAATTCTCTATTATGTAGGAAGTGAAGTACACTATCATATTTCACTTGGTTTCCAGCTTATCTTAATAAGTTAGTGGTGACTTCTTTTTAGACAATTTTCATATCGTCAATTTGAACATTCAACGTCGCCCAAGATATGGGTTTAGGAGAACATGCGCCTAACTCATGGGCTATGGGCCTCGTCCTTTAAAAAATATCCCTAAACCTATGTCTTTTCCCCATACCGTTTGCATTCGATTTTTTTTTTTACTACTCTGAGGCACAATGGTTTTCTTTTAGTTATTAAGTTGACAAGATCTTATTATAATTCTTGGTAAAAGGAAGAAAATTAATCCCTTAACCTTTGCGTTTGTCTTCCAATTCCAATCAACAATAACCTGGTATTTTTTTCCTTTGTGATTCAATGCTGTAGGAGATAAGCAAGTTCATAAACTGCAATGAAGTGAAAGCAGCTGCTGCCATTAATAAGGAAGGTGGTCAGCTAAGCATTGTCAAACCGCCACTCAAATCTATTGCCCGTGAAAAGAAATAAGTCATTGTTGAGAGGTATGGATGTATATTTTCCTGAAGAAGGAAAATTCATATTATCATCTTCCAAAGTCTCTTTCAATCTCTCTTAGCCTAAATTGCCAACCCTTATCGCGAAACTAGACCTGTTGTTTCTCTCTCACTCTCGCGTCATTGATGATGTTCTCAATGAGTTCGTGTCAATCATACTATCATGCTTTTAGACACAACAGGCAAGAGGTCATAATCCTTTATGACGAAGCATCCATGGATTTTGATGGGGTTCGTCTTGGGACCATAGACACCATTGCTGCCTTCTTGAATGGCTTGGGTAAATTCCGCCCCGATGTGGATGAGTCCAGTGAGTTCATTGACCACATAACTAATCACATCATCACCTCCTTTGCTGGACGGTATTTGAGAGAAGGGCTAACCCGCAACTTCCATGAGATATTCTCTATTACTTTTGTTGTGTCTTTTTGGAGTAGGAAGAATACTGACTTTGTGTTTGACTTTAGACTTTTATTCTGCAAATGACACCTAAAGGGAGTACGCATTGTATTTTCTGTCTTCCGTACGATACCAAATGCCATGGATGTCCTGCCTGGGGCAATGGCGAAGGAGGACCCGCTTAGTGGAGAGGCACTGGAGGCATTGGAGCTCTCGGACGTGCTGGAAGAATTGCAGGGTGGGACGATGGCATCGGTGACAGTGCTGAATGCTTGAAGCACTCAAGGGAGAAACTTTGGTTTACATTTTATTGGATTGCTTTAGTGGGTTTTTCCTGCGAAACAACCGTGTGTTTTGGTTTAGCGTTTACTCGAATTTTGGGATAATTTGCCCTGGATGACGAGAATAGATGACCTAGATCGGGTCATTTGGTTTAACCATAATTATTAATTGTTTCAATTATGCTGAAATGATGCATCTTTCTTTGATTCTCTTTCTGGTTGGACATTCTTCTTGCTTGCTGCGGTAAATGTGAGATGAATATCTTGCAAACTGGGAACAATGCCTACCTTGATGATCATACTTGCCATTTTCATGGCTTCAGCTAATACCCATACATAACATCTCTTGGCCACCAATTTAGGACCAGCTTGTGTTACTAGAAGTTCAGGCCAATATGATGGACAGATTGGACATTTGGAGAGGGTTAGGCTATGTGTTAAGTTACATCTTTAGGTCAATCATTCTTTTGCTTTTAACCTAAAATACTGTAGATATTAATCCCCATTTCTCTCAATACCTAAACATTTGGAAATTTATGCCTATGAATAGATATTTCAATACTTGTTGGGCTACCGTTTGCATTCGATTTTTTTTACTACTCTAAGGCACAATGGTTTTCCTTTAGTCATTAAGTTGACAAGATCTTATTCTAATTTTTGGTAAAAGGAAGAAAATTAATTCCTTAACCTCTACGTTTGTCTTTCAATTCCAATCAACAATAACCTGATATTTTTTTTCTTGTGATTCAATGTTGTAGGAGATAAACAAGTTCATAAACTGCAATGAAGTAAAAAAGCAACCGCTGCCACTAACAAGGAAGGTAGTCAACTAAGCATTGTCAAATCGTCACTCAAATATATTGCAAGTGAAAAGAAATAAGTCATTGTTGAGAGGTATGGATGTATTTTTTCCTAAAGAAGGAAAATTCATATTATCATATTCCAAAGTTTCTTTCGATCTCTCTTAGCCTAAATTACCAACCCTCCTCGCGAAATTAGGCCCGTTGTTTCTCTCTCACTCATGGATGATGTTCTCAATGAGTTCGTGTCAATCATACTATCAAGCTTTTAGACACAACAAGCAAGAGATCATAATCCTCTATGACGAAGCATCCATGGATTTTGATGGGGTCTGTCTTGGGACCCTAGACGCCATTGCTACCTTCTTGAATGGCTTGGGTGAATTCCGACCCGATGTGAATGAGTTTAGTGAGTTCATTGACCACATAACTGATCACATCATCACCTCCTTTGCTGGACGGTATTTGAGGGAAGGGCTAACCCGCAACTTCCACGAGGTTTTTTCTATTACTTTTGCTGTGTTTTTTTGGAGTAGGAAGAATATTGACTTTGTGTTTGACTCTAGACTTTTATTCTGCAAATAACACCAGAGGGAGTACGCATTGTATTTTCTGTCTTCCGTACGATACCAGATGCCATGGATGTCCTGCTTGGGGCAGTGGCGGAGGAGGACTCGCTTAGGGGAGAGGCACCGGAGGCACTGGAGCTCTCGAACGTGCTGGACGAACTGTAGGGTGGGACTGTGGCACCGGCGCCAGTGCTGGATGCTTGAAGCACTCAAGGGAGTGAGAACCCTTGAGACAGAAACTTTGGTTTACATTTATTAGATTGTTTTAATGGGTTTTTCCTGTGAAACAATCGTGTGTTTTGGTTTAGCATTTACTCGATTTTTGGGATAATTTGCCCCGGATGGCGAGAATAGATGACCTAGATCGGGTTATTCAGTTTAACCATAATTGCTAATTGTTTTAATTATGCTGAGATGATGCATCTTTCTCTCATTCTTTTTTGGTTGGATATTCTTCTTGCATGCTGCGGTAAATGTGAGCTGAATATCTTGCAAATTGGGAACAATGCCTGCCTTGATGATCATATTTGTCATTTTCATGGTTTTAGCTAATACCCATACATAACATCTATTGGCCACCAATTTAGGACTAGCTTGTGTTGCTAGAAGTTAGGCCAATATGATGGACATATTGGACATTTGGAGAGGGTTAGGCTATGTGTTAAGTTACACATTTGGGTCAATCATTCTTTTGCTTTTCACCTAAAATACTGTAGATATTAATACCAATTTCTTTCAATACCTAAACATTTGGAAATTTATACCTATGAACATATATTTCAATACTTGTTGGGCTACCGTTTGCATTCGATTTTTTTTACTACTATGAGGCACAATGGTTTTCCTTTAGTCATTAAGTTGACAAGATCTTATTCTAATTCTTGGTACAAGGAAAAAAATTAATCCCTTAACCTCTACGTTTGTCTTTCAATTCCAATCAACAATAACCTGATATTTTTTCTCTTGTGATTCAATGCTGTAGGAGATAAACAAGTTCATAAACTGCAATGAAGTAAAAAAGCAACCGCTGCCACTAACAAGGAAGGCAGTCGACTAAGCATTGTCAAATCGTCACTCAAATATATTGCCAGTGAAAAGAAATAAGTCATTGTTGAGAGGTATGGATGTATCTTTTCTTGAAGAAGGAAAATTTATATTATCATATTCCAAAGTCTCTTTCGATCTCTCTTAGCCTAAATTGCCAACCCTCCTCGCGAAACTAGCATGTTGTTTCTCTCTCACTCTCGCGTCATGGATGATGTTCTCAACGAGTTCGTGTCAATCATACTATCATGCTTTTAGACACAACAGGCAAGAGATCATAATCCTTTATGACGAAGCATCCATAGATTTTGATGGGGTTCGTCTTGGGACCCTAGACGCCATTGCTGCCTTCTTGAATGGCTTGGGTGAATTTCGACCCGATGTGGATGAGTTCAGTGAGTTCATTGACCACATCACCGATTGCATCATCGCCTCATTTGTTGGACGGTATTTGAGGGAAGGGCTAACCTGCAACTTCCACAAAGTATTCTTTATTGCTTTTGCTATGTCTTTTTGAAAAAGGAAGAATACTGACTTTGTGTTTGACTCTAGACTTTTATTCTGCAAATGACACCAGAGGGAGTATGCATTGTATTTTCTGTCTTTTGTACGATACCAGATGCCATGGATGTCCTGCCTGGGGCAGTGGCGGAGGAGGACCCGCTCAAGGTAGAGGCACTGGAGGCACTGGAGCTCTCAGACGTGCTGGAAGAATTATAGGGTGGGACGGTGGCATCGGCGACAGTGCTGGATGCTTGAAGGACTCAAGGGAGTGAGAACCCTTGAGACAAAAACTTTGGTTTACATTTTATTGGATTCCTTCAGTGGGTTTTTCCTACGAAACAACCGTGTGTTTTGGTTTAGCATTTACTCGATTTTTGGGATAATTTGCCCTGGATGGCGAGAATAGATGACCTAGATCGGGTCATTCAGTTTAACCATAATAGCTAATTGTTTCAATTATGCTGAGATGATGCATCTTTCTCTCATTCTCTTTTAGGTTGGACATTCTTCTTGCCTGCTGCGGTAAATGTGAGCTGAATATCTTGCAAATTAGGAACAATGCCTGCCTTGATGATCATACTTGCCATTTTCATGGTTTTGGCTAATACCCATACATAACATCTCTTGGCCACCTATTCAGGACCAACTTGTGTTGCTAGAAGTTCAGGCTAGTATGATGGACATATTGGACATTTGGAGAGGGTTAGGCTATGTGTTAAATTACACCTTTGGGTCAATAATTTTTTTACTTTTAACCTAAAATACTGCAGATTCTTTGGCATGTGAATGCCTTGCTGTGAGCATAGCAGAAGACTGTAATGTGTCCCTTGAAATTTGTTAGGCTACCATTTTCATTCAATTTTTTTTACTACTCTGAGGCACAATGGTTTTCCTTTAATTATTAAGTTGACAAGATCTTATTCTAACTATTGGTAAAATGAAGAAAATTAATCCCCTAACCTCTGCGTTTGTCTTCCAATTCCAATCAACAATGACCTAGTATTTTTTCTCTTGTGATTCAATGTTGCAGGAAATAAGCAAGTTCATAAACAACAACGAAGTAAAAGCAACCGTTGTCGCTAACAAGGAAGGCGGTCAGCTAAGTATTGTCAAACCGCCACCCAAATCTATTGCTAGTGAAAAGAAATAAGTCACTGTTTAGAGGTATGGATGTATCTTTTCTTGAAGAAGGGAAATTCATATTATCATCTTCCAAAGTCTCTTTCGATCTCTCTTAGCCTAAATTGCCAACCCTCCTCGCGAAACTAGGCCTGCTGTTTCTCTCTCACTCTCGCGTGATGGATAATGTTCTCAATGAGTTTGTGTCAATCATACTATCATACTTTTAGACACAACAGGCAAGAGGTCATAGTTTTTATGACGGAGCATCCATAGATTTTGATGGGGTCTGTCTTGGGACCCTGGATGCCATTGTTGTCTTGAATGGCTTGGGTGAATTCCGCCCCGATGTGGATGAGTTCGGTGCATTCATTGACCACATAACCTATCACATTATCACCTCTTTTGCTGGAGGGTATTCGAGGGAATGGCTAACCCGCAACTTCCACGAGGTATTCTCTATTGCTTTTGCCGTGTCTTTTTGGAATAGGAAGAATATCGATTTTGTGTTTTGTTCTAGACTTTTATTCTACAAATGACACCAGAGGGAGTACGCATTGTATTTTCTTTCTTCCGTATGATACCAAACGCCATGGATGTCCTGCCTAGCATAGTGGCGGAGGAGGACCCGCCCAAGGGAGAGGCATTGGAGCTCTCGGACGTGCTGGAAGAACTACAGGGTGTGACAATGGCACCGGCGGCAGCGCTGGATTCTTGAAGCACTCAAGGGAGCGAGAACCCTTGAGATGGAAACTTTGGTTTACATTTTATTGGATTGCTTCAGTGGGTTTTTCCTACAAAACAACCATGTATTTTGGTTTAGCATTTACTCGATTTTTGGGATAATTTGCCACGAATGGCGAGAATAGATGACCTAGATCGGGTCATTCAGTTTAACCATAACTTCTAATTGTTTCAATTATGTTGAGATGATGCATCTTTCTCTCATACTCTTTCTGGTTGAACATTCTTCTTGCCTGCTGCGATAAATGTGAGCTGAATATCTTGCAAATTGGGAACAATGCTTGCCTCGATGATCATACTTGCCATTTTCATGGCTTCGAGTAATACCCATACATAACATCTCTTGGCCACCTATTCAGGACCAACTTGTGTTGCTAGAAGTTAAGGCTAGTATGATGGACATATTGGACATTTGGAGAGGGTTAGGCTATGTGTTAAGTTATACCTTTGGGTCAATAATTCTTTTACTTTTAACTTAAAATACTGCAAATTCTTTGTCATGTGAATGCCTTACTGTGAGCATAGCAGAAGACTGTAATGTGTCCCTTGAAATTTGTTGGGCTAGTATTTTCATTCGATTTTTTTTACTTCTCTGAGGCACAATGGTTTTCCTTTAATTATTAAGTTGACAAGATCTTATTCTAATTCTTGGTAAAATGAAGAAAATTAATCCCTGAACCTCTGCGTTTGTCTTTCAATTCCAATCAATAATGACCTGGTATTTTTTCCCTTATGATTCAATGTTGCAGGAGATAAGCAAGTTCATAAACTGCAATGAAGTGAAAGCAGCCGTTGCCGCTAACAAGGAAGGCGGTCAGCTAAGTATTGTCAAACCGCTACTCAAATCTACTGCTAGTGAAAAGAAATAAGTCACTGTTGAGAGGTATGGATGTATCTTTTCCTGAAGAAGGGAAATTCATATTATCATATTCCAAAGTTTCTTTCGATCTCTCTTAACCTAAATTGCCAACCCTCCTCGTGAAACTAGGCCTGCTGTTTCTCTCTCATTCTCGCGTGATCGATAATGTTCTCAACGAGTTCTTGTCAATCATATTATCATGCTTTTAGACACAACAGGCAAGATGTCATAGTCCTTTATGACAGAGCATCCATGGATTTTGATGGGGTCTGTCTTGGGACCCTGGACGCCATTGCTGTCTTCTTGAATGGCTTGGGTGAATTTCGCCCCGACGTGGATGAGTTGGGTGCGTTCATTGACCACATAACTGATCACATTATCACCTCCTTTGCTAGAGGGTATTCGAGGGAAAGGCTAACCCGCAACTTCCACGAGGTATTCTCTATTGCTTTTGCTGTGTCTTTTTGGAATAGGAAGAATATCAACTTTGTGTTTTGCTTTAGACTTTTATTCTGCAAATGACACCAGAGGGAGTACGCATTGTATTTTCTGTCTTCTGTATGATACCAGACGCCATGGATGTCCTTCCTGGGGCAGTGGCGGAGGAGGAACCGCCTAGGGGAGAGGCACCGGAGCTCCCGGACGTGCTAGAAGAACTGTAGGGTGGGACGGTGGCACCGGCGGCAGCGCTGGATTCTTGAAGCACTCAAGGGAGCGAGAACCCTTGAGATAGAAACTTTGGTTTACATTTTATTGGATTGCTTCAATGGGTTTTTCTTGCGAAACAACCGTGTGTTTTGGTTTAGCGTTTACTCGATTTTTGGGATAATTTGCCCCGAATGGCGAGAATAGATGACCTAGATCGGGTCATTTAGTTTAACCATAACTGCTAATTGTTTCAATTATGTTGAGATGATGCATCTTTCTCTCATACTCTTTCTGGTTGGACATTCTTCTTGCCTGCTGCGGTAAATGTGAGCTGAATATCTTGCAAATTGGGAACAATGTCTGCCTTGATGATCGTGTTAAGTTACACCTTTGGGTCAATAATTCTTTTACTTTTAACCTAAAATACTGCAAATTCTTTGTCATGTGAATGCCTTTTTGTGAGCATAGCAGAAGACTGTAATGTGTCCCTTGAAATTTGTTGAGCTACCATTTTCATTCGATTTTTTTTACTACTCTGAGGCACAATGGTTTTCCTTTAGTTATTAAGTTGACAAGATCTTATTCTAATTCTTGGTAAAATGAAGAAAATTAATCCCCTAACCTCTGCGTTTATCTTCCAATTCCAATCAACAATGACCTGGTATTTTTTCCCTTGTGATTCAATGTTGTAGGAGTTAAGCAAGTTCATAAACTGCAACGAAGTGAAAGTAGCCGTTGCCGCTAATAAGGAAGGCGGTTAGCTAAGTATTGTCAAACCGTCACTCAAATCTACTGCTAGTGAAAAGAAATAAATCACCGTTAAGAGGTATGGATGTATATTTTCCTGAAGAAGGGAAATTCATATTATCATCTTCCAAAGTCTCTTTCGATCTGTCTTAGCCTAAATTGCCAACCCTCCTCGCGAAACTAGGCTTGCTATTTCTCTCTCACTCTCGCGTGATGGATGATGTTCTCAACGAGTTCATGTCTATCATACTATCATGCTTTTAGACACAATAGGCAAAAGTCATAGTCCTTTATGACGAAGCATCCATGGATTTTGATGGGGTCTATCTTGGGACCCTAGGCGCCATTGTTGTCTTTTTGAATGGCTTGGGTGAATTCCGCCCGATGTGGATGAGTTGGGTGTGTTCATTGACCACATAACTGATCACATTATCACATCCTTTGTTGGAGGGTATTTGAGGGAAGGGCTAACCCGCAACTTCCACGAGGTATTCTCTATTGCTTTTGCCGTGTCTTTTTAGAATAGGAAGAATACCGACTTTGTGTTTTGCTCTAGACTTTTATTCTGCAAATGACACCAGAGGGAGTACGCATTGTATTTTCTGTCTTCCGTACGATACCAGATGCCATGAATGTCCTGCCTGGGGTAGTGGCGAAGGAGGACCCGCCTAGGGGAGAGGCATTGGAGCTCCCGAACGTGTTGGAAGAATTGCAGGGTGGGATGGTGGCACCAACGGCAGCGCTGGATGCTTGAAGCACTCAAGGAGTGAGAACCCTTGAGACGGAAACTTTGGTTTACATTTTATTGGATTGCTTTAGTGGGTTTTTCATGCGAAACAACCGTGTGTTTTGGTTTAGCGTTTACTCAATTTTTGGGATAATTTGCCCCGAATGGCGAGAATAGATGACCTAGATCGGGTCATTTAGTTTAACCATAACTGATAATTGTTTCAATTATGCTGAGATGATGCATCTTTCTCTTATTCTCTTTCTGGTTGGACATTCTTCTTGCTTGCTGCAGTAAATGGGAGCTGAATATCTTGTAAACTAGGAACAATGCCTGCGTTGATGATCATACTTGCCATTGTCATGGCTTCGGCTAATACCCATACATAACATCTCTTGGCCAGCAATTCAGGACCAGCTTGTGTTGCTAGAAGTTGAGGCTAGTATGATGGACAGATTGGACATTTGGAGAGGGTTAGGCTATATGTTAAGTTACACCTTTGGGTCAATAATTCTTTTGCTTTTAACCTAAAATACTGTAAATTCTTTGTCATGTGAATGCCTTGCTGTGAGCATATTAATCTGCCTCCTGTCTTTTGGATCTAGCAGAAGATTGTAGTGTGTCTCTTGAAATTTGTTGGGCTACCATTTGCATTCGATTTTTTTACTACTCTGAGGCACATTGATTTTCCTTTAGTCATTAAGTTGAGAAGATCTTATTCTAATTCTTGATAAAAGGAAGAAAATTAATCCCTTAACCTCTGCGTTTGTCTTCCAATTCCAATCAACAATGACCTGGTATTTTTTCCCGTGTGATTCAGTATTGTAGGAGATAAGCAAGTTCATAAACTGCAACGAAGAGAAAGCAGCCGTTGACGCTAACAAGGAAGGCGATCAGCTAAGCATTGTCAAACCGCCACTCAAATCTACTGCTAGTGAAAAGAAATAAGTCACTGTTGAAAGGTATTGATGTATCTTTTCCTGAACAAGGAAAATTCATATGATCATATTCCAAAGTCTAGTTTATCAGACGGATTTCTATTTCAGAAACAGGTCTGGAATAGAAAAATTATTTCTGGAACAGAAATTCTGGTTTGTCATGCACCGCCTAAATCGCTAACCCTCCTCGCGAAACTAGGCCTGCTATTTCACTCTCACTCTCGCGTAATAGATGATGATCTCAAGGAATTAATGTCAGTTTGGGGTGAATCATACTATCATGCCTTCAAACACAATAGATAAAATGTCATAAACCTTTATGATGAAGCATCCATGGATTTTGATGGGGTTCGTCTTGGGACCCTAGACGCCATTGCTGCCTTCTTGAACAGCTTGGGTGAATTCCGCCCTATATGGATGAGTTCAGTGCATTCATTGACCACATCACTGATCGCATCATCGCCTCCTTTGCTGGACGGTATTTGAGGGAAGGGTTAACTTGCAACTTCCACGAGGTATTCTATATTACTTTTGCTGTGTCTTTTTGGAATAGGAAAAATACTGACTTTGTGTTTTGCCTTAGACTTTTATTTTGCAAATGACACCAGAGGGAGAACGCATTGTATTTTTTTGTCTTTCGTACGATACCAGATGCCATGGATGTCCTGCCTGGGGCAGTGGCAGAGGTGGAGGAGGACCCGTCTGGGGGAGAGGCACTAAAGGTGCTGGAGCTCCCGAACGTGTTGGAAGAATTGCAGGGTAGGACAGTGGCACCAGTGGCGACGCTGGATGCTTGAAGCACTCAAGGGAGCGAGAACCCTTGAGACGGAAACTTTGGTTTACATTTGATTGGATTGCTTCAATTGGGGTTTCCTGCGAAACAACTGTGGGTTTTGGTTTAGCGTTTACTTGAATTTTGGGATAATTTACCTCGGATGGAGAGAGTAGATGACCTAGATTGGGTCATTCACTTTAACCATAATTGCTAATTGTTTTGATTATGCTGAGATTGTGCATCTTTCTCTCATTATCTTTCCGGTTGGACATTCATATCTTACAAACTGGGAACAATGCCTGCCTTGATGATCATACTCGCTATTTTCATGGCTTCAGCTATTAAATTATGTCTCGAGTTTGAGTGTTTACTGAAAATACACGTTTGAAGTTGCATAAAAGAAATAAAATTATATATATATAAATATATAAATATAAATAAAACATATATATATATATATATATAGCAAAGTTTTCTGTTTTGTTACAGAGGAGGCCGAATAAGCCGAAGCTTCGTGGGGCCCAAACACACGCGATTTCACGCCTCTGCACATTGAAGAGGAAGATGGTGGGCCCATGTCAATTGTTTGACCTTTTATGGGCACACACCTACGTATAATAATATGAAGATTCCCTTTTGGCGAAAAGCTTGCCGAATAAAAGGAGCAGGTGGGTTTACGCAGGGTTTTCTTCCTTCGGTGTGTTGCTGCTGCACGTCCACGAGAGAACCGAAGCATCGTTGTTGATCGAAGCGCCATTCTTATTTTGAGTGCCGTGGTTTTCTTTGTTTGCGAGAGACATTCATAGGTGGTGGGTGCTTGATTTTGGGTCTTCGGGTTTCTCGTGCGACAAAGCTTATTCGTGATTTACATCCAAGAAATATTGGTGTATTGGGTGTAATTGGGGCTTGGGAAACATTGAGAGAGTGTTTGAGTGACTCGAGTGTGTAATCTCCTTTTATCGCTTGATCTATAATAAATTTGCTGTTGCTCTCCCCGTGAACATAGGTCCTTACGACCGAATCATGTAAATTTGGTGTCTGATTTATTTTCTTTTTCTATCTATATTATTGTTCGATCGCTCGCCTTTTCGCAACATCAGCTAATACCCATATACAACATCTCTTGGCCACCAATTCAGGACCAGCTTGTATTGCCAAAAGTTCAGGCTAGTATGATGGACAGATTGGACATTTGGAGAGGGTTAGGCCATGTGTTAAGTTACATATTTGGGTCAATCATTCTTTTGCTTTTAACCTAAAATACTATATATATATATTAATCCGCATTTCTCTCAATACATAAACATTTGGAAATTTATGCCTATGAATAGATATCTCAATACTTGTTATGGTTTAATTATGATAGTTTTGAATGTTAGAAGACCATGCTTGCATTTCCTTCTATCGGATGTTTAAACTGTCTTACGGGTGCGCAATCATCCTCTGACCATTAATAGTTCTTTTCTGACTTCTACTTGTGAAAAGTGTGTGGCTCGTGAAGACGATTGCTAAAGTTCTAGCCATTAAGATCTTCAACATTGCACAATATCAAAATGCTTCAATTGTAAACAGCACTTTTCGCTCTTAGTTAGTTTAAGACTATCTTGCCAAAAATTGACATATTTAAACCATGATAGGGCACGTCCCAAATGAATATTACAATGACCCTTCTCTCATGGAGCATTGACGAGTCATGATTTAACTCTCTCCTCACTTCACACCTTGCTGATTTGTTTCCCTAAAGGAAATATACCATGTAAAAACTACAATACCAATTTAATTTCACATTGAGTTTGAAACTCCTATGTTGCACATTGTGATTCTACATCAATGTCCAAGTAAGAGTTTGGAAAAGAAATTTAGGGGGAATAACATTCGCGCGAAAGAGTAAACCCAGGAGTAGAGAAAGTAGTCTTATAAGTAGCTTAAGATTGAAGGTTTGATGACAAATTCAAGCGATTTTAATCAGAAAGGGACCAAAACTAATGGCAATAAAATAAGTTCTAAGAACATTATAAGTGACTCATAATGGCAGTGAGCATATCACAAACTAGGCTATTGCGTAGCTCTTGCAGCAGGCATTCTAAAGTTGCCTGAAGGCAGCAAAGCAAATGAGAAATGATTCAATCAACAGAAACTAAAGGAAAATCAGCAGTGACAGGTATGTTAACCTCTTCCAAATTGATGGAGTCCCCGCACTTTCCGTACAAAATTTTCTTCATCTCAACCATGTGTAAGCACATATTCTTTCTCCTCTTCTAGTTTCTCCAAGTTTTTCATAGTTACTTCTTTCATATCTTCGATTCGGCTCTACAATTCATCCTTCGGCACGTGAACGAAAACTTCCTTTATTTGGAAGCGCACCACCTCCTCATCAGTAAGAATTAGCTCATTGCTTGCATCCTCAAGATTGTCGTTTGTTTCCTGAAAAAAGATTGAATATTGAGGGGAGATAAGCATGTTATATGGACTAAGATGGAGACAGGTTGAGAAGAATGACTTGTGACTTCTTCAATCCTTTTAGCACAAGGTTAGATCTGAATCAGCTCACATAAAAGATAACTGGTAAGACTTTTTCCCAAAACGGGTGTCCTGAAGAAGCTAAGTAAATACTAGAGAGCAAGAAAATTAAATACTTGTGAGAGGTCACAAACCGATGCACCACAAGTTCACCAGAAAGTACCATCACCGAAAATATCCAATGGATGGTTAGAGACGATAGATTGATATGCTTCCACTATTGTAGCATGATTTTGACGAATAATCCAAGTTGTTAACTATGTCAAGGATCTATTTGTATTGTAAGTTCAAAAACATCAAATCAGAGACTCCCGTTCATTCAGTAATGCCATTGAATGCGTACGTACTACCAAGATTCTCCTAATAAGACATCATCCATCTCTCAGATTTGCTGGTTAACTTATTTGCCAAAGTAAAATACCAAGTCATTCGCAAACAGCAAAATCAGTTCACTAACCCCAGGGCATGAAAAGTTCAGATGCCAAATATGTTCACTCACTCAACCTTCTACCAAATGTAGATAAAGACGAAGGAGCTCGTGAATTTGAATCCCAAAATTTTTGGAAGGTTTCAAATATAAGGATTTGCCAATTCCATTTTCGAGAGCCTATCAAAAAACCACTTACTGCACATCGCTCTAAACAGGTAGAGGTTGAGCATAACTCACACAGAAATCATCAAACCAGCTTCTTGCTCAAGCATTTTCATCATACTGACAAAAGATTCGTGAAAAATGCTCTCCCATGAATTACCCAATCCCATGAGTAACAGGTTTAATCTTGTCCAAAATCCCGAAAAGGATATTTCACGCTCTCTACTTCAAGAAAGCTGCTTTTCAAATCCTGTCTTCAGCAATATAACAATTTTTAACGCCGGATTTTGCTTTAGAGTGGAACAATCTCACTATCTGAAGAATCTGAAGCTGACAAGAAGCTAATCAAGAAACAAAGAACACAGACTTAAGCCGGGAACCTGACGCTCGTCAGGAAGCTGCTGGTAAACAAAGACATCCGTAGTTTGTTTCTTTTTCTCCATTTCTTGCGGTTTTCACTCCATAGCTTAGCTCTCTCGTTTTGCTTGATTGATAAGTTCTTTCCATGTCGGTCATATTCTCGAGAACTATTTTCATTTATTGAACGCTCCTTGTTTTTTCAAATTTTTATTTATTTATTCCTGCAATTCATTGTTTTTAATTGCGATTTATTGCTGTCGCCGTTGTTATCACATGCACGCACTTGCCACGGAAACCATTTCAAGAATTTCCTTTTCGCCATCATTTAACGTCCGGCTGGGGAATTAGAGATTTAAACCCAAGTATAGGCCTGGGTCGACTTATACAGACATTGGTGGTTCCATTCCTGAGCTGCACCATCAATTTCATGGGTTTGGCTCGTTCCAACTTTTTGAATCAAGAATTGGACCCATCTTCTTTGAAAGCGGACCACCAATCAGGTCGATTTTGACTTATTATGAGCTCGAGTCAAGATCTATTATTTGATACATCGATGTCACGTAAGCTTGTGCACCACAGTTGAATTTATAATGGATATTTTCCAACCCATTTGATTTGTGGTAATGAAATAAGGCTGTAATGGAATAACAACTGCATTAATGTAATCAAGCTATAATAGTCATTACGCTGCTTGGGTTAAGTACTATGATTCCCGTTTTAAATTACGGATTGAATAAGAAATCTCAAAATACTTCCCCGAAATCAAGATTTGAAGGAATATCAAAATTAATTATGACTCATGAGTTTAGTTTCCTATATAAATTATTATATACACAATATGTTATATCCAATGTTTATTTATACTTTTAATAATTTAGTTATTGATTATGATTAAAAGTTAAGCGTATGACGTGGGATTGCATCAAAGTAAATAGTATGCAACGGTAGTTATTACCTAATATCGATCATGAGTGTAATACTCTATATATATCATCAAGAAATTGCTATTTAATATATAAAATTAATAAATAATTTAAGGTAATAAGTTGCACTTAATCATATAATATGCTATTAAATTTATTTTTATTACATAATTAACAGCATAGTTGAAATAGTAATTGCATTTGAAATTCGAGCATTGATTGATATAATTTGAAATCAAGATTATAGCATATTATGAGTTATATAATATGAGATTATGAAAATTTAGATCATTGTCCCAAATAGTGGGTGCATATTGCCGACTATTATATTGCGTATTACATTACCGAGATAATATAATCATCATTCCTTCAATGATTTACCAATTATTTGAGATTTTGTTCATTAAACTAAATATGAGTAGATACCAACAGCAAGGGAAGCATCTGTATTACATACCTATACCAACAGTGCAAGAAAACATATGAGACAAATGGCCAAAGAATAATTAAAAAAGAAAAATATGACAAAAACGACCCATAAGGGATTCAGTTCGGGTGAAATGTATGGGATGCCTCCTATGATGGACAGACATGGCCGGGGCTTCCGATGGGGTCGATGGCACGGTCTATGTGAAATTTCTTTCTGTCTTTGGATGTTGCTGCTTTTTCATTTTCACTATACAACAATGTTATTCAGTGTTTGCTATTTCAGATATTCTGCATGTCATTGTTTTGGTATTTATTCTCCCAGGGACCAATGCCGTGATTTTTCCCCGGTGATAAACTTCAAAAGAAGGGGGCAGGTTGGTATTCCATGTGCTGGTTACTGCTTTTAGAATTAACAATAAGAATACTGATTCATCTCCAACTGACGTTAGATTTCCTTGAAATACGCTGTAGATGCAACACGTGCCCGGATTGTCGAAATGTTGACTTCTCTTTTAGAACGGTGTGAAGTGTGCAATGCTCCAAAGCCTGAATCACGGGTTGGTGTTGCTTTGGCAAACAATTTAGCAGCTTGAGGAGATTAAACTTTGTGGCTTTCTTTCGTGTGTTTATTGTATTCCTGAGCTATAATTTTGCTCTAGCCAATTCGTTTTAGCTGAAGAGTGCTAATTGGTTTAAATTAAGAGATTTTTATGCTCTTCAACTGCAGGTTTCAAACTCTGATAAGAACTATAGTAAGTTATCGCTACTGGCCATGTTGCTTGCCTCGTATTTGTCTATATTGGTACTCATTTGTAAAGTGGCTTTCAAAACAAAAATGCCAGAGAGTAGTTGGAAGTGTGAGCAATGCAGTAACGTAAATTATTCATTCCGGACAAAGTGTAACAAACAGAATTGTGGCGTCGACAAACCATCTGAGGCTAAGAAATCTCCCCCTCCAGCAAAGGATGAACATGATCAGGTCCATTGTGTAATGTGCTCCCCGATACACTCGCTACCTGAATTTGTTGTTGTTTCTCTCAACAATCTAGACCGTTATCAATAAAATCGGTGGAAAAATAATAAACAGCCATGTTGAGCCAGTAAATGTTCATGAAGCTTTTGTCCTCGATTTGTTTTACAGTATCACTTCTTTCGTGCATTCATTGATGGGCAATTGTCTACTCCAGGGAGTGCTAGGACATATTTGAGGGCTGAGAAGGTCCATGGTTGTCGCGCAGCTTTGCTAAAAGGTGGTTGTCTGAAAGTCAGTCTTGTCGTCCTCGTGTTGTAGAGGCTGTCAAGCCACTCTACCCTCCCATAATTTGTGTCAAGGCGGTTGTATCGAATGATGGTTTATATGGTCTTCGTGGGTCTTCATGGATCCTTCAAGTGCATTATCTGTCAGCCAGCTTGACTGGCAAGGATTATTTGGTTTGTTTTTTTTTAATGCTTTAGGCACCTGGATTGCAAGTGAGTCATCTTCTCTAGCCAGCAAGTGGTATGCGCATCAACAAAGTTAAAAGAATTCACGGAGACCTCTGGGGCCAATATTTCTGGTTCCATGTGTTTAAGTTGTCACCGGGTAGTGGCTGACATGAGAGAGAGAGAGAGAGAGATTCTCGGCAAAGGCGAAGCAGAATTGTTCCAAATGCTTTTGCCTATATGGGCAGAGGCAGAGGTTCTCAAATCCCGATTTTGTCATAATTGTTCCAAATGCCTTTGCCTATATGGGCAGAGGTTCCCAAATCCGAGTTTTGTCAGTTGACTATAAGTCGACAATCCTAGTCTTTTAGGTGTCGCGAGTTGGTGTTAGGTATTCTATTGAGAGTATTTCATGCTGAATGAGTCGGGTTCACTTTATATGGACATAAAGCAATATTGGGGATACAAAGTATTTACTATAATATTCGTTTGGTAAATGATTTACTGTCTTTAATTATGAATTGCCTAATGTTTAAAGAGTAGGGTCCGGTGAACTTATTTCATCCAACAATAATCAGTTATCATATCATTTAGTAACCAAATTTCAGCGCACTTTCTTAGTGACATTTCTCATGAGCATATGCTCTCAGACTAGGACTTCCCTGCGCCACCATTATGTATGTCCATCTGGCTTTTAACTGTGGTGGAAGTCGCTTGATGGAATTGCTTATGTAGTCATATCCTTAAATATTAAACTTCCTCACTGCTAATGTCATGAAACGTCAAGTCAATATGATACTGAGCAACATATTACCACGAGAATTAGAAGGCCCTGCCACTGAGTTCATAACTGCAATCTGACTCTTAGACATATGCTGAACTTGGATTCGAACATGAATCCAATACATATACATAGAAAGTACTGCAATAAAACGTTGAAAATAAAACAAGAGTCTAGAACATTGAAAATAAAACATCATCAGGTCTCTGTAGAGACGGAGGAAGTTTCATCATGGGTATTTGGATTCGAAATGCTGAGGCGTTCGAAATGCGGAGGCGTACTCGGTGCCGAGGGGGATGCCGAGGTGCGCATTTGAAATAACAAGACACTCATGGGCGGTGCCGAGCCGTGAAGTTTCGGTACCCAGGTGGACATACCCGAGGTCCGACGCTTCTTGAGATCAAAGAGCATCCCAGATTGTCGAGCTATGTAAAAGCTTCCTCGTCGTGCTGGCACCAGATTGAAGCTCTGAAGGTTAAGAATCAGAGCCAGCCAGAGCGTTAGACAAGGAGCTTGAGATGTACTCTCGGTATTTATGCGCGATGCGATTGATTAATGGATTGATCGATAGAGAAATTGCAAAGCGTTGACAAGAAATAATAACTTAGAGAGAAAGAGAGAGACCTGCTGTATAAGGGCGGCGTCCGCCTCCTCCTTCTTGCCGCCTAACCACGTCCCGCCGCGGACCATGACGAACACGGCGACCGATGCCGATGCGGGTGCCAAGCGATAGGTGTTGCAACTGAACTCGGCGAATTCGTGGTGGCACTGCTGCGGAAGGGAGGTGAGTTTGGCGAGGATAGCCTCCTTGCCCTGGATCTTCCGGCCGTCGAATTTCAGCACCGATCGTTGCCGGTACAGGTTCACCAAGCCCTCCCTGTTCGCGTCGAACGTGCTGTAGTAGTTCTCCACGAACCGCTTGGCCTCCGCTATCATCGGACCCCTGTCTTCTTCCGGACCCACCATCGACATCTCTCCTCCTCCTTCCGCTTCTGTCACGTCTTCTGGACCGATCGTCGACATCTCCTCCTGGATCTGTGTGAACTGGAGACAATTTCTCTAGGGCTTCCAGGGTTTTCTTTTTTATTCTGGAATCATCGGGTCCGGATCCACCGACCGACCTGAAACCGGTTCTCTGTCGGCTGAAAAGACTAGAAAGCCCCCCCTTGTTTTTTTCTTTTTCCAGTTCAGCCCCTTCTTCGCCACCGTGGCGACGGAGCTGAATTTGGAGAAAATTGAGGAGCGGTCGGAAGTGAAATGGCACGAGTATTGGAATTGCACGAAGAGATTGCTGGAGAAGGTTTCGGTGGTTCTGAGATGTATGGATGTGATTAGGAGAGGGGAGGGGCGTGTCAAGGAGGTGGAGGTGGCGATGAAGGCGGTGAAATTGGAAAAACGGCAATTGCAGGAGGAGACAATGCGGGCGGGGTACGTACGAGGAGCTGAGGGAATTGGAGAGAGAGAAAGAGGGGTTCGTTAAGAGGTCAGAGGAGATTGTTGATGAGGCGACGAGAGTGAAGAGGGAGAATGAGAAGATGGCTGCAAAAGCGGGTGAATTTGAGGAGACCTTGAGCGAATTGGAGGACGAGTGTGATATAATTTGGGAGAGAGTTGGGGATGTTGAGGATAGTAGAACGAGGAGGGAGATTGTCGCAATGAGTATTGGAGTGAGGGATTTGTTCCATAAGAGAGAATGTGAAGCTCTGGTGGAGCGGTCAAGAGGGAAATTTGGCGAAACAGTACCCCGTATAGGTAAAATTTCTACAGCCCCTCATTTGTTATGAGTCCTGATACTTTAGATATAGTTGAATTGGCGCTAAGTAAAGATTTTACCGAAAATTGTTGGATTGATATGCTGATACCACAATTGTATACTGTTCCATCCAGTGAGTGCTAGGACATATTTGAGGGTTGAGAAGGTACAGAGTTGTTGCCCGGCTTTGCAACAAGGTGGTTGTCTGAAAGTCAATCTTGTCGTCCTCATGTAACTGTTATAGAGGTTGTCAAGCCACTCTACCCTCTCATAATTCATGTCAAGGTGGTTGTATAGAAGGATGGGCTATATGGCCTTCATGGATCCTTCAATGCATTATCTATCAGCTAGCTTGATAGGCAATGATTATTTGATTTGGTTTTTGTTTAATACTGTAGGCACCTAAGTTGCAAGTGAGTCATCTTCTCTAGTCAACAAGTGGCATGCGCATCGACAAAGTTAAAAGAATGCACAGAAACCTCTGGGCCCAATATTTTCTCTAGTCAGCAAGTGGCATGCGCATCGACAAAGTTAAAAGAATGCACAGAAACCTCTGGGCCCAATATTTCTGGTTCCATGTGTTTTAACTTATCAACGGGTACCGGCAGACATGAAAGGGAGGGGGGGGGAGATTCTCAGCAAAGGTGAAGCAGAATTGTTCTATGGGCAGAGGTTCTCAAATCTTGGTTTTCTCAGTTGACTATAAGTCGACAATCCTAGTCTTTTAGGTCTATTTCATGCTGAATGAGTCAGGCTCACATTATATGGACATAAAGCAATATTAGGGATACAAAGTATTTACTATAATATTCTTTTAGCAAATGATTTACTAGCACATATGACACACTTTAATTATAAATTGCCAAATGTTTAAAGAGTAGGGTCCGGTGAACTTTTTTCATCCAAAAAAATCCGTTATCATATCATTTAGTAACCAAATTTCAGCACACTTTCTTAGTACATGTCTCGCATTTCTCACGAGCATATGCTCTCAGATGAGGACTTCCCTGCGCCACCATTATGTATGTCCATCTGGCTTTTAACTATGGTAAAAGTCGCGAGATGGTAATTGCTTATGTAGTCATAAATTTAACTATTAAACTTCCTCACTGCTAATGTCATGAAACATCAAGTCAATTTTACTGAGCAACATATTCCCACGAGAATTAGAAGGTTCTGCCACTGAGTTCATAACTGCAATCTGACTCTGACATATGCTGAACTTGGATTCGAACATGAATCCAATACATATTCACAACAGTACTGCAACAAAACATTGAAAATAAAACAAGAGTCTAGAACATTGAAAATAAAACATCATCAGGTCTCTGTAGAGACGGAGGAAGTTTCATCATGGGTATTCGGATTCGAAATGCTGAGGCGTTCGAATTGCGGAGGCGTACTCGGTGCCGTGGCAGCCGACGTCGGCGGGTATGCCGAGGATAGGATTTGAAATAACGAGACACAAATGGGCGATGCCGAGGGGGCAAGTTTCGGTACCCAGTTGGACATACCCCCGGTCCGAGGCTTCTTGAGATCAAAGAGCATCCCAGATTGTCGAGCTATGTAAAAGCTTCCTCGTCGTGCTGGCACCAGATTGAAGCTCTGAAGGTTAAGAATCAGAGCCAGCCAGAGCGTTAGACAAGGAGCTTGAGATGTACTCTCGGTATTTATGCGCGATGCGATTGATTAATGGATTGATCGATAGAGAAATTGCAAAGCGTTGACAAGAAATAATAACTTAGAGAGAACGAGAGAGACCTGCTCTACAAGGGCGGCGTCCGCCTCCTCCTTCTTGCCGCCTACCCACGTCCCGCCGCGGACCATGACGAACACGGCGACCGATGCGGGTGCCAAGCGATAGGGCCTGCAACTGAACTCGGTGAATTCGTGGTGGCACTGCTGCGGAAGGGAGGTGAGTTTGGCGAGGATAGCCTCGTTGCCCTGGATCTTCCGGCCGTCGATTTTCAGCACCGATCGTTGCCGGTACAGGTTCACCAAGCCCTCCCTGTTCGCGTCGAACGTGCTGTAGTAGTTCTCCATGAACCGCTTGGCCTCCGCTATCATCGGATCCCTGTCTTCTTCCGGACCCCTCATCGACATCTCTCCTCCTCCTCCTTCCGCTTCTGTCACGTCTTCTGGACCGATCGTCGACATCTCTCCTCCTCCTCCTCCTCCTCCTCCTCCTGGATCTGTGTGAACTGGAGACAATTTCTCTAGGGCTTCCAGGGTTTTCTTTTTTATTTTGGAATCATCAGGTCCGGATCCACCCGCCGACCCGAAACCGGATCCGTCTTCGGAAAGGAGGAAACAAAAGGAGGAATTGGGGAATCCGATCTTTAGGTCATAAAGATCGATCGAAACTCCAATTATATGCACGACTCCAGAAAGTAAATTGCCTAGAATTCACACCAAATCAAGATTAAAATCGTAATGATCCAAGTTAGGCAATTAAATAATTAAATTGGGTATGGATCAAGAAGTTACCTAATTTGGTTCACAGATATGACCGGGGCTAATGTTTCTGGTTCCATGTGTGTTTAATTTGTCATCACGCGGTGGCTGATCCTTTGGAATTAATTCATTTTAATATGGCTATAGTCATTATCTTGCTTTATCTAGGTTAAAACATCCTTTGGAATTAATTCATTTTAATATTTGGGGTCCCTCTCCTATTAATTGATTCAACGACAATAAATACTATATTTTTTCATTGATGATCTCTTTCGTTTTACTTGGTTCTATTCATTCTCATCTCGTAGTCAATTTTGTTCCATTTTTAAAGTCTTTCACAAACTTGTTGAAAATCAACTTAATTGCAAAATTAAATCTATATAGTGCGACAAAGTACCTGAATTTGTCACATCCACCAAATTTGTCCAATACATTAGAGACCCTGACAATCACCAATAGGCTTCTTGTCCTTACACACCCTATCAAAATGGGACTGCAGAATGGAACATCGACATATAGTCAAAATTGGATTGACTCTTCTTCATCAAGGTTCTGGTCCACCAGTGTTTTCGGAGTTTGCTTTTGAAATTGCGGTTTACTTGATTAACCGCATGCCAACACCAGTCATTGATAATATTTCACATTGGGAGGCTTTATTTCACACTAAACCCAATATTACGCATTTACATGTTTTTGGTTGTGCAGTATATCCATTTCTTCGCCCTTACTTGCCCCATAAGCTTGCACCAAGATCCAAGGCTTGCATCTTTATGGGCTATCCTTCAGCATATAAAGGATATCGCTGCTATTGCCCCAAAGATAAGCATTTTTATGTTGTTGTGGATGCCACTTTTGATGAGGCCACCTATCCTCTTGATGCCTTGCCAAACTCCTCTCAAAATGCCTCAACACCAACAAATGTGGAATTATTTTTGCCTGCTGATTTGTCCCTATCATCCTCGACACCTACTGGACCACCTGAGTTTCCATAGGTTTCTCCACCAAATCCAGATGTTCCACTTGCTGACATCATTGAAACTACAATTGAACCTGTAGGGGTACCACAAGAAACTTCTACCACGGTACCATCATCATCTTCACATCCTATGACGACTCGTCTTTGGATGGGACCATAGCTCATCAAACTTTTTTAAAAAAAAATCACACCTCGGCTTTTGTGGTTTAGTCTAGTATTACTGAAGAACTCACTTGTTTTTCCAAGGCAGCAAAGGATGAGAAATGGCAGCTCGCAATATAGTCCGAATACAAAGCACTAATGGAGAATTGCACATGGGATCTTTTTCCGCTTCTTGTTCATGCTCGAACCATCGGATGCAAATGGGTGTATAAGATTAAACTCCACTCCGACGGAATTAGTAAACAATATAAAGCAAGATTGATCACCAAGGGTTTTCATCAACAAGGGTATCGATTACACTCACAGTCTTGTCTTTGGCATATTCCCAACATTGGTCCATTTGACAATTGGATGTCTCTAATGCGTTCCTACACGAAGTATTTGAGGAGGAAGTTTATATGACTCAATCGCAAGGTTTTGTTGATGAAAGTAAGCTTGACTATGTTTGTCGCCTTCAATAGTTGTTATATGGTCTTAAACAAGCGCCTCACGCTTGGTACACCCACTTGAGTTCCTACTTGTGCGACTTGGGATTTGTCATATCCAAGGCCGACACCACCTTGTTTGTCAAACACACGGTTGATTTCACCATTTACTTATTGTTGTACATTGACGACATTATTTTAACCGGTTCCTCGAATGCTCCATTACACGATCTCATGCAATCCTTTCGGTCAGAATTTGCTATCAAGGATTTAGGGGACATTCATTATTTTTTGGGGATTGAAGTGCTTTGTACCAACGATGGATTACATCTTCACCAAAGTCAATTTGTGAGGAAAATACTAAAAAATGCTAATATGCAATCTGCCAAACCCACTACTGCTCCTGCAAATTCCGTGGAATCGGACACGATTGCTTCTTATGAGCCACTTATAGACCCATTTCAGTTTCGAAGCATTGTGGGAGCACTTCAATATCTCACTCTCACGCAGCCCGATATTGCATATGCGGTGAATTCGACTTGTCAACATCTTCACGCCCCTACTATGGCCGATTGGCAAGCAATGAAATGCCTTCTGCGTTGCTTAGCCGATATGATCTCGCATGGTCATCTTTTTTACTCAAGCAGCAACCACTCGGCTCCATGCATTTCCTGATGCCAGTTTAGTGGGCAACAGGACGGACCGTCGCTCCGTTGGTGGGTTTTGTGTCTATCACAGATCACAGACCAAACCTCATCTCTTGGTCATCTTGCAAGCAACGAACCATGGCTCGTTGTAGCACTGAAGCAGAATACAAATGTCTTGCATATATAACGGCGGAGTTAATGTGGCTCGAATATCTCCTTCAGGATCTTCATGTGCAACCACCCAAGCCACCCACTCTTTGGTGCAATAACTTATCTGCCATCTACTTATCCACAAATCTTGTGCTTCATGCTCGAACCAAACATGTGGAAATTGATTACCATTTCATTTCGGAATGCATTACTCGGAAACAATTGATAGTCCGTTACATTTCTACCGAAGAACAAACTGCAGATATCTTCACTAAAGGCTTGCCTTCCCGCTGGTTCCTACAATTGTGATCCAAGTTAATGGTGCACCCTCACCATTAGCTTGCTGGGGGATGTTAAGGGAAGAAAATATTTAGCAAACATTTAAAAAATATTTGTTATTATGTTATCTTTTATATCTTATCTCTTAGAGTTAGTGTATATCTAGGGAATATTTGTTATTCTTTTACCTTTTGTATCTTATCTCTTAGAGTTGTTAATATATATTATATTTGCAAAACAATTCTGTACAAAAAAAAAAAGGAATAATTTTTTTTTTTAATTCACTAAAATAATCGTTTTTCTTCCAATTTGACATTTAAGTTATTCGACAAAAAAATTTAATATATAAAAGTTATGACACTTTTAATGTCATTTTTTCTCCAACATTCAAACTACATTGCAAGGAGGCGGGCGAAAGTCGAGAGTGAGTGTTAGAGTAGGATTAGCGTAGGACTGACCAAAAAAAAAAAAAAAAACTACATTGCCACGAACTTTTACGAGCACCTTTGCTTTAATTGATTCGTAGTCCTTAGCTTTTCCTTCTGTCTCGTCAATTCAAAAGAAGTCTCTCTCCATTCCTTTTCATCGACTTTGTCACCGTGTCTCAATTTCTCTCATTTTCTTCATCTGTCCAGAGATCATGAAGATGTACTCCCCAAGATTTCTGCTGATATGGAGACAAAGATAGGACCATATGTGGGGAAGAAAGGGGCAGTTCCCTGCAATACCGAATATACCATGTAGCACCAGCTCACAATCTTAACACGTTGTTTCCTTCAAAACCTCAAGAAAGGAAAAGATAGATGAAGTTATGATATGACAAGAACTTGAGGGTGTGTGTGTTGCAGGCAGAGTCTGGAGGCTGGATACTTCTGGGATTTCATAATTTCCTTTCTTTGTTTAAATACACGATGCCATTTATATTTCACAAGATGATGGCGCGTGTTGCCAAGTTCTTGTAACTAAAGAACAACTAAATTTGGTAAAAACATAACTAATATTTTCACATCTCTCTCCAACCTCCAGATGCAGACCGCCCTGCTGACATTTCCCATTTCCAAAGATTCCACCTTTATCCACATCAACCGCTGGTGCCCGAAAACTTTGGTTGATTTTGAGACACATCATCACCCTTTTTCTCTCTCTCAAAATTCAGCAGATATTATGCACAACCCAATGACAACAAAAAAGGAAAACACATTAATCCTCGACACAAAATAAATGGCCACCTCCTTTCCCATCCCAAGTCCTTTTCGCACAACCGCGTGGGGAACATGTGCTAACTTCACCTTGTGTTCACAAAAGGCTGCCTCCACACATGTAAGGGCCTGTTTGGTAACCATCACAACAGTGTTAGATTCTAATTTTTTGTTCCGAGAATCAGTTTGGGACGAGAATCAAGAATAAAAAAAAAGTTGATTCTTACTCCGAGAATAAAATTGAGAATCAAAACTCTTCTTCTTCTCTTTTCTTCTTCTCCATTGTGACATCCCGAATTTCCAATTCTATTTTCAATAAATTGAAACGGGCATTTCATCTGCACGCATATAGTTCTTTTCCCTGAACTGATCACTCATGGGATAACTAGTCATCGGGTGAAGCCATTAAGAAATTATAATGCATCGGACTCGAGAATTTGACCAGGAAACGACCTTTTCGAGTTGATCTCGAGGGTCATTACTGGCTTGATTAAAGATCGATTAGAGACAGGAAATAGGTCGACTCGATAGAGGCGTGTGATCGAGTATGGGTGATTCCACCGAGATCGCACAATTCTTGTCGGTCGGCTAAGCACCGAACCGACTTTTCGTCGATTGTCCCCCTGTGTCCGTATTTGAAACTTGAGATTTCCACGACAATGGGGGTCGCAATGTGTCAAAGGTGTACATTGTGGCTTGAGATTGATCAACCACAAGGAGTCGAATGCATAAAAATTTCTAAAAGCTACCCGGCAGTCGGGACGCGCTAATATCGTGCCGAGTGAAATTAACTTAGTGAAATTGTGTTGAATTAAGAAATTGGAAGTCTTGGGGTGTCACATACCTTATGAGGATCGTGTATTAATTTTATGAACTTGATTGGACTCGGTGGAAGAGAAGTGAAGGGAATGGAAGAAATTAATGTCTGAGATTTTAGGCGGCGGAAAATGAAAGTGGGCCGTTGGAAGATTGTGGTGGAAGATTTGGGTGAGTGGGAAGTGAGGTCACATGTGAGGTCATGGTGGGCCTTTTGGTAGAATTAAAAAAAAAAAAGAAAAAGAAAAGAAAAGCCCACCCCTTCTCTCTCCTCCCTCTTCCTTCTTCTTCTTCTTCTTCTTCCTCCCGTAGGTTTCCTCCTCCATTGTTTTTCTGCATTTTGAGCTTCAAAACCAGCAGCCAAGAGAAGCTTGGGAGGGGGAACAGCCGCCGCCGGACCGCCGCCGCCGCCGCCGCACGCTTGCCCCGCGCCGCCCGTGCGCCGCTCGTCGGCCGGCTCGCGCGCAGCCCGCGCGCAGCTGCGTTCCAGCAGCTCGTCCCGAGCTGCCAGCCCCCGCCGGAGCTCCCTCCGCCGCCGTGAGCCACCACCGGTCGTCGCCTAAGCTACCGCCGCCTCTCTCCGCCGGTTTCCGACCCAAACCAGCCACCGATTCCCCTCCATCGGCACCAAGACAGCAGCTGCAGAAATGGGTATGGCAGCCTGGTTTTGGCCCTTTTGGCCGCCTTCCCGAGCCCGGATGCTCGGCCCGCCTTGAGGAAAGTCGATCCTCGCGTCGGCCCCGTCGTTTTGGCGTGCTCGGCTCGCATTAATCCGGTGAGTTTAGCTCACTAAATCTTGATTAGACGGTTAATGATGCCCTAAGTGTGCTTAGTCTAAGTTAAGTGAGTTTATGTGGGTTGATTAGTTTATTTGATTGTGGATTAGATTAGTGTGTTTAATTAAGTTAAATGGTGTTTAGTTTAAAGTTAAGTAGGTTTTTTTTTTTTAATATAAGCCTTGATGTGACATAATGGGTTTTATTTTGATTTATTTAATTGTTTCGAAATTCTGGAATTAAATAATATATTATATTCCGAAAATCATTAAAATATTATTTATAAAAAAAAAAAAAACTCGAAAAATTATTTTGGCCCAATTCTTAGAATTTTGTCTTGATCGATCTTGTGCATTTAGAATTTGAATTTGATGAATGGATGTGGCAAATTGAGTGTTGATTGTGATTAATAGGCTTTTAGCCATAAAAATCTAAGTGTTGGATTTTGATGCAGCAATTTGATTGTTAAGGTTTACTATTGAAATTGGAGTATGTGAATGAATTGTGGAAGGTCAGGAAGTCGGTAATGATTTGTCATGTGTTGGTTGGTAGGCTCGGTCGCAGTGAGTGGTAGGCCAGTGGGCCTGTTCTCCTTGTGGTGCCGTCGGTGTGTGACGTGGCTCGGTCGCTTGGTAGTGGCTAGGCCAGCCTGGACTGTTCTCCTTGTGAATTGCCGTCGGTGTGTGACGTGGCTCGGGTCGCAGTAGAGGCTAGGCCAACTGGACCTGTATTCTTTGTGGATTGCCGTCAGTGTGTGACGTGGCTCGGGTCGCAGTAGAGGCTAGGCCAACTGGACCTGTATTCTTTGTGGATTGCCGTCAGTGTAGTGACGTGGCTCGGATCGCAGTAGAGGCTAGGCCAACTGGATCCATGCTCCTTCGGGAATGCCGTCGACGTAGTGACGAAGCCGCGCTCCATGGGGGAGGCGTGCTCCTTCGGGAATGCCGTCGATGTAGTGACGAAGCCGCGCTCCATGGGAGGGAGCGTGCGACATGAGTGTCGGTAGATAGCGAATTACGAGTAGAGTAGTATGCCGCTTGTGTGGCGATAAATGATTGGAATGTATCTTGAGTGCGATTGTGACTTATATGAAAGTGATGCCGTTCCAATTATTTGAATCATTATTATTACCCGAGATTGTGTGATATAAATGTCTTGCTAACTGCGGGGAGGAATTAAGACGAGGTAAGTCTTACGTGTGATGTGGCTAGGCCACCGGGGTGTATTTTCTTTCTAATAGGGGTTTAGGGGTTGAACTTGCTGAGACATCGTCTCATCCCGGTTTGGGGATTACAATTTCAGTCCCCTGGTGGATGGAGCGGCTAGATAGCTTTGGTTGGCTCGAGGAGTTGCGAGAGGTGAAGTCATAAGGATTAGAGAACGTGTTCGACTTGTAGGTCGTAGGACAGTCCCTTTTAAGAGCCTAGGTCTTTCGTAGACTTTTGGTGTAGGCCTTTGTTTGTAATTATTTTGTTGAATTATGAAAGTGTTATGTTGTGGTATTCTTATAACTTTCTATCCCATATTTTATTGTCGGGGTTTTATAATATCTTCGCATGTGCATTAAAGAATAGATTGGGTCGGCGACTTGCAGGAACGTCGCATTTGAATGACCATGGTGGGATGTTGGCGCGCTCGGGGTTCGGGCGTGACATCCATTGATCGCCATCCTGTGATCGCCGCTCGCTTTGCCGTCGCCGGTCGCCGCCGCCCCACCGCCGCCGTCGCCGGTCGCCGCCGCCACCGCCGTTCGGCGCCGCCGGTTGCCGACGGCCGGTGCAGCGTGCTTGCGGAGGCAAGCCTAGCCACCGCCGAGGCTCACCCAACCCTACCGGTGGCGGGCGGGCCTTGGCCGGTGCCAGGAGGCCGAGCCGACGAGGGTGGCCTCACCGAGGGCCAACAATCGGCTTGAAGAAGAATTAGAATAGGAGAAAAAAGAAAAAAAAGGAAAAAGGAAAAAAAAAAAAAAGGAAAAAGGAAAAAAAAAGGAAAGAATTATAAAAATTATAAAAATTATTTAAAAATTAAAATAAATTGATTTCGAACATAATCATGAACATTTAGTGCCAAACGCTTGATTATTCCAAAATCGAAATTTTGTACGATTCTACCAAAATCTTTATTTTACTTAGAATGGGTTAAGAACATAATAAAAAATAATAATTTATGAGGAAGAAGCTAGGTTGGCCCATCCCTCCTCACCTCGGTCAGCTCCAACCTCCCATCCCTCCTCACAGGCCTGAGGAAGAAGCTAGGTTGGCCCTTGTGGTTCAAGGAGGACAATGGAGGTGGGAACTTCTTCTCTCTCCTCCTCTCGCTTTCTTCCCTCCACCTTGTCCTCCCCACGTGATGCCACTCATCACCGCCGTTCTTGTTGCTCATGCTCCCTATGTCCTCCATCATCATGTGGTCGTCGACCCTCCGTTCATCGGAGCTCTCGAACCCTAGGCTCTCGGTGCACGACATCAACCCGTCGACCACCTCCCCTACGTCATCCAAGAACATTCCCACGTTACTATTCCCATCCGGGTAATACTCTATATATCGATCACGAGTGTAATACTCTATATATATAAATTGCTATTTGATATATAAAATTAATAAATAATTTAAGGTAATAAGTTGTACTTAATCATATAATATGCTATTAAATTTATTTTTATTACATAATTAACAGCATAGTTGAAATAGTAATTGCATTTGAAATTCGTGCATTGATTGATATAATTTGAAATCAAGATTATAGCATATCATGAGTTATATAATATGAGATTATGAAAATTTAGATCACTGTCCCAAATAGCGGGTGCATATTGCCGACTATTATATTGCGTATTATATTACCGAGATAATATAATCATCATTCCTTCAATGATTTACCAATTATTTGAGATTTCGTTCATTAAACTAAATATGACTAGATACCAACAGTAAGGGAAGCATCTGTATTACATACCTATACCAACGGTGCGAGAAAACATATGAGACAAATGGCCAAAGAATAATTAAAAAAGAAACATATGACAAAAACGACCCATAAGGGATCCAGTTCAGGTGGAATGTATGGGATGCCTCCTATGATGGACATAGATGGCTGGGGCTTCCGATGGGTTCGGTGGCATGATCTATGTGAAATTTCTTTGTCTTTGGATGTTGCTGCTTTTTCCTTTTCACTATACAACTATGTTATTCAGTGTTGCTATTTCAGATATCCTGCTTGTCATTGTTTTGGCATTTATTCTCCCAGGGACCACGGCCGGGATTTTTCCCCGGTGATAAACTTCAAAAGAATGGGGCAGGTTGGTATTCCGTGTGCTGGTGATTGCTTTTAGAATTAACAATAAGAATACTAGTTCATCTCCAACTGACATTAGATTTCCTTGAAATACGTTGTAGATGCAACACGTGATAATGATCGGACGTGCCCGGATTGTGGAAATGTTTACTTCTCTTTTAGAACGGTGCGAAGAGTGCAACGCTCCAAAGCCTGAATCACGGGTTGGTGTTGCTTTGGCAAACAATTTAGCAGCTTGAGGAGATTAAACTTTGTGGCTTTCTTTCATGTGTTTATTGTATTCCCGAGCTATAATTTTGCTCCAGCCAATTTGTTTTAGCTGAAGAGTGCTTATTGGTTTAAATTAAGAGATTTTTATGCTCTTCAACTGCAGGTTTCAAACTCTGATATGAACTATAATAAGTTATCACTACTAGCCATGTTGCTTGGCTCGTATTTGTCTATATTGGTACTCATTTGTAAAGTGGCTTTCAAAACAAAAATGCCAGAGAGCAGTTGGAAGTGTGAGCAATGCAGTAACGTAAATTATTCATTCCGGACAAAGTGTAACAAACAGAATTGTGGCGTCGACAAACCATCTGAGGCTAAGAAATCTCCCCCTCCAGCAGAGGATGAAAATGATCAGGTCCATTGTGTAATGTACTCCTCGATACACCCGCTACCTGAATTTGTTGTTGTTTCTCTCAACAATCTGGACCGTTATCAATAAAATTGGTGGAAAAATAATAAACAGCCATGTTGAGCCAGTAAATGTTCATGAAGTTTTTGTCCTCGATTTGTTTTACAGTATCACTTCTTTCGTGCATTCATTGATGGGCAATTGTCTACTCCAGGGAGTGCTAGGACATATTTGAGGGCTGAGAAGGTCCATGGTTGTCGCCCAGCTTTGCTAAAAGGTGGTTGTCTGAAAGTCAGTCTTGTCGTCCTCCTGTTGCAGAGGCTGTCAAGCCACTCTACCCTCCCATAATTCGTGTCAAGGTGGTCGTATCGAATGATGGTTTATATGGTCTTCATGGATCCTTCAAGTGCATTATCTGTCAGCCAGCTTGACTGGCAAGGATTATTTGGTTTGGTTTTTCTTTTTTTAATACTTTAGGCATCTGAACTGCAAGTGAGTCATCTTCTCCAGCCAGCAAGTGGTATGCGCATCAACAAAGTCGACAGTCCTAGTATTTTAGGTGTCACGAGTTGGTGTTAGGTATTCTATTGAGAGTATTGTTTCATGCTGAATGAGTTAGGTTCACTTTATATGGATATAAAGCAATATTAGGGATACAAAGTATTTACTATAATATTCTTTTAGCAAATGATTTACTAGCACATATGACACGCTTTAATTATGAATTACCAAATGTTTAAAGAGTAGGGTCCAGTGAACTTATTTCATCCAAAAATAATTAGTTATCATATCATTTAGTAACCAAATTTCAGCACACTTTCTTAGTACATGTCTCGCATTTCTCACGAGCATATGCTCTCAGATGAGGACTTCCCTGCGCCACCATTATGTATGTCCATCTGGCTTTTAACTATGGTAGAAGTCGTGATGGTAATTGCTTATGTAGTCATAAATTTAACTATTAAACTTCCTCACTGCTAATGTCATGAAACATCAAGTCAATTTTACTGAGCAACATATTACCACGAGAATTAGAAGGCCCTGCCACTGAGTTCATAACTGCAATCTGACTCTTAGATATATGCTGAACTTGGATTCGAACATGAATCCAATACATATATATGTACAAGTTTCACAAAGTACTGCAAAAAAACATTGAAAAGTACTGCAATAAAACATTGAAAATAAAACATCAAACATCATCAGGTCTCTGTAGAGACGGAGGAAGTTTAATCATGGGTATTCGGATTCGAAATGCTGAGGCCTTCGAAATGTGGAGACGTACTCGGTGCCGGGGCAGCCGACGTCGGCGGGTATGCCGAGGTGAGCATTTGAAATAACGAGACATACATTGGCGGTGCCGAGGCGAGAAGTTCCGGTACCCAGGTGCGCGAGGTCCGAGGCTTCTTGAGATCCAAGAGCATCCCAGATTGTCGAGCTATGTAAAAGCTTCCTTGTCGTGCTGGCACCAGATCGAAGCTCTGAAGGTAAGAATCAGAGCCAGCCAGAGCGTTAGACAAGGAGCTTGAGATGTACTCGGTATTTATGCGCGATGCGATTGATTAATGGATTGATCGATAGAGAAATTGCAAAGCGTTGACAAGAAATAATAACTTAGAGAGAAAGAGAGAGACCTGCTGTATAAGGGCGGCGTCCGCCTCCTCCTTCTTGCCGCCTACCCACGTCCCGCCGCGGACCCCGACGAACACGGCGACCGATGCGGGTGCCAAGCGATAGGTCTTGCACTGGAACTCGGCGAATTCGTGGTGGCACTGCTGCGGAAGGGAGGTGAGTTTGGCGAGGATAGCCTCCTTGCCCTGGATCTTCCGGCCGTCGAAAATCAGCACCGATCGTTGCCGGTACAGGTTCACCAAGCCCTCCCTGTTCGCGTCGAACGTGCTGTAGTAGTTCTCCACGAACCGCTTGGCCTCCGCTATCATCGGATCCCTGTCTTCTTCCGGACCCACCATCGACATCTCTCCTCCTCCTCCTTCCGCTTCTGTCACGTCTTCTGGACCGATCGTCGACATCTCCTCCTCTAGGGCTTCCAGGGTTTTATTTTTTATTTTGGAATCATCGGATCCGGATCCACCGACCGACCCGAAACCGATTCTGTCGGCTGAAAAGACTAGAAAGCCCCCCCTTGTTTTTTTCTTTTTCCAGTTCAGCCCCTTCTTCGCCACCGCTATGGCCACCGCTATGGCCGCCGCCACCGTGGCGACGGAGCTGAATTTGGAGAAGATTGAGGAGCTGTCGGAAGTGAAAGGGCACGAGTATTCTAATTGCACGAAGAGATTGCTGGAGAAGGTTTCGGTGGTTCTGAGATGGATGGATGAGATTAGGAGAGGGGAGGGGCGTGTCAAGGAGGTGGAGGTGGCGATGAAGGCGGTGAAATTGGAAAAACGGCAATTGCAGGAGGAGACAACGCGGGCGGGGTACGTACGAGGAGCTGAGGGAATTGGAGAGAGAGAAAGAGGGGTTCGTTAAGAGGTCAGAGGAGATTGTTGATGAGGCGACGAGAGTGAAGAGGGAGAATGAGAAGATGGCTGCAAAAGCGGGTGAATTTGAGGAGACCTTGAGCAAATTGGAGGGCGAGTGTGATATGATCTGGGAGAGAGTTGGGGATGTTGAGGATAGTAGAACGAGGAGGGAGATTGTCGCAATGAGTATTGGAGTGAGGGATTTGTTTCATTAGAGAGAATGTGAAGCTCTGGTGGAGCGGTCAAGAGGGAAATTTGGCGAAACAGTACCCCGAATAGGTAAAATTTCTACAGCCCCTCATTTGTTATGAGTCCTGATACTTTAGATATAGTTGAATTGGCGCTAAGTAAAGATTTTACCGAAAATTGTTGGATTGATATGCTGATACCACAATTGTATACTGTTCCATCCAGTGAGTGCTAGGACATATTTGAGGGTTGAGAAGGTACAGAGTTGTTGCCCGGCTTTGCAACAAGGTGGTTGTCTGAAAGTCAATCTTGTCGTCCTCATGTAACTGTTATAGAGGTTGTCAAGCCACTCTACCCTCTCATAATTCATGTCAAGGTGGTTGTATAGAAGGATGGGCTATATGGCCTTCATGGATCCTTCAATGCATTATCCGTCGCCTAGCTTGATAGGCAATGATTATTTGATTTGGTTTTGTTTAATACTTTAGGCACTGAACTGCAAGTCAGCAAGTGGCATGCGCATCGACAAAGTTAAAAGAATGCACAGAAACCTCTAGGCCCAATATTTCTGGTTCCATGTGTTTTAACTTATCAACGGGTACCCGGCAGACATGAAAGGGAGGGGGTTGGTGGTGGGGGTGGGGAGTGGGGAGATTCTCGGCAAAGGTGAAGCAGAATTGTTCTATAGGCAGAGGTTCTCAAATACTGGTTTTCTCAGTTGACTATAAGTCGACAATCCTAGTCTTTTAGGTCTATTTCATGCTAAATGAGTCAGGCTCACATTATATGGACATAAAAGAATATTAGGGATACAAAGTATTTACTATAATATTATTTTAGTAAATGATTTACTAGCACATATGACACACTTTAATTATAAATTGCCAAATGTTTAAAGAGTAGGGTCCGGTGAACTTATTTCATCCAACAATAATCAGTTATCATATCATTTAGTAACCAAATTTCAGCGCACTTTCTTAGTGACATTTCTCATGAGCATATGCTCTCAAATTAGGACTTCCCTGCGCCACCATTATGTATGTCCATCTGGCTTTTAACTGTGGTGGAAGTCGCGTGATGGTAATTGCTTATGTAATCATATTCTGAAATATTAAACTTCCTCACTCCCAATATCATCAAACATCAAGTCAATTTTATTGAGCAACATGTTACCACGAGAATTAGAAGGCCTTGCCACTGAGTTCATAACTGCAATCTGACATATGCTGAACTTGGCTTCGGACATGAATCCAATACATATATATATACACACACACATGTATGTACAAGTTTCACAAAGTACTGCAATAAAACATTGAAAATAAAACAAGAGTCTAGAACATTGAAAATAAAACATCATCAGGTCTCTATAGAGACGGAGGAAGTTTAGTCATGGGTATTCGCATTCGAAATGCTGAGGCGTTCGAAATGCGGAGGCGTACTCGAGGCCGAGGGGGATGCCGAGGTGAGCATTTGAAATAACGAGACAGACATTGGTGATGCCGAGGCCGGAAGTTTTAGTGTCCAGGTGGACATACGCGGGGTCCGAGGCTTCTTGAGATCCAAGAGCATCCCACATTGTTGAGCTATGTAAAAAGCTTCCTTGTCGTGCTGGCGCCAGATGGAAGCTCTGAAGGTAAGAATCAGAGCCAGCCAGAGCGTTAGACAAGATGTACTACGGCAACAGGGGCAAGAAGGGTACACAACTCTCGGTATTCATGCGCGATACAACTGATTAATGGATTGATTGATATAGAAATTGCAAAGAGTTGACAAGAAGTAATAACTAAGAGAGAGAGAGAGAGAGAGAGAGAGAGACCTGATGGATAATGGCGGCGTCCGCCTCCTCCTTCTGGCCGCCTACCCACGTCCCGCCGTGGACCCTGACGCGCACGGCGACGGATGCGGGTGCCAAGCGATAGGGCACGCACATGAAGTCGGCGATTTCGTGGTGGCACTGCTGCGGAAGGGAGGTGAGTTTGGCGAGGATAGCCTCCTTGCCCTGGATCTTCCGGCCGTCGAAAATCAGCACCGACCGTTCCCGGTACAGGTTCACCAAGCCCTCCCGGTTCGCGTCGAACGTCCTGTAGTAGTTCTCCATGAACCGCTTGGCCTCCCTGTCTTCTTCCGGACCCATCATCGACATCTCTCCTCCTCTTTCCGCTTCTGTGCGCGGTTGGAGGAGAAATCCTACCGCTGCTTTGGGAGTTTTTCCCTTTCGTTGAATGGTCGGGTCCACCCGCCGACCCGAAACCGGATCCGTCTTCGGAAAGGAGGAAACAAAAGGAGGAATTGGGGAATCCGATCTTTAGGTCATAAAGATCGATAACTCCAATTATATGCACGACTCCTGAAAGGAAATTGCCTAATCCGTAAACGCCTAGAATTCACACCGAATCAAGATTAAAAGTCGTAATGATCCAAGTTAGGCAATTAAATATTTAAATTGGGTATGGATCAAGAAGTTACCTAATTTGGTTCACAGATATGACCGGGGCTAATGTTTCTGGTTCCATGTGTGTTTAATTTGTCATCACGCGGTGGCTGATCCTTTGGAATTAATTCATTTTAATATGGCTATAGTCATTATCTTGCTTTATCTAGGTTAAAACATCCTTTGGAATTAATTCATTTTAATATTTGGGGTCCCTCTCCTATTATTTGATTCAACGACAATAAATACTATATTTTTTTCATTGATGATCTCTTTCGTTTTACTTGGTTCTATTCATTCTCATCTCGTAGTCAATTTTGTTCCATTTTTAAAGTCTTTCACAAACTTGTTGAAAATCAACTTAATTGCAAAATTAAATCTATGTGCGACGAAGTACCTGAATTTGTCACATCCACCAAATTTGTCCAATACATTAGAGACCCTGACAATCACCAATAGGTTTCTTGTCCTTACACACCCTATCGAAACGGGACTACAGAATGGAACATTGACATATAGTCAAAACTGGATTGACTCTTCTTCATTAAGGTTATGGTCCACCAGTGTTTTCGGAGTTTGCTTTTGAAATTGTGGTTTACTTGATTAACCGCGTGCCAACACCGGTCATTGATAATATTTCACATTGGGAGGCTTTATTTCACACTAAACCCAATATTACGCATTTACAAGTTTTTGGTTGTGCAGTATATCCATTTCTTCACCCTTACTTGCCCCATAAGCTTGCACCAAGATCCAAGGCTTGCATCTTTATGGACTATCCTTCAGGATATAAAGGATATCGCTGCTATCGCCCCAAAGATAAGCATTTTTATGTTGTTGTGGATGCCACTTTTGATGAGGCCACCTATCCTCTTGATGCCTTGCCAAACTCCTCTCAAAATGCCTCAACACCAACACATGTGGAATTATTTTTGCCTGCTGATTTGTCCCTATCATCCTCGACACCTACTGGACCACCTGAGTTTCCATAGGTTTCTCCACCAAATCCAGATGCCATCATTGAAACTACAATTGAACCTGTAGGGGTACCACAAGAAACTTCTACCACGATACCATCATCATCTTCACATCCTATGACGACTCGTCTTTGGATGGGACCATAGCTCATCAAACTTTAAAAAAAAAAAATCACACCTCGGCTTTTGTGGTTTAGTCTAGTATTACTGAAGAACTCACTTGTTTTTGCAAGGCAGCAAAGGATGAGAAATGGCAGCTCGCAATATAGTCTGAATACAAAGCACTAGTGGAGAATTGCACATGGGATCTAATTCCGCTTCCTGCTCATGCTCGACCCATCATATGCAAATGGGTGTATAAGATTAAACTCCACTCCGACGGAACTATTAAACAATCTAAAGCAAGATTGATCACCAAGGGTTTTCATCAACAAGGGTATCGATTACACTCACAGTCTTGTCTTTGGCATATTCCCAACATTGGTCCATTTGACAATTGGATGTCTCTAATGTGTTCCTACACGAAGTATTTGGGGAGGAAGTTTATATGACTCAATCGCAAGGTTTTGTTGATGCAAGTAAGCTTGACTATGTTTGTCGTCTTCAATAGTTGTTATATGGTCTTAAACAAGCACCTCACGCTTGGTACACCCACTTGAGTTCCTGCTTGTGCGACTTGGGATTTGTCATATCCAAGGCCGACACCACCTTGTTTGTCAAACACATGGTTGATTTCACCATTTACTTATTGTTGTACATTGACGACATTATTTTAACCGGTTCCTCGAATGCTCCATTACATGATCTCATGCAATCCTTTCGATCAGAATTTGCTATCAAGGATTTAGGGGACATTCATTATTTTTTGGGGATTGAAGTGCTTTGTACCAACGATGGATTACATCTTCACCAAAGTCAATTTGTGAGGAAAATACTAAAAATGCTAATATGCAATCTGCCAAACCCACTACTACTCCTGCAAATTCCGTGGAATCGGACACGATTGCTTCTTATGAGCCACTTATAGACCCATTTCAGTTTCGAAGCATTGTGGGAGCACTTCAATATCTCACTCTCACGCAGCCCGATATTGCATATGCGGTGAATTCGACTTGTCAACATCTTCACGCCCCTACTATGGCCGATTGGCAAGCAGTGAAATGCCTTCTGCGTTGCTTAGCCGATACAATCTCGCATGGTCATCTTTTTTACTCGAGCAGCAACCACTCGGCTCCATGCATTTTCTGATGCCAGTTTAGTGGGCAACAAGACGGACCGTCGCTCCGTTGGTGGGTTTTGTGTCTATCACAGATCACAGACCAAACCTCATCTCTTGGTCATCTTGCAAGCAACGAACCATGGCTCGTTGTAGCACTGAAGCAGAATACAAATGTCTTGCAGATATAACGGCGGAGTTAATGTGGCTCGAATATCTCCTTCAGGATCTTCATGTGCAACCACCCAAGCCACCCACTCTTTGGTGCAATAACTTATCTGCCATCTACTTATCCACAAATCTTGTGCTTCATGCTCGAACCAAACATGTGGAAATTGATTACCATTTCATTTCAGAATGCATTACTCGGAAACAATTGGTAGTCCGTTACATTTCTACCGAAGAACAAACTGCAGATATCTTCACTAAAGGCTTGCCTTCCCGCTGGTTCCTTCAATTGTGATCCAAGTTAATGTTGCACCCTCACCATTAGCTTGACGGCGATGTTAAGGGAAGAAAATATTTAGCAAACATTTAAAAAAATATTTGTTATTATGTTATCTTTAATATCTTATCTCTTAGAGTCGGCATATATTTAGGGAATATTTGTTATTCTTTTACCTTTTGTATCTTATCTCTTAGAGTTCTTAATATACATTGTATTTGCAATACAATTATGTACAGAAAAAATGAATAATTTTTTTTAATTCACTCAAATGATCATTTTTCTTCCGATTTGACATTTAAGTTATTGAACAAAAAAATTTAATATATAAAAGTCATGACACTTTTAATGTCATTTTTCTCCAACATTCAGACTACACCCAATTGCCACGAACTTTTACAAGCACCTTTGCTTTAATTGATTCCTAGTCCTTAGCTTTTCCTTTTGTCTCGTCAATTCAAAAGAAGTCTCTCTCCGTTCCTTTTCATCAACTTTGTCACCGTGTCTCAATTTCTCTCATTTTCTTCATCTGTCCAGAGATCATGAAGATGTACTCCCCAAGATTTCTGCTGATATGGAGACAAAGATAGGACCATATGTGGGGAAGAAAGGGGCAGTTCCCTGCAAGACCGAATATACCATGTAGCACCAGCTCACAATCTTAACACGTTGTTTCCTTCAAAACCTCAAGAAAGGAAAAGATAGATGAAGTTATGATATGACAAGAACTTGAGGGTGTGTGTGTTGCAGGCAGAGTCTGGAGGCTGGATACTTCTGGGATTTCATAATTTCCTTTCTTTGTTTGAATACATGATGCCATTTATATTTCACAAGATGATGGCGCGTGTTGCCAAGTTCTTGTAACTAAAGAACAATTAAAGTTGGTAAAAACATAACTAATATTTTCACATCTCTCTCCAACCTCCACATGCAGACCGCACTGCTGACATTTCCCATTTCCAAAGATTCCACCTTTATCCACATCAACCGCTGGTGCCCGAAAACTTTGGTTGATTTTGAGACACATCATCACCCTTTTTCTCTCTCTCAAAATTCAGCAGATATTATGCACAACCCAATGACAACAAAAAAGGAAAACACATTAATCCTCGACACAAAATAAATGGCCACCTCCTTTCCCATCCCAAGTCCTTTTCACACAACTGCGTGGGGAACATGTGCTAACTTCACCTTGTGGTCACAAAAGGCTGCCTCCACACATGTAGCGCATTTCGAGTAACCATCCCAACAAAGTGTCGATTCCCGATTTTTGTTCCTGTAATTGGGTTTGGGACGAAAATCGCGTTTGGGAAAATTTTTGAGAAACAAATTTGTTCCTCTAATCTTTTGGGACGAGAATCAATAAAAAAAAAAAAAAAGTTGATTCTTGTTCGGAATAAAATTGAGAATCAAAACTCTTCTTCTTCTCTTTTCTTCTTCTTCATTGACTGCCATCTTGCGATTGCCGCCCACCGCCGCCCACTACCGCCTGCCACCGCCGCCGGTCGCCGCCGCCCACCGCGGTCTGACGCCGCCAGTCGCCAGCGACCGGTCTAGCGAGCTCGCTAAAGGCAAGCCTAGCCACCAGCAAGGCTCGCCCAACCCTGCCGGTGGCCAGGCAGGCCTTGCCCAGCTGCTGACAAGGCCGAGCCGACGAGGGCCGGCCTCGCCGAGGGCCGACAATCGGCTTGAAGAAGAATTAGAATAGGAGAAAAAAGAAAAAAAAAAGAAAAAAAGAAAAAAAGAAAAGAAAAGAAAAAAGGAACTCAACTGTCTCCCTGCGGTGGTTCACCAATTCGTGGCATCTCCCAAACCCTTCATTACTCACTTGATGATGATGATGGTGGTGGTGAAACCTCCACTCGCCCATCCTTTCCTCTTCTTCAAACTCAACTGTCTCCCTGTCGTGATAACCGTCCTCCTCTTCGCTTATCCAGCACTCCGTTGAATTGCTGGGATCCTGCACCTCGCGGTGGTTGCCGTCATCCTGCTCCTCCTCTTCTTCTATTATTTGCTCCTCCTCATCTTCTAGTTCTTCTAGCTCTTCTTGTTCTTGTTCTTCTTCCTCATCCTCCTCGTCTACAATGAACTCCAACCGCAGCCGCCCATCCTGCCGTGAGGAGCGGAGGATCTCGGGCCGATCGATCCTCACCTCGGTCAGCTCCAACCTCCCATCCCTCCTGACAGGCCTGAGGAAGAAGCTAGGTTGGCCCTTGTGGTTCAAGGAGGACAATGGAGGTGGGAACTTCTTCTCTCTCCTCCTCTCGCTCTCTTCCCTCCACCTTGTCCTCCCCACGTGATGCCACTCATCATCGCCGTTCTTGTTGCTCATGCTCCCTATGTCCTCCATCATCATGTGGTCGTCGACCCTCCGTTCATCGGAGCTCTCGAACCCTAGGCTCTCGGTGCACGACATCAACCCGTCGACCACCTCCCCTACGTCATCCAAGAACATTGCCACGTTACTATTCCCATCCGGGTAATACTCTATATATCGATCACGAGTGTAATACTCTATATATATATCATCAAAAAATTGCTATTTGATATATGAAATTAATGAATAATTTAAGGTAATAAGTTGTACTTAATCATAAAATATGCTATTAAATTTATTTTTATTACATAATTAACAGCATAGTTGAAATAGTAATTGCATTTGAAATTCGTGCATTGATTGATATAATTTGAAATCAAGATTATAGCATATCATGAGTTATATAATATGAGATTCTGAAAATTTAGATCACTGTCCCAAATAGCGGGTGCATATTGCCGACTATTATATTGCGTATTATATTACCGAGATAATATAATCATCATTCCTTCAATGATTTACCAATTATTTGAGATTTCGTTCATTAAACTAAATATGACTAGATACCAACAGTAAGGGAAGCATCTGTATTACATACCTATACCAACAGTGCGAGAAAACATATGAGACAAATGGCCAAAGAATAATTAAAAAAGAAACATATGACAAAAACGACCCATAAGGGATCCAGTTCAGGTGGAATGTATGGGATGCCTCCTATGATGGACAGAGATGGCTGGGGCTTCCGATGGGTTCGGTGGCATGATCTATGTGAAATTTCTTTGTCTTTGGATGTTGCTGCTTTTTCCTTTTCACTATTTCAGATATTCTGCATGTCATTGTTTTGGCATTTATTCTCCCAGGGACCACGGCCGGGATTTTTCCCCGGTGATAAAATTCAAAAGAAGGGGGCAGGTTGGTATTCCGTGTGCTGGTGATTGCTTTTAGAATTAACAATAAGAATACTAGTTCATCTCCAACTGACATTAGATTTCCTTGAAATACGTTGTAGATGCAACACGCGATAATGATCGGACGTGCCCGGATTGTGGAAATGTTTACTTCTCTTTTAGAACGGTGCGAAGAGTACAATGCTCCAAAGCCTGAATCACGGGTTGGTGTTGCTTTGGCAAACAATTTAGCAGCTTGAGGAGATTAAACTTTGTGGCTTTCTTTCATGTGTTTATTGTATTCCCGAGCTATAATTTTGCTCTAGCCAATTTGTTTTAGCTGAAGAGTGCTTATTGGTTTAAATTAAGAGATTTTTATGCTCTTCAACTGCATGTTTCAAACTCTGATAAGAACTATAGTAAGTTATCACTACTGGCCATGTTGTTTGGCTCGTATTTGTCTATATTGGTACTCATTTGTAAAGTGGCTTTCAAAACAAAAATGCCTGAGAGTAGTTGGAAGTGTGAGCAATGCAGTAACGTAAATTATTCATTCCGGACAAAGTGTAACAAACAGAATTGTGGCGTCGACAAACCATCTGAGGCTAAGAAATCTCTCCCTCCAGCAGAGGATGAAAATGATCAGGTCCATTGTGTAATGTGCTCCCCGATACACCTGCTACCTGAATTTGTTGTTGTTTCTCTCAACAATCTGGACCGTTATCAATAAAATCGGTGGAAAAATAATAAACAGCCATGTTGAGCCAGTAAAAATTCATGAAGTTTTTGTCCTCGATTTGCTTTACAGTATCACTTCTTTCGTGCATTCATTGGTGGGCAATTGTCTACTCCAGGGAGTGCTAGGACATATTTGAGGGCTGAGAAGGTCCATGGTTGCCGCCCAGCTTTGCTAAAAGGTGGTTGTCTGAAAGTCAGTCTTGTCGTAGCCACTCTACCCTCCCATAATTCGTGTCAAGGTGGTTGTATCGAATGATGGTTTATATGGTCTTCATGGATCCTTCAAGTGCATTATCTTGTCAGCCAGCTTGACTGGCAAGGATTATTTGGTTTGGTTTTTCTTTTTTTAATACTTTAGGCATCTGAACTGCAAGGATTATTTGGTTTGGTTTTTCTTTTTTTAATACTTTAGGCATCTGAACTGCAAGTGAGTCATCTTCTCCAGCCAGCAGGTGGTATGCGCATCAACAAAGTCGACAGTCCTAGTCTTTTAGGTGTCACGAGTTGGTGTTAGGTATTCTATTGAGAGTATTGTTTCATGCTGAATGAGTCAGGTTCACTTTATATGGACATAAAGCAATATTAGGGATACAAAGTATTTACTATAATATTCTTTTAGCAAATGATTTACTGGCACATATGACACGCTTTAATTATGAATTGCCAAATGTTTAAAGAGTAGGGTCCGGTGAATTTTTTCATCAAAAAAAATCCGTTATCATATCATTTAGTAACCAAATTTCAGCACACTTTCTTAGTACATGTCTCGCATTTCTCACGAGCATATGCTCTCAGATGAGGACTTCCCTGCGCCACCATTATGTATGTCCATCTGGCTTTTAACTATGGTAAAAGTCGCGCGATGGTAATTGCTTATGTAGTCATAAATTTAACTATTAAACTTCCTCACTGCTAATGTCATGAAACATCAAGTCAATTTTACTGAGCAACATATTCCCACGAGAATTAGAAGGTCCTGCCACTGAGTTCATAACTGCAATCTGACTCTGACATATGCTGAACTTGGATTCGAACATGAATCCAATACATATTCACAAAAGTACTGCAACAAAACATTGAAAATAAAACAAGAGTCTAGAACATTGAAAATAAAACATCATCAGGTCTCTGTAGAGACGGAGGAAGTTTCATCATGGGTATTCGGATTCGAAATGCTGAGGCGTTCGAATTGCGGAGGCGTACTCGGTGCCGTGGCAGCCGACGTCGGCGGGTATGCTGAGGATAGGATTTGAAATAACGAGACACAAATGGGCGATGCCGAGGGGGGAAGTTTCGGTACCCAGTTGGACATACGCCCGGTCCGAGGCTTCTTGAGATCAAAGAGCATCCCAGATTGTCGAGCTATGTAAAAGCTTCCTCGTCGTGCTGGCACCAGATTGAAGCTCTGAAGGTTAAGAATCAGAGCCAGCCAGAGCGTTAGACAAGGAGCTTGAGATGTACTCTCGGTATTTATGCGCGATGCGATTGATTAATGGATTGATCGATAGAGAAATTGCAAAGCGTTGACAAGAAATAATAACTTAGAGAGAACGAGAGAGACCTGCTCTACAAGGGCGGCGTCCGCCTCCTCCTTCTTGCCGCCTACCCACGTCCCGCCGCGGACCATGACGAACACGGCGACCGATGCGGGTGCCAAGCGATAGGGCCTGCAACTGAACTCGGTGAATTCGTGGTGGCACTGCTGCGGAAGGGAGGTGAGTTTGGCGAGGATAGCCTCCTTGCCCTGGATCTTCCGGCCGTCGATTTTCAGCACCGATCGTTGCCGGTACAGGTTCACCAAGCCCTCCCTGTTCGCGTCGAACGTGCTGTAGTAGTTCTCCATGAACCGCTTGGCCTCCGCTATCATCTGATCCCTGTCTTCTTCCGGACCCCTCATCGACATCTCTCCTCCTCCTCCTTCCGCTTCTGTCACGTCTTCTGGACCGATCGTCGACATCTCTCCTCCTCCTCCTCCTCCTCCTCCTGGATCTGTGTGAACTGGAGACAATTTCTCTAGGGCTTCCAGGGTTTTCTTTTTTATTTTGGAATCATCGGGTCCGGATCCACCCGCCGACCCGAAACCGGATCCGTCTTCGGAAAGGAGGAAACAAAAGGAGGAATTGGGGAATCCGATCTTTAGGTCATAAAGATCGATCGAAACTCCAATTATATGCACGACTCCAGAAAGGAAATTGCCTAATCCGTAAACGCCTAGAATTCACATCAAATCAAGATTAAAATCGTAATGATCCAAGTTAGGCAATTAAATATTTAAATTGGGTATGGATCAAGAAGTTACCTAATTTGGTTCACAGATATGACCGGGGCTAATGTTTCTGGTTCCATGTGTGTTTAATTTGTCATCACCCGGTGGCTGATCCTTTGGAATTAATGCATTTTAATATGGCTAGTCATTATCTTGCTTTATCTAGGTTAAAACATCCTTTGGAATTAATTCATTTTATTATTTGGGGTCCCTCTCCTATTATTTGATTCAACGACAATAAATACTATATTTTTTTCATTGATGATCTCTTTCGTTTTACTTGGTTCTATTCATTCTCATCTCGTAGTCAATTTTGTTCCATTTTTAAAGTCTTTCACAAACTTGTTGAAAATCAACTTAATTGCAAAATTAAATCTATATAGTGCGATGAAGTACCTAAATTTGTCACATCCACCAAATTTGTCCAATACATTAGAGACCCTGACAATCACCAATAGGTTTCTTGTCCTTACACACCCTATCGAAACGGGACTGCACAATGGAACATCGACATATAGTCAAAACTGGATTGACTCTTCTTCATCAAGGTTCTTGTCCACCAGTGTTTTTGGATTTTGCTTTTGAAATTGTGGTTACTTGATTCACCGCATGCCAACACCAGTCATTGATAATATTTCACATTGGGAGGCTTTATTTCACACTAAACCCAATATTACGCATTTACATGTTTTTGGTTGTGCAGTATATCCATTTCTTCGCCCTTACTTGCCCCATAAGCTTGCACCAAGATCCAAGGCTTGCATCTTTATGGGCTATCCTTCAGGATATAAAGGATATCGCTGCTATTGCCCCAAAGATAAGCATTTTTATGTTGTTGTGGATGCCACTTTTGATGAGGCCACCTATCCTCTTGATGCCTTGCCAAACTCCTCTCAAAATGCCTCAACACCAACACATGTGGAATTATTTTTGCCTGCTGATTTGTCCCTATCATCCTCGACGCCTACTGGACCACCTGAGTTTCCATAGGTTTCTCCACCGAATCCGGATGTTCCACTTGCCGACATCATTGAAACTACAATTGAAACTGTAGGGGTACCACAAGAAACTTCTACCACGATACCATCATCATCTTCACATCCTATGACGACTCGTCTTCGAGATGGGACCATAGCTCGTCAAACTTTTTAAAAAAATCATACCTCGGCTTTTGTGGTTTAGTCTAGTATTACTGAAGAACTCACTTGTTTTTCCAAGGCAGCAAAGGATGAGAAATGGCAGCTCGCAATATAGTCCGAATACAAAGCACTAATGGAGAATTGCACATAGGAAGCTCATGCTCGAACCATCGGATGCAAATGGGTGTATAAGATTAAACTCCACTCCGACGGAACTAGTAGACAATATAAAGCAAGATTGATCGCCAAGGGTTTTCATCAACAGGGGTATCGATTACACTCAGTCTTGTCTTTGGCATATTCCCAACATTGGTCCATTTGACAATTGGATGTCTCTAATGCGTTCCTACACGAAGTATTTGAGGAGGAAGTTTATATGACTCAATCGCAAGGTTTTGTTGATGCAAGTAAGCTTGACTATGTTTGTCGCCTTCAATAGTTGTTATATGGTCTTAAACAAGCGCCTCACGCTTGGTACACCCACTTGAGTTCCTACTTGTGTGACTTGGGATTTGTCATATCCAAGGCCGACACCACCTTGTTTGTCATACACACGGTTGATTTCACCATTTACTTATTGTTGTACATTGACGACATTATTTTAACCGGTTCCTCAAATGCTCCATTACACGATCTCATGCAATCCTTTCAGTCAGAATTTGCTATCAAGGATTTAGGGGACGTTCATTATTTTTTGGGGATTGAAGTGCTTTGTACCAACGATGGATTACATCTTCACCAAAGTCAATTTGTGAGGAAAATACTAAAAAATGCTAATATGCAATCTGCCAAACCCACTACTACTCCTGCAAATTCCGTGGAATCGGACATGATTGCTTCTTATGAGCCACTTATAGACCCATTTCAGTTTCGAAGCATTGTGGGAGCACTTCAATATCTCACTCTCACGCAGCCCGATATTGCATATGCGGTGAATTCGACTTGTCAACATCTTCACGCCCCTACTATGGCCGATTGGCAAGCAATGAAATGCCTTCTGCGTTGCTTAGCCGATATGATCTCGCATGGTCATCTTTTTTACTCAAGCAGCAACCACTCAGCTCCATGCATTTTCTGATGCCAGTTTAGTGGGCAACCAGACGGACCGTCGCTCCGTTGGTGGGTTTTGTGTCTATCA